>MVGT01000589.1:21931-67759 GCA_002174775.1 Macleaya cordata | reverse complement strand
TTAAGCTAACAAGACCACTTAAATTTCCTTCAAAACCCTAGCTAATTAATTTTATATGTCAACCTAATTCCTTCTTTAATTAAAAATGTCAACCTAATTCTAAGTCAACCCAGTTTATCCAAAATATAACAGATTAATTGTGTTCTAACCTCTTCTACTTAAAACAAAACAAAAACCAACAAATAGTTATCCTCTTAAATTGGGTCCTATAGCATATATATGAGATGTTTTAGCAGTATCCCGAGGACGATTTAGACCGTTGGATGATCCTCGAAATTGGGGTGATGCGAATCACTAGGACAATCTAAGGTTTGGAACTAGGGTTTAAGTATAGTACAGTGTTCCTAGCTCTCACTCTCAGGGCAGGTTTAGTTTAATTTATATTCAATCTTAACAAACTTTTTGCTAGCTGAGCTAGCTAGGGTTCTTTAACCCTACATATAATTGGGGATCATAAAATGTTTAGGTATTATCTTTCTCCTACTCCATTAATATTGAACTTAGTTTATGAAATTTTTGCAAGTTTTTTTCCTTCTCTTCTTGTTTGTTGCCATGCACACGTTCAACTATGAGTCAACCTGATCCATTGATCATAATCATATAAACCTCGGGCTTATATTCCTCAATTGTTTTTTTGTTTAATTTGACAATTAAATCCCTTTCTTTTCTCTTGTTGCTCAATTTTAAGATTCTAAATCATCTTCATAAAAAATCTATAATTTTAAGAATATGTTAAACTTACTGCATTTTCTTACTGCAAATCTTATTGGCTAGTCATCCTACGGTTCTCAAATAATTTTATACTCCTTGTGATTTGCGTCATTTCCAAATTGATGCAAATATCCTCCTAAATAACCTTTGCAGTAAGGTTTGATGTACACTTTACAGTAAGTGTAGCATCACCGATAATTTTAACTCATTTTTGCATGGGTCCCAAGATTGATCGACGTCAACATTCTAGAAGTTGGTGATTATACACACAAAAAAATCTAGAAGTCAACAAATCCCAATCCTATATATAATGCTGATGTAGGTTAAACGAGTCAAACTAGTAATTAATTATTTAAATCTCTGATTACATATATTCTAATTTCTAATCAACAATTTAGGAGGAAAAAAAGGTGACTGATTCTTAAATTAATTAGTCAAATTGGTCAAACAATTTTGACTTCGGTTGGTACCGATTTGATTATTAATTCGATCGAGTGATTTATTATGATTCGATCGGATCGTCTTCGAATTGAAAAAAATTAAAAAACCTAATTCTTTGGTTTATTAATTATTAGTTTCAAATAAGTTTTAACTCGGGCTCTCCGAGTCCAAAACATGGAACCTTGAGAACTATGTGGGGTTTCGATTTACGTATCGGTTCTAAATTAATTGGTTATTGATCAGCTACGTTAGAACCAAAACTGATAAAATTGCAACAGATTCTGGTTCTTACTCTTTCCAGTTCCGGATTTTCAGTTACGATTTTTCCATATATAGTTCCATATCCTAAATATTATTCAGAATCATTGAATCAGATTCTATAATCACATACAAAAGTTTTGCTTTTTTTTTTTTTTGTTTTACTACTGGTTCCAATAATTCTGGTTCTAAAATAGATGGGATCCGAAATTGACCACAAAAGTTAGCCTATCATTAACAAGATAACTGCCTCAGTACGTAGTAGTAGGAACGAACTTGTACTTGATTTGATGAGGTGATATAAGTGGGTCCCACCTCTACCAGCCCCGATTTTGACGTGGTTATTGTGGCTCTTGCTTGGTCAAGGGTTAGTTGACTTCATTCTTTCTTACGTGTAAACGTCATAAACGTGTTTCTCTCTCTTGTTTCTCTCTCTAGAAGTACCCGTTAGGACTATACTAGTAGTAGTAAATTTGAAGGAGTGTTAGGTTGTTATATGTGTATTTAGGTTTTTTTTTTGGTCGGTATGTGTATTTAGGTTTTGTATATAGGGAGGGAGAATCCAAAAGGTCAAATGAGTGACATAATGGCTCCTCTAAGCCTTATTGAATTTGTGTGCCTCCTCAAATACCTAACACAAACTAACAAGGGTTTTGTGTGTGTTGTGGGGGGAGGAATAGTCAAACTTGCACGTGTGTCTACCCAAAATAATTCTCGCACGTGCCAAAGAATGGCACCCATTAGGGCCATTATATTACCCAATTTTAGTAGATGAGTGTAAATTTGATCCACGAGTTATCCAAGTCATGCCATGAAAAATATGAAATAATTGAGATATTGAGAATAGAGAGAAGAACAAGTAATAAAGAGATGAGATTATAACATTGAGTAGATTTTTTTTTGTCTTTCTTATTTTTTTAATTTATGAGGTTATATTAAATTACCACGTACTAGTAGGTAGCGCATGCATTCTGTGGTTTACATAAAAATCTATTAATATTAAATCAACAAGGATCGTGACATTTGATTCTTGATTTCAATCATTTACAATTAAAAATTTGTCTTAATTAAATCTTTTGATGTTATAACTGAAAGACCACATCAACGATTGAAATAAAAGAATGAAATTTTTTTGTCAAAACCAGACGTCCTAGAATATCTCAAACCCAAAAAAAAATAGTGGTTCATAAGGAGGAATCATACCTTGAGGCATTGGTTTGATGATATATAATATGAATAATACCTTATAAAAGTGTGACAAGTTCAAATAACATCTTGACACTAATTAATCAGTCCATTTAATCGCCAATGGTACCTCATCATCATCATCCTTTCAGAAGAGTTCATGAAATATGTAACTAACATTTTGTTTTCTTCCTCATGTAACAAGTGTCAACTTGTGAGAAGTCATAATATTGATAGAAACAAGTTGTAAGTTCCTTGGATGCTTTAGAGAGAGAGAGAGAGAGAGAGAGAGAGAGAGAGAGAGAGAGAGAGAGAGAGGTGGGTTTGTTAAAGAAGATCAGATTATAGAATAATGGGAGTGTTGACATTATGTTACATTCGTAATTAATTAATTAAAATTTGAATAAGTGGGGAGGAATTGAAATATTGAATTAGGGTTTTTTTTTTTGAGTGAGGTCATGATCTAGCTAATTAACTGCGTCTTGTTGTAGCGTCTATGTTGAATTAATACGTAGAAGATGATGATCAGATAATTGGGTTGATTATATATAATTAATATATTTAGCTATAGATAGCCCTAATTAAAGGTAACATGAAACAATTTTTAAGCTGATTATTAGTTTTATGTTTAGTTTTTAATAAGTGTACGTCCCATTCAAGGAACCTTCTCTATGTTTATATATGTATATATATGGTACCTTGGAAGACTTTAAATTCTACATGACACAATTAATATTACATTATATAAATAGATTGGGCATCTTTGTCAAACCTCGTTAGGAGGATCTTTAGTTTAATTAATCCTCATCTGATGCAATTATTTTTAGCACTAAATAGGTTTATAACACACAATACTTCAAAAATCTTTCTTTTCTCTTTTGCAATGTAAATTATCACCAAGCTTGATTATAAATGTTTGTAAGAATTGGAGTGTGCATGTGTGGGGAGGGAGCAGGGTCAAAATTAGACCTACCAACATGAGCCACAGTCCCTACCCTAATCTGATCCGTCAAATCTGACCCTAACTCGGCTCATCGACTAACGAGGTAGCATTAGGTTAGGGATTTTCCTGATCCATAAAAAATAGGCCACCTGATGCTGTGGTCCTTGTCAACCCATCTATATTAAGGTTTAATAATTTATTTTCATACATTTCGGGTTTAGCTTTAGATTTTGGCTAATTTAAATGTAATACCTAAAACCTCTAGGTTTCATATGTCTTAACTTTAATACAAGTCAATGACAGAGTAATTTACATACTTGTATTAAAAAAGAATTAGGTTTAGAATTGACCATACAGAATTAGGGTTGGCAAAGTTAACCCATTTAGGCCCTGCTTGGTATGCAAGGAAAATTCGCTTATGCAATTATCCTTGGTCAAATTGATAAATCAGCTGCTTGGTATGGTATTCTTCTGCTAGTTAGGATACTTATGGCCCTGTTTGTCCATGCAAACTACCACTACCACAACTATAGTAATTTGCATTATGCAAATTTTTTCTGCATACCAAGTAGGACCTTAATAAATAAATTAGGATTAGGGTTGAAAAGTAACCTTAACCCATGCATTGTCAAGTCTAATCAAGTATGGTATGTAGGGTACACTATAAATAATGCATATAAATAAGTACAACTAGGACAAAAAATGGGTTGGAACATCCAATTAAGGGGTAAAAGAGTAAAGTTGTGGGTACCCATTAGAGCCAATTAGGTTAGCTTTAATAATTCAAATCTAGGGTTTATAGTTCTTTGTTTTTATTTATAAAAGTTTGATGTTTTTTTTGTAATCAAATTTTTTAAAGGGTTTGATGATCCATGCTTATCTTCTTCTTATCAAGAAAGATAAAAGGCTACTCACTTTACAGGGGTTATTAAGTCTGGTCTTATTGATGATGAAATGCATCATTAGTGGAGGAGATTCGGGGGATGAGAGAAAAGACAAACAGAAACATGTTTTCTTTCTCCCAAAGATCTGAGTAATAAGAAATTAATTTTTGTGGAAGTGAGGGTAGTCTTTAGATGATATTTTGTTATTTGTAAAGATAGATTAAGAAACCTAGGTCAATGAGTTAACCTCTCTCTCTCTCTCTCTTCTCTTCTTTCTCTCTCTAAAAGCTTTGAAATCTCTGTACCTTTCCTTTTGGTTGTTTCTTCATTTCTCTTCTAAATATACTTCTTTAATATTCAAACAACTTACACATTACACAACTTGCTGTAACCATGGTGTCTTGTTCTTTACTCCAATCCCAACCTCATCAATCAATTCATTCATTCCTTCTCTCTCTCCTGTAAGTTAACCCATTTCATTAATGATCATAATACCTCTATAATGGACCTTATATACTTATAGATGAAATTATCATTAAAACAAGTTTGTTATATATATATATATCATATAGTTGATATAGATGTGCACCAAAATGTAATGAAGTGTCTAGGCAATTCTAGTGGGATATGAAAAAATAGATCCCTTAATCTTTTGAGGAAAGGTTAAGGATGAACCCGCTCATCCAGTCAGCGCCAAATTCTGTACAAATATGTCTTGCTCAAGATGAGCATCCCGCTCCACGTTAAGAGATTAAGGGATCTATCCCACTGGAAGGTCAAAACTACTTGGGTTTAAGAGTTCCCCACTAGAGTTACCCTTAGGGTTTAAGAATAAGATATTGATTTATCTAGCTAGATAAAAAAATGGATCTGAAACAATTAGATAAAAAATTTCTGAGTTCTGACTCACAAGTTTCATCTAAACAATTTGAATTAGATCAAGTGATCACTAAGTGCATGTAAAAACAAATTGATTGCGCAGATTACACGCTGTTGAACAATCACTTATTTTAAAAACTCGAACTTATAAAGAGAGTTGTCAATCAATATTATATTTATGTGGGTGTGAAGATAAACCTACTGTCCCTTATATAAGTGTAAATGCTCTAAATCTACAGTTAGGAGAGTTGAAGAAGTAAAGAAGTAAAAAAGAATGAATATTTTTTCAATCTCTTATTAAATGAAGGATGAGGGGTTTATATAGGCCCTCAAATTTACATTTTACAAACATACCCTTTGATTACTTACAATGCGTAATAAGTAACACTCTTGTACTTCCTATTTTCATTATGACACGTGTACATTTATTATTATGTATTTACACCAAGCATCAAGACTAGCTACCTAATACAAGCATCAAGAGTAGCTAGCTAGCTAATTAGCATCAGATTTTTAATGGGCGGTCCTCCTGATTCAGATGGCTATGATTGACTTTTGTCGATCCCATGATCAAAACGTGGGTGCTTCCCTCCCTTCATAGACCCATTTTTGTAGTCCAATTAAAAGTTTAAAACCCTAATTGAAAGAGAGTGTATATAGTATATACAATACCAATGTTAAGAAGATTCTTGACAAATAAAGAGGATGGATGCTTGTCAGATTTATTTACTTGGAGCATGACATTTTGATATTAAAATAATAATCTTAAACAAAAAAGTTGGAATAGAAAAATAAAAAGTTGAAGAAATTTGTGTGTACTTTGTCTACCATGCTTTAATATTAAAAATAAAAAGATATTGGATGAGAGAGAGGAAAAAAAACCCTAATTAATAAACTAAAATTAAGAGAAATAGAGTTGAAGAGTGAGAAGAAAGAAGGGGGTGAGGTGTAAGACTTTTGTCCAAATAAGCATCACATCACACATTTTTTCTTCCTATAAATCTCAAGTCTTCCTCCTTTTTTCTCCAACCATCTTACTCATACTTCTTCAAAAGGTCAAAGAAAAAACATAGACTGACAGACACACAGAAAGAAAGAAATAGAGAAAGAGAGAGAGAGTAGAGAGAGAGAGAGATGGGTAGAGCTCCTTGCTGTGACAAAGCCAATGTGAAGAAGGGACCATGGTCTCCTGAAGAAGATGCTAAGCTTAAGAACTATATTGAACAGCATGGCACTGGAAACAACTGGATTGCTCTTCCTCAAAAGATTGGTATGTATTGCACATGCACCCACAACTTAATCATTTTCTTCTCTCTCTCTAAAACTCTCTCTCTCTACATGTGTGTGTTTGTTTGTGTGTGTATGTAGTTATGTGTTTACTAGCTAGCTTGTGTGTTTATGTTCTTTATCAGATAGACATATCTATGTATGTTAAACAGATCAGTTTGGTTTATAACTTATACAGGACTTAAAAGATGTGGGAAGAGTTGCAGACTTAGATGGTTGAATTATTTGAGACCTAACATCAAACATGGTGGATTTTCTGAGGACGAAGATAACATCATTTGCAACCTCTACATAAGTATTGGCAGCAGGTCTGTTCTCTCTCTCTCTCTCACTCTTTCTCTCTCTCTCTCTAACACTGTAGCGGATTGGATGAATTAATTCCTCAATTCATACTTCATATAATCAAAAATACTATTCTTCTAGGTTTAACTAATTAGTTAAATTTCTTTAATTTTGACTTCTTGTATTGGTTGTTGGTGCTAATAGTCTTCAAATTTTTATCTACTGTAGGTGGTCTATAATTGCAGCTCAATTGCCTGGAAGAACTGATAATGACATTAAGAACTACTGGAACACAAGACTGAAGAAAAAATTGCTTGGAAGGCGTAAAGACTCGCAGTCTCGTCGTCTTTCTTCCCTCAATGATCAAGACTACTCAAAAGATTCGAACAATATCGATGATAACTCGTATTCGAATTCCCTAAGCAATTCGGCTCTCGAAAGATTGCAACTCCATATGCAACTTCAAAGCCTTCAAAATCCCTTCTCTTTTTACAACAATCCTGCACTGTGGCCCAAGTTGCACCCTCTTGGAGAAAAAATGTTTCAAGGTCATCACCATGGCTTGAACAATAGCCCTAGTCCTTCAGTGCAACAAATGCCTAATACTACTCAAACTGGAACCTGTCAAAAATTTAAGGTGTTTGATGACTCACCCACTTCTTTGATTGAATTAGAACAAGAAAATTCAGTAAGCAAAAACCCTAATCAAGATGAATTAGGCTATTCCTTTGATGGGTTCTCTCCGTTTAACGTTGGCACTGATCAATTGGATGGGAATAATATCATTAATTCGAAATTGAACGTCGTAGAACAATCGAACACAAACTTCCAATCGGTATTTGGATTACAAGCTGAACTTAATGAGTTACTAAATTACAACAAAGCAGGTGGTTTTATGGAGAATGGAGATCAGAGGAGAAGTACTACTACGACTACTACTACTACTACTACTACTGAATTCGATTGTTTCAAAGAAATGGAGGGTAGTTCTAAAGACAGCATGATATGGTGGGCTAGTACTGATTTTGATACAAAATCATCGTCATCGAATTCTTGGGATTCCGCGTCTGTTCTTCAGACTAATGATGATCATCAGGGAATGTTTCAAGATTTTGTACTAGAATATGATCTGTAGAAAAATAAGGATGAGTACTAATTAATGGAGCCCTAGCTAGCTAGGGTTGTTTTAAGTTTGTATAATCAGACTCAGTAGGAGAGGGAGAGAGACATAAAGAGTCTGATGGCTTATCAATGGTGTAAATTGTGTTAATAACACTGTAATGTTCTCACTTTGTCATAATATATAGCTAGCAGTTTTAGTCCTTTCAAATAATGTAACTGCATGACTAGCTTAATTTTCAGCATTTGCTTTTAAAATCTAACAAGCTTTTATGAGATTGATCTTAACTATATTGCAACTCAACTGTACAGGCCTTGATTTTAGACCTAACTAATCTAAACACACACCCACACACACAAAATTAGAAAAAAAAAAAATTAAAATTAAAATTTGAACATTTGGTCATCCAAATTACAGAACTGTCAGTCTTTTCTTTTCTCATAAAATGTTCTTGTTTTTTAGCTTCTCTTAAACAAGTGGTGCTGGAGAATTTTTTTCAATTATGTGCAATGCACGAGCGTCACGGCTAGTATAGTGTAGATCATTAATTGTGCAGCACGTATACGACTTCATGAAATATTGTTTTTACCTACTAAACTCATCACGTCCTCCTTAATGACAAAAAAAAAAAACTCAAATTTGATGAACAAGGCGCCAAAGATGGAAGACAGAGGGAAAAGAAGATATATCATTTGTTTGGTATTCTAAGACTGGCATTTGATCAAGTTTTTAGTGATGTTAGGAGATGTTTGTTTAAAATTATCAACAGACATAAATGGATGTTTTTGAAGTTTTGGAATAAGAAATTATTGTTTTAGTAGTTTATTTATTTAATTCATTCGATCTATGTTGCATTATTCTCTGAGATTTTTGTGAAATGAACTTAGATTGGTAATTAATATGATCAATGTGTATGTGATCGATTTTGGACTAATGGAGTGAAATGCTACAGGAACCTTGGATTTGAACCTCCAAACAATACTTCAGATTATAAAATTCGACTTTAGACCGAAGTTAGATTGAAATTAGACCCTGACACCAATTTTATAATTTTCAGGAGGTTAATTCATTGATCACCATTTTAGCTTATTAGAAAGGGGACTGTTAAGGTTAGAGTTGTAAGATTTTTTGGTATATAGCTTAGAGGTTTGTAAATTAGCTAATATTTTTTGTAGATATGATATTTTCATCACTTAGATGATGTTCACCAAAAATCAGCTCAATTAGAGATCTCTAACCTTTTAAAAAATTAAAAACTTTAAATGTGAGTCATTCATTCACACTATTAAATTTTAGATTAAGTATTTGTGGTGCTAGGGGTCTCGGATTCTGTTGATTTTTTTTAGATACGGTATGATATCTAAATAGTGAATATGACTTATTTATTAAAAGAAACCAGCTCATTTAGATAACCCTAGGGGGTTAAATAAAACACTAACCTTTTGACCTTAACATGTGATGTAGAGCACTTGTTACCAAAAGACATTCTTGACTATACATATTTGGACTTAAAATGAACTTTTGGTGATTTTTAACAAATAAGCTAGTTTCTTGGAGATACTGTTTTGTCTATTTTTCCCACATCACTTGGTGTGTATTTTGGAATCAATTTAGATATCTTTAGCTTTTTTTTCTTATATATTATACTATTGTGAGACCATTTTCCAGATGAGCTAGAAAGGATCGAATAACCTTAGCTAGGTTCCATGACCCTTCCGTTACTCGAATCTGTAGGGTTTACATGAAAATGATCTAAGAGCTGATTTTTAATAAGAATGTTTCCTTAACATATAGAAAAAGTAGAGTTAGTTCATTTTAGTATTGAGATGAGTTTTGTGAAAATTTCAGACCATCAAGGGTCAGATTTTGTATTCCCAAATTAGGGACAAAATGGTCATTTTAGAAATAATTTAAAGTATCTTAACATACTATTATTTTTCTAAGATAAGTTTTTTTTTAAGGACCGGACTACTACCCAGGATACATATTTAAGAAGGTGAAGATACACCATGATAAGCATGTGAAAAGCGCAGAGATACTGCCAAGTACATCTGATCCACCAACAGAACCGCCACCAAAGAACTATCTAAACCGCCACCGAAATGCTATAATAACTGCCACCAAATATTATATGGGACAAACTACTGGCAAAATCATAGACCAAGAATTTTGATCCCAAGTCATAGGAGTGGTGCACAATCGTTGGGCCAAAAGAACATTGGTCTCAGAATCACAGTGGTCCACAGGTTGGATCGATTTTCTTGAAAAATAATTTTTAAAATTTCCCTATAATATTGGACTAATGTTAATGGGCTTTTGTGTTGCACTCTTAAGTGAGCTTTGATCTGGGCTCAAATATGAGTTTATATAGCTGAATCTGGTATATAGTTTATATTCTTAGGGTTGCTGTTAAAAACGGGAGGTTCAAATTCTTGACTTGGAATCAAAACATTTTGGACCAGTAAGAATAGGGTTTTGTTTGGGGACTCTTATCCAACTCTTCCAATTCTCCCATCTAGATCCTCCGTCCATTTTCTTATGGTTTTGGATTGATCCAATTCTTAAAACTGAAAAAGTGACAGGAGTTATAGTAGATCTAAAAGTTTCAAATAAAAGAAAGAGAGAGAATCGAATGATGAGAGAGAGGGGAAAAAAAGAGAGAGAGAGAGAATGGGGTCTATGAGGATTCTATAGTTCTAGGGTTTCTCTTGAGTTTTTCAGTTTCAATTAAACTGAGAAAAAAAATTTAATAAACTCAATTTCCTCCCATAACTATTTTGGGCGTTTTGGGCTTTCCCTTTAATTGGGGAACCCTCCATCTAAAATTGGGAGTCCCTAAACTGAGAAACTCAAGAAAAACCCTCAATACCTTCCCTAGAAAGGTCCCTCTTCTCATCCAAAAGACCTACCACTTGAGTAATTTTGAATCCAGTAATTTTGAATTTATTTATGTTATTGGGACCGGCCCAATAACCTGTCTAATTAGACAGATTGAGGTAGCAGTTCAAATCAACTATTTATTGTATATTTATGGGCTCACACATACACAAAGAATAATAGATGTGAACTGTCTGTCACATCAATCTGTCTAATTAGACAAATTTTTGGGCGGGTCTTAAAATTATTTTTTGTTTTGAATCTACCTTGGGTATTAAACCGTTTTACATGATTTTTTCTTGGACTCTATTCTTTGTTTACACTCGTATTTAAGCCCACATAGATATATGACCCACGGGATAATGTATAAACTTCGTAAAAAAATTGGTTGTAATTCTAACGGTAAAAATAGATAGTTTAAAAAGTAAATTTTTTGTAAAAGATGAAAAGAAAAGCTTAAAACTTCTAAGCTTTAAAAAAGCTAAAAATCTAGGTCAATTTTTTATAGTGTTACAAAATTCATAATTATGTGATTGTTTACAAGGGTGATCTATATAGTAAAGACTAAAGAGATCATCCCAAAAAAATAAAACACAGGTTGTATTTGGGCCACAGAAAATCAATAACTCAGGGCCCATAGACAAGTGCTATTTTTTCATAACTAGCCCACATATTCCGTGCAAGGCACTAGGGCTTCTTTAAAAAAAAAATTAAATTTTTTCTTAGATAATTAGAAAATTTAGTTGTTTTAGAATTTGAATTTATATTTATAATGTAGGTTTTTTTTAACTCACACCTAAGAGAGAGAGGGTTTTGTTAACCCAATAATAGATAATAAATTAAGCCATATATGTAGATTTTTCTAACCCATACCTAAGAGAGAGGATTTTGTTAACCCAAGGCTTCTCCAATAGTATATTAGAATAGATGGGTTTTTAATACCACCAAAACTGGTCTAATCTCACAAGGATCATCTATATATATCTATACTACTTATATAAGGGACTGCCCTCTTAAGCCGTTTGGCTTGGCTAAGGGGCGCCAGCCCCCTAAAATATATGAGAGAGAAAGAGAGAGAAGGGAGGAGTGAGAGAGGTTTTGGGCGGTGGCGGCGTGACAGCGTGGAGCTGTCACCCCCATCCGTCCAACCCAATATATATATATATTTTATTATTTTTAAGCTTTTTCAAAATATCATACATGTCCCTTAACATAATTTATTTATTTACACTAGTTCACACTCACCTGTTGAGTCGCAAAGAATTGATCGAAGGGCTGATTTTTTTTTTTTTACGATGATCTATTCATCGTCTAGATCGACATCAGTCCACATATCGTTTCTAAGTGGGCCACTTAATACTCATTTTATTCTTACACTTTAGTTACAAGTGTTTGTGCGCCATATAGAGATAATCCAAGATTTAATTTTTTGTGATGATAATCTATCCATCGTCTAGATCAACATCAGCGCACATATTATCTCCAACTGAACCATCTTCTACCTATAATAATGTGCCACATAATTTAAAAAAGAGAGGGCACTAACTTGCAAATGCTTGTTATCTTTGTCTCCAAGAAGAGGAAACTCCAGGGCCGCCTCCTTCTTCACTGTCCATACACTAGAGAAATATGGACAGAAATTCTACCTTCTAATGGTTGGTGTTGGATGTTCCCCAAAACATTTGCATCACTCATTCTCGGCTGGAATTGCAAGGGACTCTCAGAAAATGGAAAAAAGTTAAGGAATTTTATCCCTGCAGCAGTGGCTTGGGAAATATGGAAAGAAAGGAATCGGAGAATTTTCTATGGAAAATCGCTCCCACATGGTCCTTATCAATTCAAATTAAAGCACTTCTACACTTATGGGTCTCTAATACCTACCGTAATTTTTCTGTTCATTTTGATAGCTGTGTTTTCAGCTGGGACTGTATTTTTATATAATTATTTTATTTATGTATGGGTGATTTAGGCTATTCTGTATAGTATAGCATACCGCCTGTTTTAATCACCTACACAATACCTATATACATCTAGGTCTGGACTCTTGTAAGCTTTTACTTATTTCGTTTTTATATAATTTTCCGTTCATGCTCAAAGAAAAAAATTTTATGGAACAATTAGCGACTAAGGACTAAGGAGGGTGCCAAGAGCTCATATACCTCCGTCAAGGTTTTCTGCACACGCGACACGCCTGCTATCAAGGGTGGAGCCAGAAATTTTTTCTGGGTGGGGCACTGGGAATGAAGTAAAAAAACAGTAATTTTAAACTTTTGTATGTATTATGTGATTTACCTCTGTTATTTACTTATTCTTACACCTTGTTTACATTAGTTTGTGGACTCACATGGATATGCTCCAAGGGTTGTATTTTTGTTGGAGATGACCCATCATCATGTAGATCATCTTATAAAATATCATGTCGTTTTGAATATTCCAGCACTATCAAAAATTGATTCAAATATTAAGTTTCTTAAATCATCCATTTTTATCGTTAAAATTTAATTTTAAGCAACTTTATAAGAGGTTAGAAGTTTCAGAAAGAAGTGAGTTTTTGTGAGGAGGATCTGCATGGTAAGGAGATCATCCTCACGAAAAATCAGCAATTGAGTCATATTCATGTGCGGCCACAAACTAATATAAACAAAGTGTAAGAATAAGTAAACAAAAAATAAGGAATATAACATGATATGTCATATGCAGCGTTAATCCAAAAGTACTATTAAAAATATTTAGGTTTAGTTTACATAGAGCAAAAACTAAGCATAAAACTTAAATATGTTGAACAAATTATACTGGGCACTTAAAAGAATTTAAGCTATTACTTATGAATTTCAAAACTTTTGCGTGCCCCACCCAACTGCTATGTGGCTTCGCCACTGCCTGCTATGATAAAAAAAATCAAACGGTTGAGAAAATCAACTTATCTTAAGCAACTACTTTATATGTTAAATACTAATAATAATTTTCGTACTAAGTTTTTTAATGTTGTTTCTTTTTATTTAATAAGTGTAAAGAACCGACAATATTTCAACCTCATAACCAATGTTTAAAAACGTTATAGCAATCGTTATGACGGTAACGGCCTTTGGCTATTACGTTATAGTAATATAACACCGTTATATGTAATGACTATTTTCAAGGTATTTTCTGTTATAACTGTCGTTTTAATTTTTTTTTTTTTTATGCAACACAAATGTCGGTTTGAAGTTTGATCTTCAAAACCATTATAACAGTAATGGCCGCTACTGTTACTGTTATAACAGTAATTTACAAACACTGCTCATAACTAATGCTAGGAAATGTTCTCCTCGTCATATGCATCATTCTTACTTAAACCCAGTTTATTTTAAAACATTTAACCACATCAAAAGTTGATTTAAAAACCAATTGTTCATTATTCAATATAAAGATGATTTTATCAATATTGATTCAAATCATCTTTTTATGGAGTTAAAAGTTTTAGAATGCGCTGATTTTTTGTAAGAGTGATCTATAAAGTGAGGAGGATATTCTCACCAAAAATCCACCGCTGGTTCGTCTCCTTTGAGGCCCACAAGCCAAAAGCAGCATGGGACAAGGATGGGACTCCCAAATGGCCGGGGACAGAGGATCTGCTCAGATCGATATTATGACTTGGACCTACTAGTTTACAAAATATTGACTTATTTTCTTTTGATTTTTCTATAATCAGAAACCAAATACTTAAATTGGAAATTTAAAACTTAACCGTTGACAACCCTATATCAAATATCACCAAGGGTTTTTTTTTTTTTTTTTGTTGAAACAGAAAGGTCAATAAAGAATTCGTATAGAGCTGACCAAGGGGCACCACTTGTATTATTTTTTGTTTTTTGTTTTTTTTTTTCAAATCAGACTATCGCCGGCAGTTGATGTTAGATTGATCGTCTAATATTGTTGACTATCCTCTCGAGTTTATGTCTAGACTACTGATTGACGGCGTTTTAACTAAAAATAAAATAAAATAAAAATTAAGAAAAAGAATAAAAAACTAAAGTTTGGGTATTTTAGGAGAAACAACTCCGATGACAATAGAGAAATCAAAGTGACAAAAGTAACATAAAAGAAGATACATTCAATGTTGGAAAACGACCGTTATAAATGTGTAACAATAGGGATTGGTATCGTTATATAACGGTGTAATGGTAGGATGACCGTTTCCATTATAACGGTTTTGAAGCTCAAATTGATATTTGTGTTAAATCAGAAAAACAGGAAAAAAAAAAAAAAAAAAAACTCGTATTGATATTTGCTTGAGGCTTGTTTTGTATTCCTTTGGAGTTCTTTCTTAAATTCTTTTGCTTTTAGCAAAAAACAAATTCCACTCTAAAGAACCACCTTGTACGTTGACTATGCTAAGAGAGATATAGACTATAGAGAGCCTATTCCGTACGTTGACTGTGTTAGAGAGAGAAACAAGAGAGAGAAAGAGAAGAGAAAAATGTCTTTCTTTTCATTAGATAGTGGCAACCATTATCGAACATGCTTACCACCCCCACGGTTGATAAATTGTTCTATTCAAACCCCTCACTCAACGACTTCAAAGTACCACACCATTTTTTAATACACAAATTCACACCTTATATATAGCTTACAACTGTGATTTTAGATTTGTGGACCAAACCAAACTTTCTTTCTTAAGATCTCCCAACCCTATTTTCTCTCTAACCCTAACTTGTTTTCATGTTCACTCTCTACTCTCCAAAGCTTTACTTCAATGGCTTCATTGCCATCCTCTTGTTTTTCTTCTTCCAAACTACTAATCCTGCCAATGCAGCAGGTGTGAGCCTTGCAAATCAGTTCTTAATCCCCCATAATGCCGCACGTGCCGCAATAGGCGCAAAACCGCTGGTATGGGACACACGTCTTGCTAATTACGCGCAATGGTATGCGAATCAAAGACGCGGAGATTGTGCTTTGATCCATTCGACGGGTCCTTACGGTGAAAACATCTTTTGGGGTAGTGGGTGGGGTTGGAAACCGGCTCAGGCCGTCCAAGCTTGGGTGGCGGAGCGACGGTGGTACAACCCTTATACCAATACATGTAACGGGCAGCAATGTGGTCATTATACGCAGATAGCATGGCGCGGCACGAAGAAGTTGGGCTGCGCATCGGTGACTTGCTATAACGGGAGGGGTGTTTTCATTACTTGCAACTATGATCCCCCTGGCAACTATTATGGAGAAAGGCCTTATTAATGATGAATATTGGACCTTCATCAATTAGTACTGAATGACTATAATTGGAGCAATCCAATTTTAATATATAGTCTAAATTCTGTTCTAGTTCTTGATTTTGAGTGTTTTCGTGAGTTTGTAATCTTGTTTTGTTTCTAATTTTTCACAGACATAAATGATGTTTTGGATCTTAATTATCGATCAATCTATATAGATTGAGAAGAGACATTTTGTATCTTTTTTCAAATGATCATAAATTACTATTGTAAGATGATATCTCTTGGCTTTCTCAGTGGATCAGACGAATTTTTTTTTTTTTTTTAAATGAAGATTAGTTTGATTATGATCTTTTAATTTTAAATTAATATTCATTCAATTCTGATCGCATTTTTTCGTCGTTTTAATTAATAAATTTTAAAGAGGATATCATTTTTATAATTTTTGAAGAGATTCGTGGATGTGGATATGTCAAATACTTAATTATTTAGAAAGTAATTAGGCGCGCTATGTCTAAAACCCTCTTTTTTGGTTGGCAACACGATTTAAGTTAGACTATAGTTAAATTAGTAACCTCTAAAAGATTTAAAAAAATAAAACATAATAAATTTGACTTTAATTATGTTTGAAAATAAATTAAGAAAACCTTTGACTTCTCATGCCTTTGCTGATTTTTTTATAAATTAAAAAATTAATTTATATGCTTTTTCAAAAACAAGATTTTTTTTTTAACGAAATTGGGTCATAATAAATGAAAACTTGACCAGGTTGTGTTGATAGCGTTTGAATTCTATAAAATTGAGTTAGTTTTACGAAAATAATATAAATTATGTTGTTTGTTTGCATTTTTAATTCTATGAAATTGGAGGTCTACTCACTTAAAAGTGTGGCTAATAGTTTGTTTTCAATGTAATTCTACGAAATAGGCTTCCTTCCCACAAAGAATACAATTCCGTGGAACTAGTGAAAATGAACTTATTTCTGGAGATTACACTTCTTTGCTATCAAATAAAGCATAAGAATCTTATATTATCTTTGAATTACCATATTTTTGGTTACGTGCTTTTTCTCATTGCACTTGATGTTCAACCCATATACATGCCTTCGATTGACTAGTGCAATATAAATCAAGTACTATATTAATCTTTAAAAAAAATTATTTAGCTTATATTTTTCTAATTTTTTTTTAATGTTTCTCTTTTTTCTTTTAGTGTCGAATTTAAGCAAGTAACTTTATCGAGTGAAAACTACGGGTGGTGTAAAAGCACTCGATAAATACTAATACTTATTCGGATATTGACTGTCCATGCATTTTATTGACTTAGGAATTAGCGACGTGCGGACAATGGGGTAAAATCAAAGGAAGTTGTAGGCTTATAGCACCCATGCTTTCTAGGGGCACCCTCGTCGGTCCCTCGAGGGACATAAGGACATGTTGTGGCAGCTAATGTAGCTATATAACACTTCCGAGCCAAACCCAATTTTAAAATTGGATTCATTTTTTTGTGCTCCAACCTGAGCCAAGTTTAAGGAAAGTTTTATTGGCACTCTCGAGAACCTTGTTGACGGGTTCGTGATGAATGCAGGTTGAACATAGGTCAAACAAAAACGAACCTGCAATAACAAAATATGCAGATCGATGCCAATAAAATTTCGTGGAGTTTTGAACCAAAAATCTAAACCTAACCCAAGTTTGGATTGAGCCCATGGGGATAAGATTAGGCCTGCCCATTCATATTGATCATTAATAATGTATAATCTTACAATTAATAATATACACATACATATGAATCATAATCACATATTAATAAGCATAATTAAAATGGTCTCTCGCCTATAATATTACCCGGTGGAGCATAATTACATGTCATAAACACATCTCCATCATCACAAGCAACTCGAGCGCATCCAATACGTCGAGTATTCCTCCACACAATTTGCGTATAATGCCCACACATTTCACCAGCTTGGCACGTATTTGTGGCGTACTGATAATACTTCTCTTCAGCAGCCCAGGCATTTACGGCGTCGGTCGGAGCCCAAGTTGTACCACTTCCCCAATATATATTCTCTCCTAATTTGAAATCTCCTTCAGGGAAAGAATGTTGTAAGCTACAATCCCCTTTCCTCTGCATTGCCCATGATTTTGCATACTTCTCAAGTTGATAGTCCCATATTAGAGGCATCTCCCATTTCCCTGCTCTGACCCAATTGTGAGCAAACAAGAATTGTAAGGATTCACCTATGCAACCCCAACATAGTTCCTTTGAGACTCTATATATGGTCTCATTATCCGGCCTCGCTCGACCGTTTTTCGACGTCAACATTGCCCTATGTAATTTAGCTTGATGGGTCTCTGGCATCGACGACATTGCCGGAGATAATTCAGATGAGACGACATGGGTTGAGACAGAAATAAGTAAAAGAAGGAATGAAGGACAGAAAAAACTGAAATGGGTTTGCATGGTTTTTTGAGAATTCTTAATTTGCAAGTGTTTGATAGAATAGAATATATATGGTTAGAGGGTATGGAATTATTGAAGGTCTCGTGAAGAGGGGGTCTCTATGGGCGCGCCCGTGATCCATGAAAGTTATGTTTTGTTTGTTTGTTTGTGTTGGGACATGAAAGTCTTCTAGGGCATACTATTGAAACTACAATAATGTCACATGGGAGTGATATATTATGTTGCACCAAAACCATAAGGACACGTACATCCATATGTTATGTTGCACCAAGAATATTAGGACACGTGTTAAGGAGCAGATAAACAGATAGGGCTATGGAACTTGTTGTGCACGGGGAGGTCTTGAGTTCAATTTTTTTTAATTAGAGATTTTGGGTTCAACTCCTCAGATGGTGATTAATAAACACTCCTCACATGTAATTAATTATCTCGCTCGACGTGTATAAGGCTAGTGTGTATAGCTCCATGCGTGTACTCTGATTTTACGCATGTGTTATTTACCCACCTGCTAGGTGTTGCGAGTCTGTTAAAAATCATATGGTCTATATATCATATTGTCTATATAAAAAAGAAAAAAAAAAAAAGGAAGAGTATGATTCTGTTATGACTTAACATGGCCCATGCAAGATTGAATTAATCTATGTGTATAGCTCTATGCGCATACAACTTTTTTTGGTCGATGAAAATAAATTATTTATTGATCAGAGAAAAGTATACAAGATATATGCAAAATTAAGGAGACCAAAAACTCAATAGCCAAAGGCAAAACAAAACCACCAAATTGGGGAGGATGAAACAAAAATTACTTTCATTGTGCGCGTACAATTATTAGAGGAAATTTGGCTTGTGTTGAAATGTTGAATTGAACTCTGGATTTCCATCAAGGGAGGGCACAAAATATATACTACCATACGCCCACAGAGATGTAGTCAGAATCCAGTTACAAAAGTATTCCACAGCCATTCATTTAATTAGCAATTGATGTGTAGTATTGACTAGACTAAGGTCTGTTTTTTTTTTTTTTGATGTTGGGACTATTGCATAATTATAAATACAAATGATGTAAAATAGAAAGCACCATTAAGCGGTGGATAATACAAGCGCTAACGGGTGGGGAAAAATGAGAGAGAAATCACCAATCTGCAAAAAATGAAAAATCAATTATCGACAACAAAGAGTACTTGTATGCACGCCTTCTAGCATTTCCCGATTTATTCGATGAAGCAGTATTTGAACCCCAATTATAATAAGAGATTTTTTTGGGGAGATTCTGATATGGCAACAAGTTAGTTACCATTATCTTCAACTGAGTGAATTGCACGCAGGAACCCCTAAATTTTGGGGAATCCTAACTAATGTGTCCTGTTTAGGGGTGTCAACGGGTCGGTTAGGATCGGAACCTAAAGGTTCTAGATCCGGTCCCGTTAATATGAAGCGGATCCGGATCCGGTACTGCTAGGATCCGCGGGTACCCGATACCCGTTTTAAGTTATTATTTTTTAATTTTTTTCACACAAAACCTATTTGTATTTTGTATTTTCGTATTCTATTCAATTATAAAATTTATTTTATTATAAAATTTGTTAAATAATAGTCATTGGTTTCTTTTTTTTAATTAAAAAAAGTAAAAATTTGTTATATAATAGTAAATTAAACTAAAAAATTATAGAATTTATACGGAACCAGGTACCCGTTGGGTGGATCCGAAAAATTTCGGATCCAAAACAGGTAGATCCGAAATGGATCCGAAATTTATCGGATCCACAAGTGAGGTCCCGGAACCGCAAAAAACGGTTCCGGTACCGTTTCGGTTCCGGGTTTTTGGGTACCAATTGACACCCCTAGTCATGTTGCCACATTAGAATGTTTCCTTTAATCTAAATCTCTTAGCATTATTTTTTGACCCAAGGCCTATGCCATCAACAAGAATAGATTTTAGGGTCTTTGTTAACGTTTGAACATGATAAGGTTATACTAATATGATTTTTTGTGGATATAGTATAGTCATTATATACATGATGTCCACAAAAAATCATCTCAATCAAAAATCTCTAACCCTCTAAGAAAATAACTTTATCATTCATTCACACTATTAAATACTAGATTAATTATTCTTGGTGTTAGAGGTCTTTGATTGAGCTGATTTTATTTAGACTAGCAATAACTCGTGCCTTTAGCACTACCCAAAATTCTTTGCACATTTTTATAGTCTCAAATCTGCTCTAGCATATGTTGGTCAGCGATCGTGTATTCGGCACATGTCGACGTGCCGATCATGTGCCATCTATACCTCGTTCGTACTTAAAACCTAAGATATTTTTGTTTGCTTTTTAAATTTTAGTATTGGTGTCTGGTCTCATTTTTAAAGATCTTCATTAATGCTTTTCGAAAATACAAATTCTGTCCAAAATCACTTTGTAGATAAAAATAAATTTAAAAGTAGATAAATTTCTCCTTCCTTCACATGTATACATTCTTTTTGCTCCACGTGAGATCGCGTGTACAAATCCTTTATATATCTACAACTACAAATTCAAATTAATAATATGCCCTTTAGATATTCTTTATTTACCAAATATAATATTGATTAGGAAGGCATATGTGTTTGTTTTAGTCACAATGGATCACTTCTTTGTCCTAAACCACCATGTTTATTATATGATCTAAATGGTTCAACCCTAACCTTAACTCTTATTAAATGGGTCAATTTTCACAACCCTTATCTGACTATATAGTCAACCCTAACCTTGACGTATGTATAGTTCTTGTAAAATCAAAATGAAAATATATATATAGAACCTTTTAAAAAATAAAAATGAAAAAAATTTAATGGAATTATGGGTCTGATCATATGGGTTGCACAGGTGGACCTTGCTTTAGATGAGCAGCAAACCCCAATCCAAATTAAACCCTATCAATTAAGCCAACAAGTTTGGCGGATTAGGGTTAATTTTGCCGAGTCTAGATAAACAGAAAACAGAAAGCAAAGTATCAAATGATTCAAACAGAGAGAAGTAAGAACTGCTTTCATGGATTATAATTACATCAGTGTTAAAATAAGGATATTACAGCAAAATGCACCTCAATTACAGACCCCAAAAAAAAAAAAAAAAATTCAACAAAATTTAAGAAACTCAACTTCCAATCACCACCATTGAATTTCATCTCCACATTTAATCATAGTGGGACCAGATAAGCTGCGTTGCACCAATCAGCACCACTTCTTCCATGACTATACAAAACAGGGGACCCACTTGATCAATCCATGCAACCCATCTTAGAAAGGCTTTTGACCTACAACATTTCCATGAGGATCATAATTACAAGTAATAAACGTATCCCCACTGTTACAAGTAATTTTTGCACACCCTACACTAAAACTCTGCCTCCAAACCATCTGAGTGTAATGTAAACAATCCCGGTTCCAAATACATGCGTTCTCCCTATAATTGTAGAACCGTTTTTCTGCGGCCCACGTCGTAACCGCGTCGGCCGGACGCCAATCTTTACCGCTACCCCAGAAAATATTTTCCCCATAATCCATATTGGAATGGATCAATTTACAATCTTCTTTCCTCTGATTTGCCCAATGATTTGCAAAATTTGCAAGTTTTTGGCTCCATTGAAGAGGATGAAGACCTAACTTAGCACGAACAAGGTTATGTGGAACCAAATATTGTTGGATTAAGTTAATCCGGGTATTTAATACCCGTCTAGACGAGGTCGAATTGGGTAATGTAGAACAAGGAAGGAAGAAGGAAAAGAGAATGAAGGTTCCTAAGAAGAAAAAGACTTTGATCTCCATTGAAGATTGAGCTTAAGATTTTCTATTTTCTATGTTGTAAGATTTGATAGTAGATTTTGAGTTAATATAGACATTTGAT
Source organism: Macleaya cordata (assembly GCA_002174775.1). NCBI lineage: Eukaryota > Viridiplantae > Streptophyta > Magnoliopsida > Ranunculales > Papaveraceae > Macleaya > Macleaya cordata. The sequence goes on along the minus strand of MVGT01000589.1, from coordinate 45,350 downwards.
TTATGATTAGTTTTAATTAAGAATTCGCGTACCGTCTAGCTCAGTTGGACTGGTTTTGGTTCGGCTGCGCAATCAGCGACCGCACATCAAATGATGTAACGGTTTTCGATCATTAAAATGTGTATGTGTCGTGTATATGAGACCGCGATGAGATTGATTTTGACCAGATCAGTTGGATTGATGATTAAATATTTTAATTAGTTGTAAATTAGTGAGATTATGTATGTTTAATGATGAAGGAGCCAGTATGGATGGAATCATTTCACATGGGGAGAGATATTGAGTCTTAGAGGGAAGACATGTTAAAGAATGTGAGTGAGAGTGAGAGGATTAGATTCTTCTTTGACTTAAACTTCCAAAACCACTCCCAATCATTTGCTCTACAGATGGAAAGTTAGAGTAGTGTTAAAAACCACCCTGGCTCTAGGGCCCAAGAGGGGAATTGGCCCCTTTGAAATTCTTTTATAGTGTGTGTCACTCTCTCTCTCACTTATATCATTTTCAATGAACTGGCAAACGGGTCGGGTTAGGGTTACTAGGGTTAGGGTTGGCAGATTGGCGGAATAAAATACTCAACCCTAGTCCTAACCCGTTTATTAATCGGGCCATTTTTCTCAACCTTAACCCTAGCTTGAGTAACCCTAATCCCTAACTCTAGTAACCCTAATAATATTAAAAATAATATTTTTATTTAGTATATGTCAAATAGTTTAAAGTGGAAGTTAAAAAATTTAGGGCCCGTTTGACTCGTGATTCAAAAATTTATTTTCAAAAATTAATTTACATCTATAATAATATACATCTTGTACTACATCCAAAACTGTTTTAGGATTTACAATAAAATCATGTAGGATTTTATAAAACAAAAAAGTTATTATTTTATATGTTTTAAATGAAATCATATAGAATTTTATAGTAATGTCAAAATGCAATTTTAGATGTGATACAAGATATAGGTTAGTTTAGGTGTAAACTAGTTTTTGGATCACGATCCAACCCGGCCCTTAAAGTTTTTTTATTTTTAATTAAAAAATGCTAAAGTTTAAAGGTAGAAGTCAAAAAGTAGATTTTAAAAAATAATATAAAGAATAATGAAAGAAGCAATATTAATGATTATAAAACTTTTTACAAAATTTAAAATTTCTAATTAAAATGGCGGGTTAGTGGGTTGCCCGCGGGTTGGACGGGCCAACCCTAAATTTTAACCGGGTTGAAATATGTCAACCCTAATCCGGCACTTTTAACTATCGAGCGGACTTCGGGCCGGGTTAGGGTCGGGCCAACATGTTAGAGCCAATTTTGCCAGGTCTACTTTTCATTTTCATTATTCTCCCTCACTCTCTAGATTCGATTATAAGCCTAGTGTTTTCTCTCAAAAAAAAATGCCTAGTGTCGCCACTAAAGTGAATTTCTAAATCCTCTATAGATGTTGAGTCTATATAATATGTTACACTTAAATTGAGTCTCAAGTTCCAACTAGTTTAGTTGGTAAAGTCTATATTATTATTATTAATAGCATATTGTAGGTTATCAAGTTCTGTTTGCATTGAATAAATCAGAAAATGTTGAAGAACATGCATAATCTAAAGACATACGAGTACTCCTTATTGTCGATGTTGATCATCGATGTTTGAGCCTAAATTATGTGTTAAATTTGAATTGAGTCGTAGGTGCGAGCTAGCTTAACTGGTTAAGTATATTGCTATCAAACAAATCTAGGTTCGTTTGCATTAAATAAATAAAAAATATTAAAAAACGTGCATAATCTAAAAGAGTACGAGTATTCTCTCTTATCGATAGTTGATCCTCTAGTGCTTGTAGATTGACAATTTCTCTCTCTTTTTCTTTCCGGCTGTTAGGGGTTGTATTCTCTGCAAGTTAGTGGCGCATTCTCATTGAGATCTGACTACAATATCATACATGATATCATTTCGTTAAAAATGCATAAGAATCAAATTTGAGAACTGAGCCAAACGACTAAACATGATAGTTAAATTAGGTTCTAAATCGGATAACTTCTAACCCTCTCATTATAAGGTGAAATTTCTGTAATTTTCTAAGGGTTGTTTTTAAAATGATATAATTTTTTGTGAGAATAATCTACATAATAGTCTTGTAAAAAACTAATCCTTAGATTATCTGTACATATTATGAGGCCCCCATGAAGTCCTCAAGTGGTTTTTGCCGTGCATCAGGAGTGCTATTTTATCCACCTTCTTTTCAAGGCAGGGTACATTCTCTCCCTAATCTAGACATTAAAAGTTGCACTTTTTTAAAATAGGTTGACTTAACAATTTTTTATGGTTGGACAGGTAGGAAATGTACACTATCTTAAAAAAAAAGTGTACAAAATAGGATTCTTGCAATCAGTCTTAAAAATTCTAAATTTGAAGTTTTTCTTTCTTATTTTGAAATGAATAATGTTATATGTACTCCTTGGATGACTCCCAGGATGATCGGAATATAACATGGCGAGATCTGCTTTCAAATTTTAAATCAAATTTTAAAGAGTTTGAATAAAAAGCAGATCTCGCCACGTCAAATTTCAGTCATCCAAGGAGTCAAGCAGAAAATACAAGTAGCATTATCCTTTTGAAATTGTATAAAAGCCCTATATTCAAAGAAATGGAACCTAAATACTATATACTTGTCCGACATCGGAACCGATTGGAATTGGAACCGTTACATGTACTATGGCTTGGATTACCTGATTTATTTTATTTTTTCTTTTTGGAGAAAGATTAATTACCTGCAGATTAACTGAAACAGACTCTTTAAATTTCTCAAAAAAAAGAAAAAAATGTTAATTTTGAGTGAGATGGCAACTGCCCCACCATCTTTCTTGGATCACTCCTTTGACAGCCTTGCTGGATCAGACAATTTTAACCGTCAGATCTAAAGAATAGCTCCTCAAACCATTCTATTGTCCATCAAGTAGTTAAAACATATTATAACATCCCAATAATATCAATTAGTTAGCGCATAATTAACCTCAGAAATGACATAACTTGATTCATTTGAAATGAAGGACCTGGGCCTAACATGTGGTGCCATGTGAGCCATTTTTGTTCATTATGTTTTACTGTGTTCTGTTGATCACCTACTTATCAATAACCATCAAAGAGTTTTTTTTTGTTTTTTGTTTTTTAATGACCAGGATGTCTAGACCTCTTAGAACACCTGACTAGTCCCTAAGTAGTGCCTTCCTCTTGTTAGCAGTTTACCAGGTAGATCTGAGACCAAAGGAATTCAAACTGTCATCGAAGTCTTGCATGTCCTTTTTATTTCGATAGTGCCTTGCTATATTTTGCTTAATACATATAACCTGCAACCTTATCTTTAACATAATTATATTCGATTTACACTTAACGGTGGGTGCTACATGGACTTGATCCAATAATTAATTTTTTTGTGTCGAGGATCTTCTCAATGTACGTTTAGATCGCATCAGCCCATAGGTCTTCAAGTGGGTCCACCCAATATCTATTTTATTTTTATACTCTACTTACATATGTTTGTGGGCTCATATAGAGATGATGCAAGGGATGAAATTTTGTAGTGATGATCTTATCATCATGTAAATCAAAATTAGGTATGTGGTGGAGGTAGTGGCGGGGCAGATTTGCCAAATCATAAACACATACTAGAGTTACACCTAACAGTAAAATGCTACGTAATTCAACCAAAGGCTTTGCCAACTAACGCACATAAAATAAAAAATAAAAAATAATTAACACGGGTGTGGTTTTGTCAACTCATGTGCGTGTGAGGGGACTTGTCTAAGTAATACAGGTTGGTATCGTGTGCAATTTTGTGGACTCACCTTTAACGTAGGTCAACAAAACCCACCCAAGCCATATTAGTGGATGTCATAAAGTAGCCCTCATCTCAGTCATAAAGCAACCCTCATCTCATTTAAAGTCTAATGATAGATGATCTTAATCATCTATTTCTAAATTAAAAGAACACATCAATAATTGTTAATCGTAACGTTGATGATTATATCTAACAGTGAATGTGAAGTATTTAAACCCGGCGTGTCTAATGAACTTAATCCTTATATGTTCTGCTCTTTTTAAAACAACAAAATTTAATTTTTTTTAAAAAACCAAATAACTAATATATCTTTTTTATTTTTTTCCCTTTCTTTCTCATTTTTTTTGACAAGAGTTTTAACAAAAAGAGTTATTTATGTATTTAATTATGAAATTGCCTAATTACAAGTATAAACAAGGCGTAAGAGTTAGAGTAGGCGCTAGTCACTAATGGGTGAAAAATACAATGATTAACGAGAACAAAAAAGGAACTCGAAATGATGTAGATAAGGAAAAAATGACGCTAACTTGCAAGTACTAGAAGATCAACCATCGATGATGGGAGAATTCGAATGCTCCTGAATTGTGCGTATTCCTCCAACATTAATTTGTAAGAATTTGTGGCCACTAACCTAATATGGTGATCCATTGTGACTGCAAATTATGGGTTTTCTCTAAATCCAATCCTTAGGCCCCTTAAATATTGGAGCTATCTTATAACACCCAATTCACTACCAATGATGGAATATGTAGTATATAAATATTATAGGTGAGCAGAGTTCTTACTCTCACCCAATTTTAGTGTGTTTAAAACCCTCCATTAGTTTGCACTCACCTCTCAAGTTTTATTATGTGTCAATGGGTAGAGACGTAAAGTGATCACCCCACAAACCTTGATGCTTCAAAACGATGTTTTGGATTCACGGTATGACGTTTCTTTCTCCTTAATTGTTCTTTGTTGTGGTTAGCATGATTAAAAAGATCATCTCAGTTCATGTTTAATTTCTGCCTAATTTTATTACATGGACATTACAACTTACATTATTTTCATATTTATTCGATGGAAGCAAATTTGAATCCAAATTTGTGTTGTTAACGTACATCAATAAACTTCACCAACTAAACTAGTTTGCACTTGCTAGCAATAGATTGTGCACAACATGACAACCTGATTAAAAAATCAATTGAAGTCTTATTTTTTTGTGAGGTATACATAGGGATCTAGGAAGCACGGATATGAAGACACGGATACGACACGACACAGACATGCATGACGACATGCCAAATCTAAAAAATGTAGGACATGGACACGACAAAGATATATAATTAAATAATATATAGTTATATTAAAATTTTATTTGATAAATAAAATTTTTCAAAGAACTCTAAAAAATCAATTGCATAAAGGTGTTTCAACAATAATGAAAGACAGAGAAAACAAAAAATATGTGTGTGCCATGTTTCGTTTTATTTTTTGAACATATTCATAAAAAAATCTTATGAAACATTTATTTGAAGTGTCCACCGTGTGTCTGTGTGTCCAAGTGTCAAACAGTTGTCTGATACAGATACGCGACCCCAAATGAAGTGTCCGTGCTTCATAGATGGGGATGATGTAAAGGTTGATTTTTGATGATGATGTAAACCGAATCAAAGCCCTACTTTTTATGTGATAAAAAATTAAGGTCCACGTAAAGATGATCTAAGAGTTGGTTTCTGGTGAGGATGTAAACTCAATCAAACCCCTACTTTTTATGAGATCAAAAAGTAAGGTCCACGTGGAGATGAGATCCAATGGTGATTTTGGGTGAGGATGTTCTCCCGACCATGTAATCAAACCATGGTGAACGGAAATGATGCAATTTTCTGATTCAAACGATTCAACTCAGGAACCGGTCATGGACGACAAGTCCCCCGATTCCGAGTTGAATAGCCATGTCCAGACGGACCAGACTAGAAAAATGGTTACTTTTTTCATTTCTCTCCCTGTCTTACGAAGTTTGATTTCAATCGGCCACGCATGATTGGCGCCAATTCTCTTTCCGTGACCGTTAATTTGGGCGTGAAAGAGATCCCGATTCAGTATCCCTCACTGATCCGGATCCGAATACACGGAAGCTCCAAAACCATTTCCTTCTGCAAATTAGGGTTTCGTTCTGAACCTCATGAACAATCGAAGAAGTTCTTGAGAGATAGTGGTAAAAAAAGTAGAACAGATTTGTTACGAGTGATGACCGTTAGATGCTTCAATGATGGAGTGGGTGAAGAAATTTGGGATACAGAGACTTTTGATGAGGCGAAAAAGGGTTTTCCGGAGCATCTTGTTGTTATGGTCAATGGCATAATTGGGAGGTAAAAAATTGCATCTTCTTTGTTTGTTTATTATTTGATATTTAGAACTTTGTTCAGAATTTGGATCTTTTTTGTTTTATATTGAAATTATCAAAGTTGAACAAAGAAAATCAAAGGTTGAAGAAAACCCTGTTTTTCTTAGCTCAAATTTATTAGTTTTAGGTGCAGAAATGGAGTTCTAATAGGTGGGTTAAGTATTAAATGAGAAGAGATTAGTTATTTTTAAGTAAGGGTTGATTAATTAATTAGTTTCTTAGAAATAATTATTTTACTGTTCAAAAAGAAAAAAGCTAAAATTTTTAGATTCCAAAATTTGATTGGAACTAATATGAAGTGCAAGATGTGTGAGTTTTGATCACTAATTTTGAGGTCAGCTAGTTTTGATGAAAAAAAAGGGTAATTTGTCAGAGCATAATGCAAGAATCCGTGCGGCATTGGTTACTGAATTGGTCATAAGCTTGATGAGGTCGAATTTCTAGAAGTTGAGGATCATGATGCAAAGCCTCTCTTTCTTCTGTTTAAGGCACTATTTTTCTTCATCACTATGTAAAAAAATGCTTTAAGCTTAGGTCCCCAATATGTAGCTTATTTGACTAGTTATCCATGGTTACATGATCTTGACATTGTTTGAGGAAATTATGGCTGAATTGCGTAATGGTTACAACTTGCAAGTTCATGATGGGATTTCAATGTACTATGTTTCAGGTACTTTTCAGAAGTTTTTGATTCTTTTATATTTTTTTTTTCAAAAGTTTGTCTCTTAGCATTTCTTATGACCTAGTCAAGTTTCTCAGTTTCCAATATTATGTCTTAGTATCTGGTTTTTGTTGGTGCTATGATTTTAGGATTAAGGTCGCTGAACCAAATTAGATGGGATAAGTCATAGATAATCTTGATTGTTAATAATAGTGACAGTGATGATGATTTTGTGGAGACCACTGTTGAGCAGTTGTAGTGCTTGAGAGACATAAATCATTCTTTCCCTGATAAAAATTAAGACAATTTTAGTTAGTTGTACCGAACATTACATATTGGATGAGCGATGATACTGTTTCGTGCATAAAGCACGAGAATCTCGTATGAAGGCCGTCAAGAAAATAAACTAAAAATTGTGTATTTAATATGAAGTTTGGAATTGCTTGCTTGTTGCTAACTTTTTGGGATGAAAATATAACTAGAAAATAATTGTTGAAATGAGTCAATGATAAACTTCTTCAATAGTAAGTGAAGGAATTGATCTAGTGATATGCTCAGACAAGTGTATAAAATCCTTAGGTAATCACATTTTCAAGCGAAGCTCATCTGGTATTAGCTTTTCCCTAGTACTTTACAAGATCTATTTGATTTATTGAAAAAAAACAAGATACAAAAGACAACTGAATAGATTTCCTAAGTACATTCAAGAGTATATTAAAGACAAGTGAATGGACCTAAGTATAAGTCTGATCCATTTACATTGATTTTTCTGAACTGACGTACACATCGGTAGTTCTGTAGATATGGACAAATTAACATACATATCTTCCCACGTACTAAATGTGTTCTGGAAGGAAACTTATCTTCTAAAAGCTATTATGAATATGAAAACTTTCGCACTTAAGTAGCTGGAAGGAGGGAATTTATGTTGGATACACATATTGTTGATGTTTGTATGAACTAAAGATATGTTGGGCCTGTGCAAGAGCATTTGTTGAGTTTGAGAGAATAAATATCAATGTCAGTGAGAGACCCTATACCTACTGACTGGCTATCATGTCAGTGGTGTGATTTGGCAGTACCTGATAGATAATAATTGAACTATTCAAATACTATAGAAATTTCATAGAATGAGAAAAATAGAGTATACAATATACATGTCCACTATCAGGCAGGAATGTATGGAGTTATGGTCTATGAGTGTCCTTGTTTCTTTATACATGTATTTGTAATGTGCACTGAATTTCAATTGGACCCTTATTTCCTATTAAACTGATTTTCAAACTTCAAAGTAATTTTCTACATGTAACTTTGATCCAAACTTCCTTTGTGCCTCTTGGGTATTTATTTTTTACATGTTTTCAGTGCTGCGGATTGGAGATATGCTGCAGAGCAGTTTGTGAAGAAGCTCCCAGATAAAGTCATTGTGCACCGTGAGTCTGCTTTTATACATATTCGATCAATTTTTCTAGCAATTGTTTTAAGAAATCTGCATTTGGCTCTTGGAAATATCTGATTTTCAATTTTAAATAAATTATTGAAACATATTAGTTGAATATAGGCACTTTAGCATGTCTTTAATGTCGTATGAGATGGACAATAACCATGGCTTAGGACCGTAGGAGATTTTCTTAATGTAGTCCAACGGATGGCTCAAGCTCATTCTCTGCTTTCTTATTCAAAACTTATCTCTGACATGTACTTTTTCTATAATCTTTTGTTATGGATGTGGAAGATTGTTAGCTCGCTTTATGGATGTAGTCTATTTATCCTTATGGGTTGTTGACTTCATACTTCAAAACTTTAGAATGCTTGGAATGTATTGTTTCTGTTTAGTGGTGTCCAGGTGAGATGGTCCTTTTTGTTTTTTGTTTTTTCTCATTTAACCTTGGAGTTAGATAGTCTTTATTTGTATCTTTATGTTTTGCTACTTTTTATTTAGTCATTTCGGAGTTTCAAAATATTTTTTTTAATTCGACACATTTTGGTTGGAATATCTTATGTTTTTTTAACTGACCAAGACATTCAGAATGAAATAGCAACTCTTGATTGTAACTTGTTTGCAGTATATATCTTTTATGCGGATCCTTTAGCTTAATAATTTTATATGTTTGGATAATCAACAGATTCAACACCTTTTCTTTTTCTTTTTCTTTTTCTGCTTTTTTACTTATATCAAAGTGGATTTTCCAGTTAAGGTTAAGATCGTAACCTCTTTTTATTAGATAAATTCTGCTTCTAAAAGTAGCATACAATTAAAAAGGTAGCCCCAGTTGGCTGTTTTCTCCTAAAAATTGGGTGGGTTTGCTTCTCTCTGCTTCCACAGAATTTACAGTTCACTTAAAAATTGACAGCGTGGTATTAGTTATTAAAATTTGACTCCTAAAGAAGATATTCTCATTTTCTTAGTTCTGAAATTTAATATATATGAGGCACATCCTAAGTATGATACTAAAACATCTGGAGATTCACCCTTAAGTTCCGCAAGATATTGATGTATAGTTCAAATAAGTTGTACTTTGTGGAAGATAAACTGGTTTGAACTTATATATCATTTCTCCAGGAAAGTTAGAATTTAATCTCCCCTTCCATTTCTATTTGTGCAACTCCAATGGATATCAGGTTAAGTAATTTTCTCTGCAATTAATTTTCTTGCACTTTCTCACTAACACATTCATACTCTTCAAAATCTATTCTAGATAGTGGATATAACCCTGTCCTCATATTTACTGTTGACCTTATCCGTGCTAATATTTGGGATGCTACAATGTCTTTTACATGCTTTTGCTGTTCGGTTTCTTATTCTTTGTTTTGTTGCACCATCAGCTTCCTTGTGTTAATCATTTATTTGAAATTAGTTCATTTCCAACTTTTGATCACTATGGCCAGTTAGCAGCAACTTAATAAATTCAAAATTATGATTGGCATTTCTCTGTTTCAAATTTTTATGTACACATGATATCTATTAACAACCCAAAAAGTTGTTTTGACTTGATCTTTTTCAAGCAGGCAGTGAATGCAACTCGTCTAGGTTGACTTTTGATGGTGTTGACTTGATGGGTGAAAGGCTAGCGGAAGAGGTAATTTATACTTGATTGTTTTTTATTTCTTTTATACTTCTATGTTGGTATTCTTTCGATTTTTTTAACCATCTATAGCTCTTAATTGCCATAACATTATATGGCTGAGAAATTTTTTTAGAACATGCTAAGTTGGAATAGTTTGAATGAGTATGCTGTTAATATACTCTTTTGCTTACCTAGCAAAAAGAGAAAAAAAGAAGAAAAAGACCGCATTTTTTGAATGAGAAATTTCACATGAACCTTACTTATCATTAATGTAGGTATTATCAGTTGTTAGATGTAGGCCTGGGCTGCGAAAGATCTCCTTTGTTGCTCACTCTTTGGGTGGCCTGGTAGCAAGGTATGCTATTGGAAGGCTATACAGATATTTTCCAGATGGAGACTCCTCAATTCATACTGGGAAAAGTTTAAGAGAAGAGAATCAAAATAATTTGGTACATCGCCTGGAGACACCTCATGAAGATAGAATCGCTGGACTGGAACCCTTGAATTTTATAACATTTGCGACACCTCATTTGGGTTCAAGAGGACACAAACAGGTAGTTCAAAAGCTATTACCTATTTAAATTAACTTCTATTCCATTTCAGGCTTTGTTTGTTATGTTGCAACCGGCATATTTTCTAATTCTGAGTTAATTAGTGTAGTTGGTTGTCACTTGTGTGCCTATTCCTTTTCAGACCCGTAGACCATTTATATAGGTACTGTTATCTTTCTCTAACAGTTGGAACCTTTAGAGTGAGTGGTTGTTAAGATGGTATCAGAGCAAGAAGTCTCTGGAGGTCGTGGATTCCCAGTATCTAATCGTGCTGAGGGGAGTGTTGTTGAGTGTTTTCCTATTCCCTGTTAGGCCCATCGACCATTGTTATACGTAATGTTACACCTCCCTCCAACAGTTTGATCTTTCAGAGTAAGTGCTTGTTATCAATTAGCAATGAATATTGTATTGCTATACTGGTGTATCGTATGGTGGTATTTTATGATCTCAAAGCATATTAGTAGATTGAGGAACTCGGTAAAGTAGAAAGAAGTCCTAGAAAAACAAAAGACATGAAAATATTCAAATTGTGCTTTGTGCATGTGTCCAACACTATCCAAAGTATACATGTCGACTCTGACAAACCCAACACACCATCAAATATGCACTATTTATCCCATATGTTGATATACTTATTTTGAATAATATGGTTCTGAGTTAAAAAAAATTGTTTATGTTGATAAACTGAGTTACACCAAAAATTATATAAACAATATGAACTAGTGACCATAAATTGACAAATCATATAAAATAACTTATCTCATCGTTTGTTGTTTTCTAAATTTTCTTTTCTCAGCTTCCTTTCCTCTTTGGTCTTCCATTTTTGGAGGAAAGAGTGTCTCAAACTGCACATTGGATTGTTGGGAGGACCGGGAAACATCTCTTCCTGACTGATAATGATGATGGCAGTCCACTTCTTCTTCGAATGGTTAATGACTGTGGTGACCTGAAGTTCATGTAAGTATTAGACTTTGGCTGATTCAGGTCCCAAGTTTGAATTCTTTTTCACGTGCTTTTGGTTCCGGTCCTTTTAGGACAAAACTGTGCTTTGGGTGTGAGAGGGATGAGCCCAAATTTAGCTTTGCTCAGTCCAGCCCATAAGGAGTTGCACCCATTTTTCATGGCATTTCTGAACATGCATCAATCACCTCTGTGCATCTTGCAGGTCTGCTTTGCGCTCTTTCAAGCGCCGTGTTGCATATGCAAATGCAAACTATGATCGTATCCTTTTGAGGACTATTGGTGCTGTAAATTCCTTAAAATTGATAGACCATAACCTTACTGTGAATTATCTCTATTGTGCAATTTTCAAATTTAATGTTGATCTTTAACTGATTGTGAGATATGGTTGGGTGGAGAACATCATCAATTCGCCGTCAACATGAACTACCACAGGTTTGTTTGGTTTCCATATGACCCATTCTTTCATGTATATTTGTTATCGATACCGGAGAAATGAATTTCTCCATAACTACAGCCCCATCAACTTATGACATTTTTAGTCTTTCCTTTTGTTTCTTCCAGTCCCATCTTCTTTTAAAGTATGAGAAGTACCCACATATTGTTTATATCGAAAGACAGCATGACAAAGACATTCATAAAGAAGCAGCTTCAAATATCATGGGACAAACACTCGAGTTGGAAGGTTTGTGATGTTTGTATTTTGTTAGACTGGTAGTGCTACTACTGTTATGGTTGCTTGAAACTGCCTCTTATTTTTCTGAAACGATCCTTCAGTACTTAACCTTATATTCAGCTAAGTTTTATACTCTTAATAATGTTACGAAAAGAAGCTACAATATGAAATTTCTCCTAAATGACATTCGTGTGACATCAAAAGCCATTTCTAATTTGAGTCCTTGCATTATTCACAATTGACAATACTAAGGATAATTGGATTCATTGCTTTTGAAGTTCTAATGTGTTAGATCCTGACTTTCCTGTGTCAGATGGCCTGTAACGAACAAGTCAAGATGCTGATGGGGGAGCCCCAAAGAACTATTGATATAACCTACGATACAGTCAATTGTATATGACTGTTTTAAATGAAAGCTACTCAATTTTTTGATAAAAATACCCTCATGAGTCATGAGAGAAATAGCCATTCAATACATGGTGGTCTTTTTTGAAGGGGGGTTTTGGGGGTGGGACTTGGGAGAACTATTTCATTGTGAAAAGCGTAACTTTACATAATCTTGATGATAGCAATGTTGTAAACTTGTAATATTTAGAGGGTGTTTGGCAACGCAATAATAAGTAACTTTTCTGCTTATATAAGTCAAAAAGTAGAAAAGCATATATGGAATGCAAAAATAAAATGACTTGTATAAGTAGAAAAGTTTCTCTTTTATGTATAAAACAAAATTACTCGCCCTTGTGTTGAACACTTTTTGAAATTATTGATATTGTCAAACTGTTTTGTTAACTTATTATTATGGAAAAAGCTGTTATGAATGCACCTGTAAAAGAAATTAATCATGATATATACAAATCAAATCAAGCACCATTTGATGGAATTAGTTGGAGAAAAGTATCTTCTTAATTTGTTTTGGATTTGCATATGTACCTACACGACAAATGTTTTTAAGTCAAAACACTTCTGTTTGTATTCATGGCTTTCAACCAGGGACAGAGCCACATAGTACTGGAGTGAGCAAGTAGTCCACCCAAATTATATAGAATCTCACTTGTTATTATATGTTATTCTTTACATTGTGGTCTTTTAAGTGCCCCACCCATTACCTTTGTGTCTTTCTTAAGTCTTTTCTTTTGGTTTGTTTATGTATACACTTGTTTGAGTGGCCCACTTGGAAGAAATTCCTGGTTTCTCCCCTGTTTTCAACAGTCCTTTGGTCAACATGGAGATGTTCAGTCGTTTATTTCTGGTACAAATGATCTCATCATGGACGTCATACTGACCAAAATAAGTAAAAAAAAGAAGAAAAGGATGATCTTCTCCCCAGATTTTTGAATGTTTCGTGTTTTGAGGATGATCTTCATTGAAAAGAGATAATTTGAACCAAAAGCCAGCTCTTGACTCATCTTAATTGGCCCCTACGAGTGCATTTAACTTTAAGGAACTTAAACTACCTTTTCTGTTCTATGTTTTGCTTCTCATGATTTTCGTGGTTTTGCTTTTCTGCAGAGAAGATGATCAGGGGTCTCACTCAGGTATCTTGGGAACGTGTGGATGTTAGCTTTCACAAAAGTAGGCAAAAATATGTCGCACACAGTACTATTAATGTAAGTGCTTCTACTGAATTCATTTTATTTCTATCGATTTGCACTCAAAATATGATCTCAAGCATTTGTGAACTTGCCCAGAGTTATTTCACCAATGTGATGCAGTGCTTCACATAATCAGTTTATAACTTCCAATCTGGTGTAATCCCTTTTTGCCTAATTCGACATGCAACAGACAGCTGTCTCATGCAAAGTTCTCTCATTCACATGCACAGACACACAACCATAGAGTTATTCCTAGTTGTAGCTCACGTTCAGCATGGGGTTCAGCCGTTTAGGTTTGAAGCTTGAGTTCGAGTTAGTTCAGTTTGACTTGTTTGAAGCTTAGTTGGGGTTAAGTTGGCTCCTAACCCAATCCAATTCACCCAAAATGCATCCTGATTAGGCAAAAATTCGACAATTAACCAATAATACTTGTTTGTAGTCATGACCAAATTGAGCATTCTCTTTATACTTGTTTGAAGCTTAGTTGGGGTTAAGTTGGATCGTTGAGAAAATCAAAAGGAACATTCTGATCGAATTATGGTTACAAGCAAGTAATTGCTTCTTCTGAAGAAATTGTAACCTTTTATTAAGTCAAGTTTTATTTCTCAGAGTTGTTGCATAAATTTTTCCCTTATTTTTTTTTTCTTCCTGAATGTACACAACAGTAAGGTCATTTCTATTATCCTTTGAATAAACGCATAATTTGTAGATATTCTTTTGCAAACATAGTGCTTGTTTACTGCAGATGATTAATGTTTTTTCCATGTTGCACTTCAAACAAATGCAGGTGAAGAGGTATTGGATCAATTCTGATGGTGCAGATGTGGTTTTTCACATGATTGATAACTTCCTTCTCTAGTTCCTCTTCGAGTTTGATTTGCTTCACATGCTGATATCATGATAGGTTAGATTGCTTTTCCCCATGTAGCATGTACAATATTTCATTCATGAGTTTTCTTGGGTGAACTAATTCTTGTATGTAATTTACTTAGCTCATGTATTTCAGTTGTCCTCATTGTCATCATGCTTCAGATTTTGTGTTTGTTTATTAGTGGTGATTGTAATTTCATTATTAATTTTCTGTGCAAGTTATCACTGCTGAGAATTTTGTTTGCAAGTCTAATGCGATGTTAGAAGTTGCTATTAAGGTCTAAGAGAGAACCCAGAACTTGGAGGCTAGGAGCCTATGACTATGGCTTTACCAGAACCACTTATCTTTTAATATTCTCTTATCTCTATTTAGGCTCACACACTTCCATGACAGATTTTTTATACTTATTTATTTATTATTATTATTATTTTTAATCAATCTTGTGTTAAACAGGTCAAATTACTACCATGAATGAACCATTTCTGCTCAAACTAACATTGAATCCTACTCGTAATTTTCTTTAAGTTAATGCAAGCTTCATAAATCTTTAATTAAATGGTCTATTTTCCAATAATCCGCAATATTTAGTGTCAGGAAATGACGTGCAGTGGGTTTGTATGATGTCCGTAATCATTTATTCTTATGTCCCCGCTCATAAGTTCGAAGTAGTAAGGATGTCCCCTGCATTTTCATTAGTAGTACCTCCTTGACCTTTTCTACCACCATTGATACATTAAAAACGTGAGGCCTTTCAACTGCATTTATAAGTTCACAAACACCGAAATACCTTTCAAGTTAAAATACAAAAAAATAGTTCATCAAATCTAAAGGCCTTTTGGGGTTTTCTCCAATAAAGATAACAGTGAAAACTTTGCTATGCATGCAACTTGAAATAAGCTTATTTTTTTTTTGTTGATCGTCAACTTCAATAGCACAACTATCATACAATCACTCTCTTCTTCAACTTTTTAGAGCTTTTTTCTGTAAAAGGTCTTTTAACCATGACGGGACCATTTTGTGGTCCATTCGGCCATAACAAGACAGTAGGAAGTATTTACCAGTTATCGAAACACCGGAGGAGGTGTTCACTAAATTTGCTTATTTATGAAAAGTGTGTTAGTGGCAAAACCCATATTGTGATATTTCATATGGAAGTTGATGGTGGCCTTCGCCTATCCCTTAGTAGACAGACACCAGATGGAGGGAAAATGAATTAAGGAAAGAGGTAGAAGGGAGATGGAGAAAGGAGGAAGGACCACTATTTTTATTATTGAAGGTTAGTACAATCATTTCAACTGAAACATAACATTAATGTGATTAGCATCATCTTTATCAGTGAGTAAATTACATCAAAGGGATTTTGCTTCAGTTTCAAAATGCAGGGGTATCCTTTAGTAATTCGAACTTACAGGATGTGTTACCTCAATGTTCTTTTTGCTTAAATGTTTAATAAAGCAATAAATTGTAAGCATTGCACCAGGAAGTTGATTGCAAATCTATCAAGACCTGTTCTGGTTTTTACTGTACGTACCTTAGCTTACCTTAAAAAATTTACCTGAACATGTGAACAACTCTAAAGATTTATACAATATTTCAAAAGATTCTTATATACATTAAATAGAAATTTTGATGCAATTATATCAGCGAAAGAAAACTGTATAATTGGTCCCTATTTAAAGACTAACACTTGCCAAAAACAGAAATTTGACAGTGAAAAGAAATAAGCAACCTATACTAAAGAAGTGTAATAAAAAAGAGGAAGACTAAAAGCAAACTAGAAGGTCGACTAATTTAATTAGAAACAACTACTAAGTCCTAAAATATGGAAATCCACTAATCCAGAAATCAGTGGGTCCGATTGGCTGTGTCCTCGCGTCTAATTGAGATACAAACTTGTGAACCATATAACTCAATAGGGTGGGTTGCCCTATGTTCTATATTTAATTCTTATTTTCTCTTTCCAACTTCAAGCGTTGAACCAATATAATTTCTTCTTCTCTTTGTAGCTTTTTGTGGTTTGAGTATATGAATATCACATAAACCTAATTGTCATCATCCAATCCCAAGAATGTCCAAACTGTTTAGGTTAGCTATGCTATTCTTGTCATAGCGTTCCACCTATCAAGGGCCATAACCTCCATTTGAGTATCTTCCCTTATTGCACTTCCCACTATCTTGTGCATTGCCTTTTGACTTTCCTTTTCCTCATTTTAGAACCTTCACCCTGCAACAATAAACTTCTCATTAATGCCATTCAGTGGTTTTGTTAGACATCACAAATCCCCCAATTAACTTTTCTCCATATTATTAATTATCAGTTGCTCTGTGGATTACTTGGTTTTCTCTGTGGTTCTTGATCCACTATCTTATCATTAGAATCCTCATCTAGCTACCTTCTTTTTGGTTTGCTTGTTTCTTGATTGCTCCATGAAGCAAGTCAATCTTATACTGTACTTGAAATTCTTTCAAAGCCAATTTATGGAGCTAATATGTACTTAGTGATGGGTTCTTAAAGGAGATGTTGAAATGAAATCTGAAACAACACCCTAAGTTTACGGTTTGTAAACTGATCATGCCTAAAAAACAAATTCTGGCCCCGAAGTGTTTCTAAGATTTGTAGATAAGCTCTTGGAGGGATAAAATGGATTGTCATCAACAACTATAACTATGTTTGCAAAGACACCTGTTATAGCTACAATTGAAGAGGAAATTAAGGGCCTGTGTGGTTCGCATTCCAAAAACTTGTTTTCAAAAGCTAATATACATCTTGTATTACATCCAAAACTGTTTTAGGATTTACGATAAAATCATGTAGGATTTTATAAAACAAAAAAGTGTAAATTAGTTTAGTAAAGTCAAAAAACAATTTTGGATGTCATACAAGATGTAGTTTAGTTTAAGTGTAAATTAGTTTTTGAATCGCGAACCACCCGGGTCCATTGCTTTCCTAGATTAATCAATTAATCACCTGTAACGTAGGGGTAGGGTTTTCTCACTGTTTTCCGACTCAGTAGTGACCGAGTCCGAGTCGGCAAACCATGGTTTTCCTAGGCAAGGGGACACCAAGTGAAACACATGCAATAGTTATGTTCTTGCAGTGGGTAGAATTAGCTTCATAGATTTGGAAGATAGGGTTTCCTTGACAATTGAAGAAATTTGAAGATCCATTGCAGTATTACGATAGTTTCTTCTCTTTTGCTCTCTTCCTTCGGTTGTGCTGGAATCAAAGCAGTTTGTGCAATCCTCTCCTACTCCTTGTCTTCCTTGTTTGATACGTATTTCATCTTTTACCTTAAAGCTTTATGGTGGTCAAGTTTAAAAGCTAAAGCTACTTTTTTTAAAACAAAATTCCAAGAAGAAAAAAGTAAACTTGAAAGAGAAACTCTTGCTCGGAAATCATGATTGTCTACTGTGGTCTTTAGAAAGCTGTAATACTATTTTGAACAAGAAAAGTTAAAAATCATAGGATCATTGATGTGGCATGTAACCGAGATGATGATGTGAGGGTGGACTGAAATGAGTAAGAAAAGATAAAACAAAACATGAATACATTCTTAAGGTTTAGGAGTTCTTAAGGTTTAGGAGTATCCCCAGTAGGTTAATAATGTAAAGGACATAGGATATCCAAGAAAGACATGGATTCAGGTACTGAAAACAGATTGAAAAACTTGAATTAAGGTAAGATACCTTTTATAGAGCTCGAGTGTAGGATCAAGATGCATTCGGTCGATCATGGTTGTGAGACTAAAGGTTGGTTGGTGATGATTGTGATGGCAGCTTGAGATTTCCTACACCACTTATTTGTAAGTGAAGCATAGGTGAGAGCACATCAACGTCCACACAGGAAATATCTATATGGTCCATCCACTCAGATCGTCTACACCATTTTCAATGACACAATTTTATACTCTTCAATAAAAGTCTATATGTTCCATCCACTCAGATGTGACGAGTTACAGATTGAGATTTCCTATCCCAATTATGTAGATTTTCTTTGATCTGTACCCCAATTATCTGTAGATGTAGCCAAAGGAGAGAGCATGTCAATGTCAACACGAGAAATACCTATATGTTCCTTCCACTCAGATGCTGAGTCACTTCATGTTTGGGCTTAAATGGTTTAGGGTCAACTCCAGAGACCTTATGCTTGGATAGAATCATGAAGTATCGCTGAAATCATCTTCAACCTTTCGAATCACAATGAGTCATCTGAGTCATATCATATCAGATCTGACCCATGGTTTAAAAACCAGATTTGGGATACATGATCGATGTCCACTGATCCCCTTTCATGATTTCAATTGGTTTAATTCGTCGATTCAACCCCCTCCCTGTGCCTTAGCCTTAGCTGTGGGGACTCATCTTATGTTCACCTATGAATACCAAAGTGCTCGATCTTTAGCACCATGAGCCATGACAATCTGCTATTGCCAGTAATAAGGAACCGACACAGATTTTCTCATTAGTCTGTTTTATCATGATTATAAGTGATTTTAGTTTTTTGTGGAAATCTTTTTAATACGAATACTAATACCACAAATCCGTTTAATGTGCTTTAGAAGGGATATTTTCTTGTGCACCTGTCCTAGCTCCAGTTTAGCAGCATAAATAGGCTGACATCTCATGCATGCGAATAGCAAAAAATACCAGACCCATTATGTTTTTTATTTGAAGGATGTCCAAACAAGAGCAAAAGCAAACAAAAAAGCTTTATTAATATCACACTTTGAAACTGCACTACAAATAGAAAGCTGTAGCTGCTCCAACACTGTTACATGTATAGGTTCTGTTCCCATATCCTTTACTTCTTTATACATATTTGTATCTTTTGGGGACCAAAAAAAAGAAGGTCAAGAAGGATAACTAGGGAAGGGAGATTAGTTACCAAGAAGGTTAATAGTCACAAAGGAGTTTTTTACTGTCTATGTTCTCTTCCTCTTCAGAGCTGTGTAATTGCAAAAGTTGTTGAGCATGCAGTAGTAATCTTTTCTTCCAAATATTAGTGCATTGGGTTGGGATCACCATCCAGTTTCTTGAATGTCTAATCCTATGACGTCAACTTCTTGTATAACGTACGATGCACTTCATTGATCCTTCACCAGACTAGATAAGCTTTCACAGAACTGGGTACCATAAGATCAGATTCACAATAAGTATATTTGAATCAACTAACACAATTCAATTTGTGAAATGAGTTTAATACCTCTTTATACACTGTTAGGCCCCCTGCAGATTTTGATATTTCTACAACGCAATGTTCTGGTGTCACCTCAATCACCTGAGTTAGATAACATATAGTTAGTGAGGCTATAAGACATTAGGGTACTTCTTTGCATTGCAGGAAGAATATATGAGATTTTGGTTACCTCTGCTATTAAGTTGAAGTGTGATCTACTACAACCAGCCAATTTATTTTCTTGATGAAGCTTCACCTGAGTTGGTAAAAAAGAGAAGAGTCTTAGTTTTTCTATTGCAATATGGATTGTTTAGCATGACAAAGTTAACTAACTTTACCTTGAAATTGTTTATCCTTTCAACTGTGAGACTTGCATTCTTTGCAGCAACCTCGATTTTCTCGATGGTTTCCTTTGTTGGATGTGTTGAACCGAGTCTTGTTTTCTGTTTGTCCTCAATCTGAAAGGGATATTAAGGTTAACATAAATTCAGACATGAAGGAAGAATCATGTATGGAAAGTGAACTGAGGATGGGATTTTGGTTATTACCTTTTCTTCAAAGAGGCCGGATAAATCGAGGTCATTAGACATTGCTATCAGCTGGAAAGCATTTATATAACTTGGAGACTGGGATTTCATTGTCTCGGTGGCGATTCCCTTGATAAAGTTTCAGATATATAAATCAGATTATGAACTTCCCAGAATTGGAGTATTGTTAGAAATAGTGACTAGCTCTTACTGTGGCTGAGTCGGTGCTTCCATTGTTGTTGATTCCTGTGGAACGCTCATAAGTGGTTTGAAACCATTCATCTTCAAGAATCTCTGCTACTGTCATCCTCTATAGTGAGAAGAAAAGTTATTGTAAGGTCTTAATTTAGTATGATCAAGTTGTTTAAATGTTTTAGAGAGTACCCTTATTGGAGATGGATCAAGTATCTTTGAGATTAGATTCTTTTGGCTCTTTGTAAACCACTCCGGAAATTTGTAATCTGCTCTGGATATCTTTGTACAGAAACATACAAGTAGAAGTATCAGCAAGAGGAAGTTCATCTACTGCAGTTAAGAAGTCTTGTCTCTCTATCTCTAGATTCTTACCTTCCTATACAGGTTCATCAGGTTACGATCTTCAAAGGGTAAATAACCGGCAAGTAATTCGAAAAGGATTACTCCGCAAGACCAAACATCTGCTGCTGATCCATCGTAGTTCTTATGGGCAATTACCTGTTTTAACCAGAGAAGTAAATATGGAATTCATTTTTTCTCTGTTACAGAAGAATTAGACTGCAAAGTAGGCTCCAGATTGTTAGACATGAAGAATTAGAAATGAGGAAGTTAATTTTTCTCTGATACAGTTGAATTGGACTCTGAAGCAAACTTCGAACAGGAAACGTGCTGCTTACCTCTGGAGCTACATAGCTTGGAGATCCGCATGCTGTAGATAGTAAGTCTCCATGCTGTTAATCCATCGGAATTCAGTTAATTGATTTTGTAAGTTATATCTGGAAGAACCCAAAGATCAAATAAGATCATAAACTGCTGCTTACCTTATGAAAAACGCTGAGTCCAAAGTCAGTCACCTTCAGATTTCCTTTGCTATCCAGTAGCAGATTTTCAGGCTGTTCATGAGATCCAAAAAGACACCCAAGTTAGTTTTTTCAAGCTCCAGTAGCTGCAGAGATTCATTAGGAAGGAAATTCTTTTCTTATGCAATTGGTTTTGACATCTGCTATTCATGGGGTTCAAACACCGAAGTTACTTTCCTCAAGCTCCAGTAAGTAGCAGAGAAACTCAAGAGCAAAGGGGTTTTTTATTCTTTTTTCTTTTAATGCAGCTGGTTTTGAAAATCTCCTGTTAATGGGATTCAAACAGACACCCAGGTTAGTATTTTCAATCTGCAGAGACCCACAATAAAGACTGTCCAAGGAATTCATTTCTTATGCAATTGGATTTTGAAATCTGCTGTTCATGGGATTCAAAAAGACACAAGTTACTTTCCTAAAGCTCTAGTAAGTTGCAGAGAGACTCAAGAGGAAAGGGATTTCTTTTATCTTTTCCCCCTTTCATTTTTTTTTTTTTTTCATTTTTCTTTATGCAGTTAGATTTTGAACTCCATGGGATTTGAAAAGACACCCAAGTTAGTTTCCTCAAGATCTAGTAGTTTCATTCTTGCAGAGAACCACAAGAGGGAAAGAAATTATTTTCTTGTGAAATTGGATTTTGGAAATCTGCTCTTTATGGGATTCAAAAAGATACCCAAGTTAGGCTCCTCAAGCTTCAGTAAGTTGCAGAGAACCTAAGAGGGAAAAAATTTCCCATATGCAATTGAATTTTGAAATCTGACCTTCAGATCTCTGTGATAAACACCTCTGCTATGGCAATAATCCACAGCATCGATCAACTGCTGGAAGTATTTCCTAGCCTCTCCTTCACTTAATTTTTCGAGGTAATCCTGGACGGAAAAAACAAAAAAACCAAGTGAGATTAACAAATTAAGATAAAATTTATCACTTGAGGTAAGCCTGGTAGAAAAAATGAGAACAGAGATCCCAAAAAATTCAGTTAAAGAAAAAAACCAGCTTGTTTGAGAGCTGCCCACCTGAAATGTATTCCATTACAATGTAAATCTTTGTCTTGGTAGCAATAACCTGTAATTGAGAAACAACAATGACAGTATATTAGTAGAAGAAAAAAAAAATTGAACCAGGATTCCGAATTCAAGCGTAGTTTTTTATTGAAGGTCTCAGGCCAAACCTCATATATCCGGACGATGTTAGGGTGATGCAGAAGCCTCATTGCACTTATTTCTCTCTCTATCTATCGAATTCCAAACGAAAAATTTGGATAAGTTTCTGAAATCCCATGCTGTCAATGAATTCCTTAAAATGATGTAGTTTGAAAGAGTTGGGAGAAATTTAAATTTACCTGGTACATGAGCTTGTTTTCGATTACCATTGCCTTATCGATGATCTTAATCGCGACATTCTGATGGGTAACAATATTCATGGCTAACTTAACCTTGGCAAATGTTCCTTCTCCTATTGTTCTACCAAGTTGGTACCTTCCTATAATGTTTGCAAAACCCATTTAAGCTTTTTCTTCTTTCCACTTTCACAAGCACCAGTTTTTTTTTTTGTGATTCTAAGAACTCTTCTTCTCAATCTTGTGAGTGAAAAATGGTTGAAACTGAAAATGTTTTAAAGGGTTTGTTTGTGAAGATCTTTTAATTCCCTCTCTCTGTCTAGGGCTAGGTGTTTCTCTCTCTTGGGTAGTATTAATTCTGTCCTCTTAATTAGATGATTATGAAAGAGTTTGACAGTGAATGCAGCAACTGCCGTTTTTATGGTTCTCAAGGATTTATGGGAAACTTGTCTTGGTTTTAGTATGGACTATGGACTTTTTAGAGAGAGAGAGAGAGAGAGAGAGACAGAGTTTTAAAGAGAGGGTAGTTTCTAGAGAGAGAAAGAGAGAGATGAGGAGGAGGGAAGATATGACGGTTAGTTGAGTGATTTGAGTTAGGGCGGGGGAATGTTGTTTGAATGGCAGGTAAACGTTGCTGTTTTGCATGAAGCTAAATCCACGCGCAACCCCTGCATCACTGTCTAGTGTGTTTTTTAGCTTTCTTGTAAAATGCCCACGCGCGGGGAACACCACCGAAAATCCGAT
>MVGT01004437.1:335991-424082 GCA_002174775.1 Macleaya cordata | reverse complement strand
GCTTTTAGTTATTAATTTCCCATCCCAACTATACTTGCAACAAGATTCACTCTTCATAGTTACTGAACTTTGCCTATTTTCTAATATAAAAAAAAATATAGAAAACAAACTCATAAATCATTTAGGTAAAAAAAAAATTGAGAAGGAATTATGAAAAATTTTAACTACATATATATTTTTATGAAAAATTTAAAACTCACAAGCCCAAGAAATCAGGAACTTGTGCTCTGATACCAAGTTGTCACACCCCGATTTTCGGAACTCTAAAATCCAACCTGATTCAATGAGTCCGGAAGGCGAGGCGTGAAGAGTGTAAATGAAGTGTAATTTAAAGCAATGAATAAAATTGCTTACTTTCTCTTTTTAAAAGATAAACCAGTCAATTTTTGTCAACATTAATTACAATTTAGTAATCAAAGTAAATTTAAAAACAAAAATAAATTCTGTTGAAAATATTTTTCGTACTTAACTGTACATACTTCAGTAAAATGGTCATAGTTTCATAACCGTAAATCAGAATTGTATAAATAAAACCATTCTGGAAAATAGATTTAAAGTTCTACAACTTCAGTAGAAATAGACCGAGCCTAATTCGGATCATAAGATACTCAAAACTAGGCCTCAAGTTTAGTAACAGATTTATACACAATCTCAGAAAAATAACTTCGAATTTCTTAAATTATCCAGAAATCATAAATTTGAAACTGAAATTACTTCCTAACCAGAAATCAGAATTACATGGATAATACCATTTTGGAAAGGAAAATTTGAGATCTTTATTTGTTGTAGAAATAGGCCTTTGTCAATTTTGAGCGAAACATACCCAAAAATGTGATTTTCTAAAACTGACAGTAACAATTACGAAAATTATATAAATTTGTGTAAAACATAATTACTTCAATTCAATGACATGAAAATTAAATGCAAATTAATACAACATTTGCTTAGTTCTAAATCCAACATAAAACTAAATGATTATAATATTACATATCATAATTCTCATAAATAACCCATAATCCCAAGTGATATAGTAATAATTATTCTTCAAATACAATATATAAAACATACTAACTCAAGAGATCCAAGCTATCTCTTTGAACCGCACCTCCTAAAATCTTTCGCCCTCAACTTGATCTGTAGGGGGGAAAATATTGGGTGAGTAAAACTCAGTAGGTGCAAACTATCCAAAAATACTAGATTTGAAATATGCAAAAATTACCATATTAATGCATAAAAAGAGATTTCTTTTTAAATCTTTCAATAATTAACCATTAATTAATTATTTTAAGTCCATTACATCGGTGTCCACCGTCTCCTCAAGTCGGAACTCAACGGTACCTGCAGGTGTTATGGGGGTCTCCCATTACCGATACCATCTAGATTTGTTTTTAATCTAGATAACAAGTTATTATTAAACTTCCTTTAATTCATTTTTCTTATGAATAAAACTTATCCCTTGCATTAAATAAATAAATATAACCATGCAAGATAAATACATTTCATATGCAATTTCATAACAAAAACATAAAATTAGATTTTGTTTATAGTAGGGATCCCACCTACCTCAATTTGATGCCAAATTCTTATCACCTACTTGATTTCTTACTTCCGGATGTGATGATCGATGATGTAAATCCTCGATTTCTCAATGATTTTGATGATAATACTAGTAACTATTATAAATTTAATAAGAGGGGATGTAGATGAAGAGGTATATTATGGAAAGTAAGGAAAATATGTATATTGGGGAGAGTAATTAGAGGTGTAACAGGGGTGTAAACATAAACTAAATGAGGGGTTTTTGTGTTTTGAAGAAGGAAATAAGGGGGGGTTTATATAGGAAAATTTTTGGATTTTTTTATTATTATTATTATTTTAATATTTAATTTTTTATTATAAAAAATAATTTTTTATTTTTGTTAGTGGGCTGTTACAGTAGCCGGCGGCTACTGTAGCGCAGCCCACGTTTTTTTTTGATTAAAATAATATTTTTTATTATTTTAATTAATTAATTAATTAATTTTTTTTTTTTATTATTTTTTTAGAGATAACTCTCTTAATGCTTTCCATGCAATTTCCATGCATATAAGAAATTTATTTCTCAAATCAATACACACCCAAATGGGTATAATACCATCTTAAATATGTTAGTTTTGGGGTATTACAGATAGGGATCCAGAATACCCAACACGGCATCTAACAGATGTCGTGTGCAAGAGATGGGCGACGGTGGGTCAGCCACCTTACTAACATACGTGTTAGTTATAACACTTTTAAAACTTTTGTTTGGGATAGCCCAACCTTGCACCCCACGCTTTATATATATATTGAATTGAATTACAACTGAGGGTAAGTCGGGTCGGGCCGGGTCGGGCTAGAGGGCTGGGTATCAAGTATTTAGTTGAAGCCCGAGTCCGCCCACCAAATTAAATGGATCGGGCCGGGCAGATTTATTTTGGACTTTGGGTACCTATAGATATAGTTGGGCTCGGGCCGGGTATCCGACCGTCAGGTAGTTTTTACACCCCTATATTGGTCAACTTAGGAGTACGTTGAGATCACCCAGTTTTCTGAGGCCCTCAAGAAGATCGACTTTGATGATGCGAGGGAAGTGGTGTATCACAAACTAATTTTTTTCTTTTGTTTTGGTTGGGTTCCTTAACTCCGCTCATCTTGTCGAAACAAAAGGAAAAAAAAATATTGAGACTATTTTGTCACAAACAAGCATCAAGCATGGTCTAATTTTTTTTCTAAAACAAATAACCCCATCCACTAATTTTAACTAGGGTATAACTCTCCTCATGCTGGCCTCATCGTTATTAATTTAATCGACCGTCATTATTTAAAATCTGAATCTAACGGCTAGGATAAATAAATTACAAAAAAAAACTACGGCATCTCTCTTTGGAGGTCGTTCATAACGGTCCGGAGAGACTTGTAGTGAGAAAAAAGGGTTTACAAACAAAAAGAAAGAGGGAAAGAGAGTCTCCAAAGAGGGACTTTTTAAGATCCGGGTGAAGTATTCTTTTGCATGAATTAGCTTGGAGCTTTGGATTCAAAAAAGTTGGGGGTGGCAAGGTTAAATGGCGTTTGAACCTAAAATCCCCTATTCAACTTAAAACTCATTTTACTAAAGGGATTGTTCTCCACTTTTTTTTTTTTACAACCCACCTCTACTACCATCACCATTATCTTCACCACCTTTATCTCTACTCTACTGACGGCCACCACAACCTCCATCGCCAGTCGTACCTAGAAAAAAAATATCAAATTTTATTCCCCCTTCCACCACAACCACTTTCTCTCTCTAAACTCTTTTCTCTCTCTTTAAACTCCTTTCTCTTCACCACCACCACCATTACCATCATCTTTCCACTGTCACCACCACTGGCCACCCCACTCCACTGCCTTCACAGAGATTAGAGATAAAGAGAGAGGAGAGAAAGAGGGAAGAGAGAGAGAGAGAGAAAGAGAGGAGGTGAGAGACATACAAAGAAGAGGAGAGAGTGATCGATAGGGATAAAGAATGAAATTTTTTTTCCCATAATATAGAGAGAAAAGGGTGAGAAAGAGAGGCTAGATAAAAAAATAGAGAGAGAGAGAGAGAGAGAAAGAGGGGTCAAGTAGAAAAAAAAAAAGTTTTAGTGGGGGTTGGCAGTGGAGCGAAGGTGAGGGTGGTGATTCTGGTAAAGATGGTGGTGATGGTCGTAGGGATGGGGTGAATTATTTAATTTTGGTGGGGTGTAAAAAAAGATGAGAATCACCCCTTTAGTAATCCAAATCCACCTCCTTTCATTTTAGAGATTTTGATCCACCTCCTAACCATGACACTGGGTGTAAAAAAAGATGAGAACCACCCCTTTAGTAAACTAAATCCAACCCATCCATTTTAGAAATTTTGATTCACCCCACTAACCATGCCACCCAGCCATTTTGAATCCTTTGATAACATTACCTTTAAAGGATTTTGTTAACATGTTCCCTTAGGGCATCCACAGTGGTCACAAAATCTGGCCAAATTTGCAAAAGGTTTTTTGTTTAGTTCTTTAAGATTGTCCAAATGGGTTGATTTTTCGTTATGTATTTTATTTATACTATTTAGATCCTATCTAAAAATAGCTCAATCAGCAACCTCTAGCACAAGAACATTTAATATTTTTTATGGCCATCTTATTAATAATCATAATTTTATATCTACAAAAATTCAGTTGATTTCAACACTTATAAATTGCAAAATATTTCTTTCAAAAATAACATTAACTGATGCCGAGCGGGCAAAAAAAAAAAAAACTCTTTCTCCTATATCCAACTTGCACGAGCGATTATCACGTGTAGCCGACATTTGCTATAACTACATCGATGCCCGTGTACCCCACCAACACTTTGCAACTCATTCCTGATGCAAAACAATTAGTCAAGAATACCCCTCTATCTAAAGTGCAAATGCAAAATTCGTCCCCACTCTTTTACCTTTTTGTTTTCCAAAGGAAACGTCTGTAAAATTAGATAGATAAATATGTTGTTTATAATGTTTATATGGTGCCACTTTTTCTCTCCCAAAATGTTATGAGAAAATTCTAATTTATGTGACAGTAGAATCAACTATACCCGTGACAGTTGTTTTGTCAGAACGTTGGTCTAAAAACTTTGTTCATGCTTCCAAATCTCTCAAACTTGAGATGAACAAGTCTAGTGAACACATCATTGCACAAAGTCCATCAAAAAATTAAGTCTATTGAATGAATATCTCAAACAATCAAAGCTGACCTTTCCCCCACTAGTTTGATGTAAGGTTAACATAATGGAATGTCTACAATACTTTCTCCCTATGGGAGGAAATTTAATCAAGGAAGATTAAAATTTTGTGGGAATGTGACACGTTAGTCGTAAAAAATTCCTACAAGTCAACTACTTGACTTTATTTGACCAAATTAATTTATTCATTTTTATTTATTTTAGGCTTTGAATGGTAAATCTCTAAATCAATTATTATTAATTTTTTTTTTTTGAGTTTGAAGTGTCCCACAAAATTTGTTCTCTATTTATTCTCATTAGTTAGATTTTGACAAAAGATTTAGTCCCTTAATTGTAGGCATCAAAAAGTTAAAATCCTTGTACGTCCTAGTTCTAAAATTTTAATTTGCCAAACGATAAACATCATTTGTCAACAGATTTCACAGCATCGGATTGTGAAAAGATAAGGGTAGATTGTTAAAGATAAGGGTAGATCCTGTGAAAAGCAAAACCCTCTAACCCGTTTATTATTTTAAAGAAAAACAATTAATCTTATATTTGAAGGACTCTATAGACATTTCTTAAAAAGAAAAGTTAAGAACCGTCAAACACCTTTGTTTTTCACCAGCTGTGAGCCTGTGACCGAGGCAAAGTACTTCCCTTTCTGCACGCACCATCACATGGCAGGCAACAAACAATACCATTAACCATCCTAACACTAACCATTGTTAACTTTTAACTCATCTTCTCTTAACCCAACCCATCTCCTCTTCTTTTCTATTTCAAACCCCCCTCAAAACCCAAACCCCCTATTTCACTCTCCCACAACCTCACTACTCTACTCTCCTCCTTCGTCCCCAACCTCAATCCAGACGCCATGGCCGCATCCCAGATTTTCTCTCTCCTTCCTCTCCTCCTTATCTCTTTCTCTCTCCTCTCCACACCCTCTTTCTCTCACAACATCACAGAGATGCTCTCAGGAACTCCAGATTATAGTCTCTACAACGACTATCTCTCTCGAACAAAACTCGCAGACGAAATCAACAGTCGTCAAACTATTACATGTTTGGTTCTAAATAACGCCGCTATGTCAAGTTTAGCAGGGAATCATCCACTTTCAGTCATCAAGAAAGCGCTAAGTCTTCTTGTTCTTCTTGATTACTATGATGCTCAAAAACTCCATGATATCTCCAAAGGTACAACCCTAACAACTACTCTTTATCAAACTACAGGTAATGCACCTGGAAATCTAGGGTTTGTTAACATTACCGATCTTAAAGGTGGTAAAGTTGGTTTTGGATCGGCTGCTCCTGGATCTAAACTTGATTCTTCATATACAAAGAGTGTTAAACAGATCCCCTATAATATCTCTGTTTTAGAGATTTCTGCTCCTATTATGGCTCCGGGGATTTTATCTGCTCCGGCACCGTCAGTTTCAGATGTAAACATCACTGCGTTACTCGAGAAAGCGGGTTGTAAAATTTTTGCTTCACTGATTACTAGTTCTGGTGTGTTGAAAATCTATCAATCTGAGGTTAAGAATGGTTTAACAGTATTTGCACCCTCTGATGAGGCGTTTAAAGCTCCTGGTTTACCGGATCTGTCGAAACTTACGAATGCCGAGGTAGTTACGATTCTACAGTACCATGCAATTGGTGATTATACTCCGATCGGAACTTTGAAGACTAGTAAAGATCCGATTAGAACATTGGCTGGTAAGTATACTCTAACGGTTACTACTGCTGGAGATTCTGTTACTTTGAACACTGGTGTTGATGCTTCTAGGGTTTCTGGCACGGTAATTGATGATACGCCATTAGTCATCTTTACGATTGATAGTATTCTTCTTCCAAGTGAGTTGTTTGGAAAATCTCCTTCTCCTGCACCTGCTCCAGGACCAGTTTCATCGTCGCCGTCACCATCTCCATCTCCGGCTTCGGTATCATCACCAAGTCCGGCACCTGAGATTGCTAGTGCTCCGTCCCCGTTTACGGCTTCTCCACCTGCGCCACCTTCGGAATTAACGCCTGGAGGAGCTCCGGCGGACTCACCTGCGGCAGCGGATAGTACTGCCGGAAATGGAGCTGTGGACGTTAGAGCTCCAGCATTGTTGAAAACCCTAGTTGCAGTCTCTGCTGCTGTCCTCGCTTGGTCCTTGTAATCAGAAGACGACCCTTTCTCTCTCTACTCTGCTCAGTTTTTTTGAATTTTTTTTGGCTGTTTTTGTTTGTTTTTTTTTTTTACTGGTATTTGGTGTAGTTAGATTTCTTTTTTTTTTTATAATTTTTGACTACCTGCGCATTTTAGCAGTTATTATGAAACTGTGTTGGATTCTCGTTTTTGATGCTTTAGAGATACTAGTTAGTGGTTTATAGTATTTATTATCGTGTATTGCAAGTTCTATTTTATTTAAATTGATATTACTTGGGGCCCGCTAATGGTCCGCGGTAATCAGAGCCAAACCAAGGGATAAGATCTTAAAGAAATTAATTGCTGGGGCCCAGTTAGTGGTGGTGTTAGGGTTTGCTTTTTTTTTTTTTTAACTTTCTCTTTCCAGAAAGCACAAGAAGGAACCAGATTTGGTTATGATGCGGGACATCGGCTGGTTGCTGATTTTATTCTATTCTCTCTTGTTTCTTTTTTTTTTTCTATTAAGTGGGGCCACCTTCATCTTAGCCATCAATTTCTCCCTTGAACACTGTCGATAAGAATTATGATCTAGTCAAAACGTGAATGGTTTGGTGGGCCCTCGTTTTGAGCGGAAACAGAAACACAGCGGTTATTATAGTGGGGTATTTGGGTCAGTTCAGAAAGATTCACGAATTGTAGCTATTAAAGCCAAACTGCCAAAGGCATTCAAAGAGGAGAAGTACTTTGCGGTTTTTGTCGGTGGGAGTTTGGGAAAAAGAGTTTTGATATTTCACGTTGAAATTCTAACTTCAACGGCCCGTTATATTAGGTAAACTTGTTATGGTAAACGGAGTGAAACAGTGGGACACTACTTCACTTCATCTAGTCCTAAACGAGTTAACTTGTGGTGGGGTAGGCTTTAGCCCGTAGGTGGTGGTGGTGGTGGTGGTGGTCCTCTCCTCGGTGGAAAGTTCGAAAAGGGTTCGAGAAGGTGGGTGTGTGTGACAACTCGAATAAGTTGTATTCCCACTCACAATCATTTCAAAACTTTGTTCATTTTACTGGTTTGCACATTTTGCCCTCATGAAAAAAGCCTTTGTATTCCAAAAAAAGAAGGGTTCTGCCAAAATTTACAGAATCCACAATCTCCTTGGGTTTTATGCTCCACTCAAAAAAAATCACAATTGATGGTAGATTTGAATTTTTTCTGTAACTTATTTCAGCGGGCCATTAAAATAGGAAAACGGATGTACATGTTACGTGTATAATGTAAGGGTTTTTTGTGAAGATTATCTACATGACGAGGATAATATTCTCACAAAACTTCAGTCTTTAGATTAACACTGCAGGGACCCCAATATGAAGTGGCAAGAACTTAAACACGACCCAAAGTACAAGAGTAAACACTATCTTAGATAGGGTTTTGCAATGGTCTCATTGTTTGATTCTTGCTCACATCCTAACTATACAAAGTGGGGTGAAAAACAAAATTTTACCTATAGTTCATGCAAATCCTCATTATGAGATAATCCTTACCAATAATCAACTCATTCTAAAACTTCTAACTCCGTCACGAAATTAACTCAAATTACCAGGGATTGAAACAACCTTTGAAAGAGTTAGAAGTTTGTGAGGATGATTTACATAATAACAATCTCACAAAAATCAGTCATTGAATCATCTTTATGTAGATCCTACGGGTCAGATTGTCTTCCTAAGTCCCAACTCGAGTCCCAAAGCATTACTATTTTCTAAATGTGTTGTCACGAGCTAGAGCTTAGATAGACATTTGCGTCCACAACAACAGTTGTATCACCATCGGATCCCCTCTAATTGAGAGGATGGAGCCATTGGTATCAGATATGGATTTGGTAGTTACATCTTTTTCACCCTCTAAATTGCAACGGTCACGCGATTAGGGGATCCAATATTAATGATACAATTGTTGTGCATATACAAGTTGCCCCTAAGCTATAGCTTGTGAAGTAGCTTCATTCATATTTTGAGTTAACAAATTTGTTAGGTTTGTAAAAATCTTCTTAAGCTCCATAATTTCATTTCAGGGTCTGTTCTAAAACTGCCAAGAAAATGTGACCTAATTGGGTCTAGAATAGAGACCCGAACCTAAGGATGCACGTGGATTGGTCCTGCAAAGTTAGCTGAGGCCTGGCCCATTTATTTAATGGCCTTCTCGGTAAGGCCCGGACTTATTGAACAATCAAATGTACATGTCTCTCACATTCTCAGTATCCTATGAAGTCTGAGATGACAGACCAGGCAGGGTTGCAGCTTGACTTTAGAATGCAGTATTTTTAATAATCATTTTTAAGTGCTGATGATGGTACATAATCAATTCTAGATCCGTAATTAATTCTTTTAAAGCTTAATTACCACACAGGGATTAAGATGGGGTAACTCATATAGAATAGGGATATTGCATCCTCCATTTGGAACACCATCATTGGTTTCTTATATTTAAAGGAGGACAATCCAATGGTTGATTTTTATTGAGTATGATCACCTCGTTTTGTTGATTATTATATCTGAAACCAGGCTATTCTAAAATTTATAACCCCCTCAAATCAACCCTTAACAAATTGATAACTATAAAGCGACTTTTTTTTTGTACTTCTGATAAGATTAAAAGTTTTAGAATTAACAAATTTTCTAATATAAAAATCTAAATGTTGAGAAAAGAATTCTCAACGAAAATTAGTCCTTGAGCCATCTCCATGTGGCCTCCACACGATAATCTTTTTGTGGAAAAATTATAATGATAATGACATGCAAAAAGTATAAAAAACAAAATTTATGAGCGCCCAATAAAACCTTGTTGGCCGGCCTTGGATGCGACCGCCAAGTTTGTTGGCACTTACCTATTTTGGTCAAAGGAATTTGACTATCACAAAAACCCTCCAAAACCCAAATGGTGGGTTGGTAAATTTTTTATTTTTTTGAAAACTTTTTCCATTTTTAAGGCTTTTCATGAAAATGTTGATAGACACGACACATGGCTTCATAGTAATTAAGCTCAGTGTTTCTAAAATCTTTTTCACAAAATTTAAGTACATTTGTATTTATCAAATTTCTTAATTCACTAAATACACAAATGTTAGTGTACTTGGAATTTTTGGATCCTTAATTAACACCAAATGAAGTGAGAATGCTTTTGAAATCTTAATTGAATACGTAGATCCTCCTATTTAATTACATGTATTTTAGTTTAATACTCGTCCATCTTGTATCGATCCCCTTTTTTTTTTTTTTTAAATTTACTATATCAGTGTGTTGGTGTTGTATCGTATATATTCACGATCTCATGTCTGAATCTGTGCTTCCTAAAATGTAACTATGAACAAGCTCAATCAAATCGTATATATCTACGTCTCATATCTGTGTCTGTGCTTCCTAAAATTAAATTGTGAACAAGCTCAATCAACGAGCAACAACCGACTTAGATGGAAGGGAAGGGACACAAGCACAACATAACAACTGACCAGGTTGGTTTGTATACATGTGCATGTTAATTAGCTAGGGTTCTGTACTCTAGTATATGCCTCCTGGCTGCTGCTTTAATAATGAAAGCAACCAAAACCACACAATCATGTGTGGCTCAAATAGAGAGCGTGTGCACTCCATACGTTCAACACCCACTCATTTCTATTCATCACCAAGATCAACCCCTTTCTCTACATTTACTCCTGTAACAAACACAATTCTAGAGAGAGAAAGAAGAGAGAGAGAGAGGTACCAGTTGTTGATTAATAATTTTGAATTAATGGCATCATCATCAGTGGTCAATATGTTTGGGGCTAGGTTTTGTTACAACCCATCATCCATGAAGAGTATGGGCATGACCAGAGGAAATACAGTTAAAACAGTTAAATATGTGGGCGCATCAGCA
Source organism: Macleaya cordata (assembly GCA_002174775.1). Classification (NCBI taxonomy): domain Eukaryota; kingdom Viridiplantae; phylum Streptophyta; class Magnoliopsida; order Ranunculales; family Papaveraceae; genus Macleaya; species Macleaya cordata. The sequence goes on along the minus strand of MVGT01004437.1, from coordinate 413,314 downwards.
GTTAATGTCAGAGCAGAAGCAATAAACCCAGAGATAAGGAAGAGTGAAGAGAAAGTTGTGGACTCTGTAATTGTCTCTGAACTTTCTAAACCCCTCACTGCCTACTGCAGGTCAGATATTGATTTACTTATATTAATCTCTGTTTTGGCTTTTACTTATTCAACCAAACAAACCCTTAATTAATTATATTTTTTATTCACTTTTCCAATCTCTTAATTAATTAATTCCTCTAAGCATGATTTTGTTTTAAAGAACAAAAAAATAATAATGAATTGCATGGGTTGTTCATTGTGGGGTTTATAATTGATTAAACTGTGCAGGTGTTGGAGGTCAGGGACCTTCCCACTGTGTGATGGAGGTCATGTGAAGCACAACAAAGCTACTGGTGATAATGTGGGTCCTTTGCTCTTGAAGAAGCAGATGCAGTAGTATTTAATTTACTACTACTACCACAAAGTAGGGTGTTTTTTGTTTTTCATTTTTGCCCTTTCTCTCTCTACTTTTGTCTTGAGTTATTTGGAGACATGATTTTGCTTGGTTCTCTTAATTATGTAAGTGAAAGAAGTAGTTCTTATCCATTTGTTCCATTTCTTAATTAATATGTGTGTAATTATGTAATAAATTTATCCAATAGTAGCAGGGGGAAGAACCAAGATTTTGGTGTTACACCATGGCATAAAAGAACTACTATTTTAAGGGTAAAAATGAAGAAGGTTTAACTTTTTTGGAGGGGCCAACTTTATAATAAATTAATAACCAAAATTTTACAAGATAAAAGGGGATTTTGAAGGTTGAGGTGCCATGGCCCCTTCAGGTCCCAACGTGGCTCCACCATTTATAGTAGAGAATTTGTTGATGAAATCAAACAAATCTCAGTGTTGGACTTCAAATTTCTGTCATATTTAGACGACTGAAATGCCAAAAAAAAAAACAAACAAAATGGAGAAATAGCAAATTTAATACCTACTCTAATCAAGATCACATTCTCAAAATTTTGTTTTTAATATATTATTGTGGCTGCCCACATCTAGTAGGCAGATGCCTATATGGGCAGCAGCCCACATGGGCTGCCTCATATTATATTATGGCAGCCCATGTGTATTTTTCATCCATTACTCCTATAAATACCCCCCCTTTGTAACCATTGTAATACAAGTGAAAATCAAGTTGATTATGAGATATTAAGAGTGAATCTTTCCTTTACATGATATATATATTTACATACTAGTATTACACCATTTGGTTTCCATAAATTGTGTAGTTTTATAACACGTTATCAGCACGATTGTTCTAAACCAAGTTTTCGGCGACAAGAGTGGGTTTTTTGAAAGATACAATCATCAAAGGTATAGTTGTTATTTTGATATTATAATTATGTCTAATTTAACTAAACTTGAATTTGAGGCTCTAGATCTTTCTGGAAATAATTACCTTTCATGGGTACTTGATGCTGAACTTAGCCTTCAAGCTAAGGACCTCGGAGATACTATAAAAGAAGGTAATATTGCGACCCTGCAGAGTCGTGCAACAGCTTTGATATTTCTCCGTCATCATCTTTGTGAGAGTTTAAAATCTGAATATTTAACTGTTAAAGATCCATTGACCCTTTGGAACAATTTAAACGATAGATATGATCACCTGAAGTTGGTCATACTCCCAAATGCTCAACACAGCTGGTTAAACCTGCGGTTGCAAGATTTTAAATCTGTGACAGAATATAACTCTGCTTTGTTTAAAATCACCTCACAACTGAAATTGTGTGGTGTGACTGTCACTGAAGAACAGTTGCTAGAGAAGACTTTCACAACTTTTCATGCCTCGAATGTGCTCCTACAGCAGCAGTATCGAGAGCGTCGATTCAAGAAATATTCTGAATTAATATCGTGTCTTCTCGTAGCCGAACAAAATAACGAGTTATTATTAAGAAACCATGCAGCCCGTCCAACAGGTTCTGCATCACTGCCTGAAGCACATGCAACGTCTTTTTCTGGACGTAGATATGGGCGTGGTAAGAATGGTCGATATGGTAAACGAGGCGGTCATAATAATTTCAGACATGCACCGTACCACCGGAGGTGGGAAAATACGGATAAAAATAAATCGAACCACCAGAAGTGGAACGATACTGGATCGAATCACCAGAAGTTGAACGATACAGAAACGAAGCAAGAAAAAGGAAAAGGTTTGCAGAATAAACCTCGTAAAAATTATGAAGAAATCTGCTATCGTTGTGGTATGCATGGGCATTGGTCTCGTATTTGTCGAACTGCAAAACATCTTGCAGATCTTTACCAGTCTTCTATCAAAAAGCCTGAAGCTAAGGTTGAAATGAATTTCAGCTGTAACAGTGATCCTTTGGAGAATACCCACTTGGAATTATCTGATCCTTTTTATGATTTTGAAGGTGGTGACTTGGTTCAGTTTTTGGGTAATTAACATGTTTTCACCAAATAAAGTTTGTTGTATTTTATTTGATTTGCTTGTTAATGTTTGTACTTTCCTTTTATGATATGTATTTGCTTATTAATGTTTGTATTTTCTTTTTATCTATATATATCCATATGTATTGTGTGTGTGATCATTACTTTATTCTTATTATTTATTTTATTTGTACATGAAAGGATATGGAATGCAGAAGTAAAGGCATACCCAATCACATGATAGATGGTGAGGATATATGTCTAGTAGACAGTGCAACAACACACACAATTCTTCGTGACAATAAGTATTTTACAACCCTGAGATTACTCGAGGCTAATGTGACTACCATAATTGGTACGACTAGTTTGATTGAAGGCTCCGGTAGAGCCAGCATCATATTGCCAGGTGGTACAAAACTTCATATTAATGATGCATTATATTCATCCAAATCCAAAAGAAATCTCTTGAGTTTTAAAGATATCCGTTGTAATGGATACCACCTTGAGACAATCAATGAACATCATATAGAATACCTATGCATTACTTCAACTATCTCGTGCCAGAAACACATACTAGAAAAGCTACCAGCTCTTCCTTCTGGGTTGTATCATACAATAATTAGAATGGTTGAATCTTATGCCATCATGAACCAGAAGTTCAATGATCCAAAAGCATTTCTTCTCTGGCATGATCGACTTGGACATCCAGGGTCTACCATGATGGGTAGAATAATTCAGAACTCACAAGGACATCTACTACAGAACCAGAAGATTCTGTTGTCCAAAGATTTTACCTGTAATGCTTGTTCTTTAGGTAAGTTAATCCTCAAACCATCACAGACAAAGGTCATGATTGAATCACCAACTTTCCTACAACGGATTCAAGGTGATATTTGTGGTCCTATCCATCCTAGATGTGGACCATTTCAATACTTTATGGTTTTGATAGATGCATCTGCGAGATGGTCGCACGTATGCCTTTTATCAACTCGCAACGTTGCGTTTGCACGACTTCTTGCCCAAATCATTAGATTACGTGCACATTTTCCTGAATTTCCAATCAAGTCTATTCGATTTGATGGGGCAGGTGAATTTACTTCCCAAACTTTTGATGCTTATTGCTTATCAGTAGGTATTGATATTGAGCATCCAGTTGCTCATGTTCACACTCAAAATGGTCTAGCAGAATCATTTATTAAGCGTCTACAACTAATTGCTCGACCTATGCTTATGAGAACTAAGTTACCTATTTCAGCATGGGGACATGCCATTTTACATGCTGCTGCATTAGTTCGTCTTCGTCCGACTGCATATCATCAATACTCTCCATTACAACTTGTTTTAGGGCATCAACCTAATATTTCTCATCTTCGTATTTTTGGTTGTGCTGTACAAGTTCCTATTGCACCTCCTCAACGCTCAAAATTTGGCCCTCAGCGTCGATTAGGTATTTATGTTGGATTTGATTCACCTTCTATTATTAGATATCTTGAGCCTCTAACAGGTGATGTTTTTACCGCACGTTTTGCGGATTGTCACTTTGATGAGACAATTTTCCCGCCGTTAGGGGGAGGAAATCAGCCGCCTGAAGAACGGCGTGAACTTTGTTGGAATACACCAACTTTGTCTCATCTCGATCCTCGCACAAATCAATCTGAAATTGAAGTGCAGAGGATTGTCCAGCTCCAGAAGATAGCTAATGAAATGCCTGATGCATTCAATGATGCAGCAAAAGTAACTAAGTCATATGTACCTGCTGCAAATGCTCCAGCTCGAATTGAGGTCCCAACAGGACGTATTGTCCCTTTAGGACAAACTATGAATATTGCAGCAAATGAGTCGTCCAAAGCACGCCTGAAGCGTGGACGACCACTTGGTTCAAAAGATTCTATTCCCCGGAAGCGGAAATGCCAATCACAATTTATGCGAGATAGCACTCCAGAAGAGGCTATTAAAAGTTCCACACTCTCTAAAGAAATACAAACTCCTGAAGAGAAACAACCCCTTGAAAAGGAACAGGTGCCTGTAAATGAGGAAATCTCAATAAATTATGCATGCAATAGAGAAGTGTGGGACCGCAATGAAATCATTATCGATGATATATTTTCATTCTCAGTAGCTACTCAAATTGTTACAGATGATGATGGTATTGAACCACACTCTGTCGAGGAATGTAAATATAGAAAAGATTGGCCAAAATATAAAGAAGCAATTCAAACAGAATTGGATTCTCTTACAAAACGTGAAGTATTTGGACCTGTAGTTCCAACACCTGAAAATGTAAACCCTGTAGGTTTCAAATGGGTATTTGCTAGAAAGCGAAATGAGAAAAATGAAATTGTTCGCTATAAAGCACGGCTTGTAGCACAAGGTTTCTCGCAGAGACCTGGGATTGATTATGAAGAAACATATTCTCCCGTTATGGATGCAATTACATTTCGATATCTAATTAGTCTGGCAGTCTCAGAAGGACTCGACATGCGTCTAATGGATGTGGTTACTGCATATCTGTACGGAAAATTAGATACAGATATTTATATGAAAGTCCCTGAAGGATTCAAATTGCCTGAAGTAAAACCACGCCATATGTATGCACTTAAGCTAAAACGAGCCTTGTATGGATTAAAGCAATCCGGACGAATGTGGTATAATCGTCTCAGTGAATACTTAATTAAGGAAGGATATGTCAACAATCCTATATGTCCATGTCTATTCATTAAGAAAACAAAATATGGATTTGCTATCATTGCCGTATACGTTGATGATATCAATTTAATTGGGACTCCTGAAGAGCTCACGAAAGCTGCAGAATATTTAAAGAAAGAATTCGAGATGAAAGATCTCGGAAAAACAAAATTTTGCCTTGGCTTGCAAATGGAGCACAAATCACATGGAATTCTTCTCCATCAAACATTGTATACTGAAAAGGTTCTAAAACGTTTTAATATGGATAAAGCACATCCACTTAGTACCCCTATGGTTGTAAGATCCTTAGATGTCGAAAAGGATCCATTTCGTCCAAGAGAGGATAATGAAGCGTTGCTTGGTCCAGAAGTACCATATCTTAGTGCAATTGGTGCACTGATGTATCTTGCCCAATGTACTAGACCTGATATTGCTTTCTCAGTAAACTTGCTAGCCAGGTTTAGTTCAGCACCAACAAGAAGACATTGGACAGGTGTAAAACAAATTCTCCGTTATCTCCGTGGAACAACAGACTTGGGATTGTTTTACTCTAAGAATCCGTCCAATGGCTCACAAATAAAAGGCTACACAGATGCTGGATACCTTTCTGATCCCCACAAAGCTATTTCTCAATCTGGGTATGTTTTTACAAGTGGTGATACAGCATTTTCTTGGCGATCCAACAAGCAGAGTCTTCCAGCCACTTCTTCAAATCATTCGGAGATCATTGCACTGCATGAAGCTAGCAGGGAATGTGTATGGCTGAGATCACTAATTGGACATATCAGAAACTCTTGCGATTTATCATCTATCACAGATGTTCCAACTGTCATTTTTGAAGACAATGCTGCTTGCATATCACAAGTCAGGGAAGGCTACATCAAAGGTGATAGAACCAAGCATATCTCGCCAAAGCTTTTTCATTCTCACTATCTCCAGAAGAATCATGAAATTGATATACAGCAGATACAATCATGTGAGAATTATGCTGATTTATTCACAAAGTCTCTACCAACAACTACATTCCGAAAGCTAGTTTATGGAATTGGTATGAGACATATGTATCATCAAACAGACTGATATTGAAGGATTACTTTATCAGGGGGAGCATTATAAAAGTACCAGTTGGATATTATCGCGCTGTACTCTTTTTCCTTTGTCAAGGTTTTGTCCCTCTGGGTTTTCCTTGTCAAAGTTTTTAATGAGGCAGCTTATGCGAGTTCAACGTTGTTCTAAGTTTCTTTGTATTTTTTTTTCCTTCGCTTAGGTTTTTGTCCCTAAGGGTTTTTCCTAGCAAGGTTTTTAATGAGGCAACTATCTTAGAATTGTGGACATCCAAGGGGGAGTAATATATTATTGTGGCTGCCCACATCTAGTAGGCAGCTGCCTATATGGGCAGCAGCCCACATGGGCTGCCTCATATTATATTATGGCAGCCCATGTGTATTTTTCATCCATTACTCCTATAAATACCCCCCATTTGTAACCATTGTAATACAAGTGAAAATCAAGTTGATTATGAGATATTAAGAGTGAATCTTTCCTTTACATGATATATACATTTACATACTAGTATTACACCATTTGGTTTCCATAAATTGTGTAGTTTTATAACAGTTTTCATTTTATTCATCCAGACATTACTTTATAAAAATTGGCTGGGGAATCAGATTTTAGTGGCTTACACCTTAAACAGAAGTCTTTAATTTAAAGTCTAATTTAATAAGTCTGTTCTTTACTAAAATTTCTAGTGTAAAAGTATAAACTAAGTAAATAAATGTGCATTTCCACTATAAAAGAGATGATAATACCCACCATCACTTTTTCCTTTTTCTTCTTTTTTTAGTAGGAACCGTCTCAAAATTATAATGTTTCACTAGTAATCACTACTAATGATAAGCCCTAACCCTAATTAAAGTGTCTTACTATATACTACCCCACCACTAAACTAAAGTTCATCTCTTTAGATAGAATACTAGGATGTAGGACCCATCCATCCATCACTCTACATCTAGAGACCGTTAGTAATGGGCCCACCTCATACATGTGTTTTAAATTTTAATTACTAGTTCAAAATGTTTTACTATCAGATAACCTTAAACATCCTATTTAAAAAATTCAATAAATACTCATAAAAAATTAAGAAAGACGACATTAATAATAGAATACGGCCATCAATTAAAGTAGAAAAATCACTACTAATGCTTTTAGATTATGCATAGTGTCTCGAGTCGAGTAGTTTTGTGGAACTTTTTCCTTACTATTCGTCCCGCTCCATTGGGCGAGCTTAGCTGGACGAGCTGATTAACCCGAACAATTTGTTAGCGAATTCATCAATTATCTCGAGTTTTTCTTTGTGTTGTCACGCGTAAGGCTGTGATTACTTGTGTTATTTTTTGCCATTTAATTTACTTCCCATTGAACGACTAAGATGATACAAAACTTGATTAGTCTTGATACATATAACATAAACAGTGTATTTAATACTATGATCAACAAAATTCATCCAAGCAAAGAACAATTGTAGGTAGTTAAAGAAAAGCTAATGTTTATAATAAGGTTTATTGCATAAAAGATAGCTACCAAACCCTAATCCTAACTCTAATCAAGATTCTTATCTGCTTTCTAGATTGATCAAATATTGAGTTAAATCATTAATCTTACAAAATACGTTTACATGTTTTTCCTATTTTAGATTTTTCCTGCAAGTGAATATCAATCAGATAAGGCATTTCGGAATTTGGGTACCTCCCCGTACGTTTTTTTGTCAATTTGACATGCCTAAATACATAAAGTAAAGCAGTTTGAACGTACCCAAAAACATTTTATGGTCAAACCCTAGCCCTAATTTATTCTTTTCTGTCTTTTAACCTTTACTTTATTAATCAAATATTATGTTTAAGAGTTGTGAGGTAACTGTTACCCACAAAGTATGAAGCGGTGGTAATCATGTGTTATATACGTAAATCACACGATGAAAATTTTAAGTAAAAGAAGCTGTTAAATTTAAATATGAATCCGATTTCACAAGCTCATGCTTAAATATTTTGAACCCAAAGTCAATACGGTTAATGGGCAGGAGTTATGTATTGATTTGTTTGGAAGGGATTTACAAGGTAGAGCTTCAATGAGGACTGGAGATTTATATTTTTCTGGTCTGTTTGTCTGCCAAGAAGCCCTAGAAACTTATTTCCTATATAAACATATATTCCACTAAATCTTTATTTTGGAGTCTCACCTCCCCCTTAAAATTTATTGGAATTTTAAACTAAGGATTCACTATATATTCACCTAACTCTATGCAGATTACACCCCAAAAAATAAAAACAATAAAATAGAAATTTTTCTTGGATTTTAAATGGCAGACAAACAAAGTAAAGGATTCAAGCTTCAAAGATTCACGAATCCATTGATTCTTTTAAGATTGTCAAACAAGCCAAAGAATTTATGTTTCGAAGGATTCATATTTCTCTTGAAAAACATGAATTCTACATTCAAACACACTATATGTGAACATCCACCAATTATTAGAATCGAGTTCACAAAAAAATTTAAACTTGGATTTGTTAAATCGTGTGATCTGCAAATGGTTTTCAGTGCTTCGGACGAGTAGCATTTTCCTTTTATAAATGGGAAAACATCTATTTCATACTTCTATTAGCTTTGCAAATTATGTGTTCTTCAAAAGAAATACAAAAATAAATTAAGAATACTATTTTATATACTTACTACAAAAATTGACAGAAAATTGTGTTTAAGGCCAAATTTCGAGTCAAAATTTCAAACAATCAATGTGTATATGTAAGTATAATATTTCCGACTTATCAAGAATTATAATTTATAATTTATTATCTTCAAAAAGAATTATAATTTATTGACAAAAACATGCATGTTTGAGTAAATCAACCTTTAGAAATTGGCAAATCTTATCGTCTTTTTTTAATTGTTGATTTATAATAAACTTTTAACGTGGTTAAAAATTCAACAATAAATTGTTATCTATATTGATCATTTGTATGTAAACCTAGATCAACAAGGTGTCTCTTATTACTCAGTCATGGATTTCCTTGAAATTATATATGTCCATGAAGTATGGACCAAGCACATGCATGCATAGTCCATTAATATCATCAATGGCTTCTCTCTCTTGAATTAAACTTCAATCAATCAATCCACTGTTTAGCTCATACAGTCCAAATTATTTCAGCTTTTCATAATAACACCCATCTTTCAATTTCTTGTTTATTATAGACCAAACTTCAATGAATTATTAACTTATTAATCCCTGTCATTTTACTCTAATGCACCCACTTTGCTGCATTACTTTGCATCAAACGTTTTTATGACACACACTTTTCAACTGACAATTGGAGAAACTTTCTAACCCTAGATCATATAATTGTCTGGTCCCACAGTTAGATACACCCAAATGACCACAAACAATACACCACGTGGAATTATAATGATTTTTACATCAATTTTTGATGGAAGATTCAGTATCATACTCTTTTTTTTTCCTTTCTCTCTCTAAAAAACTTTCAATCAAGCTATGTTGTCGGTGTTCCTCATCCTTACTGGATTGGGCCCATTTATGGGCCATCCCAACTTTTTTCCATTCTCTAACTTTCAATTCCAGGCAAGCAGTTGCATGCAATGAGGGACGGACACCACCCAGCTTTCATTCACTCCATTTCATAAACAGCATGCCGTCCGCCGTATAAGACGCTCTAAAATACTCCATACACAGTACTTTTATACGTCATGACATGTCCTCCACTTTTACCTAGATACTGCCATCAATAACCGGCACGTGTACTTCATTGACTGGCCCTTTTTCGTCGGTTGCAGAATCTCAGCCGGTCATCACACAATACACGTGTTAAACTCTCAGTTCTCACAACTTGGAAGTAACCAACCCTCTTTATACGCTTTCTCTTACGACATTTACAACCACACTTTCCTCTTCCACATTAACTCCTCCTTCTCTCTCTAAAAAAAATCACCATTTTTCCGGTCAAATTCGCCGGAAATCAGAGAGTTTTTGACGGGAACTTTCTTTCTAATGCTTCCGAAATCTGACCCACCGTTACTGAAACCAAAATCTCCTGATCATTCCGACCGTAAAAGTATTACTCTCTACTCAATACAAGCTTTCGTCTCAGCTCATCCTCGTTCATGGCTTCTTCTAAGCATTCTCGCTCTACAAATTTTCCTTCTCTTCGTAATTCATTCTCTCCCTGTCTCTTTCTCTTTCCGCCATTTTTCCCCACCAAGCAACCTCTCCGTCCAGGAAGAAGCCAAAGAAGAGAGAGAAAATGTTTGCGAGTACGGTAGGGTTTATGTTTACGATCTTCCGGCGATGTTCAATAGAGAACTTTCAGAAAAATGTGAAGAGTTGAATCCATGGCATTCTCGATGTGAGGCGATTTCAAACGATGGATTAGGTCGGAAAGCAAATGGAATCATCGGAGTTGTACCGGAGAATCTCGCACCAGCTTGGTACTGGACCGATCAATTTGCTTCTGAAATCATTTTTCATAATCGAATTCTAGGGCATAGATGTCGAACCCTGGATCCTGAATCAGCTACAGCTTTTTACCTTCCGTTTTATGCTGGACTCGCTGTAGGTAAGTATCTCTGGTCGGATAATTACACTCATCATGATCGTGATTTTCACAGTGAGATGTTGCTTAAGTGGGTCCAAGATCAACCTTACTGGAAAAGATCCAACGGTTGGGATCATTTCATCATGCTAGGTCGAATCAGTTGGGATTTTCGAAGATCAAAAGATGAAGATTGGGGTTCAAGTTTCATCTACATGCCTGCTATGAAGAACATCACACGGCTCCTGATTGAACGAAACCCTTGGGACTATTTCGATATCGGTGTACCGTATCCTACCGGATTCCACCCCAGAACCGATTCTGACGTAATTCAGTGGCAAAATTACGTACGTACACGTACCCGTAAAACCCTTTTTTCATTCGCGGGAGCTACACGTGGCGCCATCAAGAATGACTTCAGAGGGTTACTTCTGGAACAGTGTAGGAACGAGTCGGACTCGTGCCGAGTCGTTGATTGTGGTGGGAATCGGTGTTCAAATGGTAGCTCAGCGATTCTTGAAACGTTTTTAGACTCGGAGTTCTGTTTACAACCACGAGGTGATAGTTTTACTAGACGTTCGATTTTTGATTGTATGGTGGCCGGTTCAATTCCGGTTTTTTTCTGGCACCGAACCGCTTATTATCAATACGAGTGGTTCTTACCGGGTGAACCGGGGAGTTACTCGGTTTTTATAGACCGGAAAGAGGTTATTAATGGCACGTCTATAAGAGGTGTTTTAGAGAGATATAGTAGAGAAGAAGTGAGAAGGATGAGAGAGAAAGTCATTGATTATATACCGAAATTTGTGTATGCTGAACCTAAGGAAGGGTTAGAAACTATAAAAGATGCATTTGATGTGGCACTTGATGGGGTTTTGAGAAGGTTTAGGGAACATAGAAAGATGGAGGACAGAAAAGGAAATATTAGAAAGTTGAAATAAAAATAGAGGGAGAAAATAAGAGTGTAATTTTATGTTAAAATAGGGGGGATTAGGTTTAGATTGATTTTTTATGGAGAGGGAAAAACAGTAGTAGTTAGTACAGTTGAGATGTGTGTGTAAAATGTTGTATTTTTTATTTTTTTTGGGGAGGTTGGTGGGTATTATTATTGGTTTCATTGTTTATTTAGGGAATTGAGGTGTGTGTATATAATGAAAATACAATTTATTTATTATATGGACTTTGTTTCCTATTTTAATAAACATTTTTAATTCATTTTGTTTTAAATTAAAAGTTGGAGAAGCCTTGGAGGGTGGGTTAAGTTCTTGTGGTGTAGGTTAAGAATTTGATCCTCTCAATCACTTGTAGTTTTGGTATATTGAACTAGTTGGTTTAGGAATTTGATGAATCCTCTTGTGGATGGTTAAGTTAATTAGATCCTCTCTACAATGGAAAAGAGAATTTATGCCTTTCCTGAAGTTATGTTATGGAAATTTATACCACTCAACTTTGCTAAGCAGTTGTGTTTATATGAATTTAAATCTCCTGGACTAATAAATGTGCTTCTCACTAGCGAAGTCTTTTATCTAGATGGACCACCCAATGTTTGGGTACCATGTGATAGGTTTTATTTCTCATGTGTGGTTAGAAGCCATTGGTTAGTTCATATATCAAAATTAAAATGCACATAAATAAATAAATAAAAGAAAAGAAAAGAATTTTCATTAGTATAAGAGTGGCGCATAAAAAGTGTTTAAAAAATAATAAAAAAGAATGAATGGTACATTTTTAAAAGAGGAACTTAGAATCTTAAGATATTGTCAGGCCTTTCTGCTAGTCAGAAAACGCCACATATTACATACCGACAAGGACCGCAGTCCTATAGAACCCTAGTTTCTTGATGTCAATGAAATCCGAACGTCAACATATCACGTCTCTCAAAATGATAAAATTGGTCCCCATTCATTTTAATTAAAAAAAAAAATGAATCGAATTTGACACCTAAGGGACCAAGGCATAAAGTATTCGAAATCAAATAAAAAAATATATATAGGGGATATATACTATAGAGAAACCTAGTTCAAATTTGTGTGGCTTTGAAGTATCAAAGAAGCCAATGACTTGTCGTTTGCTTTTCTAGATTGTAGACTCACTTTTACAACAAAACGCGTTATACGTAAATAACAAGGCTAGACATACCACTTTTCATAACTATATATAAATGCTACTTACTCGACTAGTATTTAGGACAATGGAAAATTGGAAACACATCATAAGAAAATAGTTTTTTTTTTTTTTTTTGGTACAAGAGATTATTGCCTAAATTTGATTTGATAATACGAAGATACACGGCCAAAACATTAATTATTAGTATTGAGTGTGTAAGAAGTACAGAGACCGTCAAGATCATCAAAAGAGTCGCCACCACGGACGAAAAGAAACTCGTCACCACGCCCTCTAAGGTTTAAGCCCACAACCTCTTATGTCATAAGGAGGATGCAAACCAACCGAGTAAACGATTGTTTGCACATCATAAGAAAATAGTTGTTTAACATAATGTAGGTGTCACTCGGTTGAAGTGGTAAACTCGTTAGGGATGGTATTAACGATTTGAGTTCAAGTCTTCTTATATATAAATCTACTAATAAAAAAATATTAATAGATTCACCTGTACATCTTTATCCTCATAAAAAATCAAGTACTTCACAATGCATCCCTTTCAATAATTCCATTAGGGCCCTAAGTGAATTGGATTTTGTAGGGTTTTTTTTTAAACCCAGGATCAAGTACTATCCCCACTGAACATGGCCAATAGAGGTGACATACACACATGGATGTTAAGTATTTTTTGGAAATTCATGCACATGACTTGCTATATATGAGGCCACCATTAATGGAAGAATTAATTGAGATCCCATGTTTATGAAATTCATCAAGACTATTTTTTACACCGACTCTCAAGTACTAGATCCAAAACCCTAGCTTCTTCCCTTGTTTGGAATTTTTACAGCTGTTTTGTTAATGTGTTTTGTTTGAACCCCCCAAGAAGTCTACTTCCAGTATTCCACACACCAGCACCTATTCAGGAAAAAGTCAATAATTCTGTTCTTATTTGCCTTCCAAATCTGAAAATTGATACAATCGGTATTTACTCGTGAAGGAATTTTCTTCATGACTTGGTACTATTTATGGCTCATGAGTTCATACCTAAATGAATAGATTGAAATTCTTGATTCCACAAGATAATCACTTTTTCTTCTTTTTTAATATTGTTTTTGGAAGTATTGGTCAATTACAAAAACAAGTAAGACATTAGAAACGAGAACATCATCACCAATTAAAGCAGAGAAGACATCATAACAACTCAAAAGAATCACCACCAGAAACGTAGGGAATAATAACTACGAAAAGGAAATCTTTTTCACAAAAAATTAACATGTAAATCATCTTTATGCGAGCCTCATATATGTTAGGTTAAAAATAATGCTAGATGGACCAATTTTTTTTGACATTGTGAATTCATTGAACTAAATCTTACAAATTTTTATGTCGGTGATAATAGTTATTTTATTGGCGCACAATTATGATGCACACAAATCTCTACTAATGAAAAGTGGCTCACATCGACTTCAATTGAGCCAATGTGGAGCTGTATGTATTCAATGTACCTCTTTCTTAGAAATTCCAGTTCTATCCTCTAAGTTTAATATTTTAACTACATTCAATTTAATTCAATTTATAGTAGATGGGATGGAAATAATTCAATGATTAATTTTTATAAGGAAGATCTTTTCACATTTAAATTATCATACCATATGGATCACTTCCCCTTGTGCCCAAGTGCCGATGTGGAGTTGTATTCGGCTTACGCCTATCAATGAGGTTACGTGGGGATATCGGAAGACTGATTTTACTAATGAAGACACTTTAAGATGATTTAAAATTATTTTTTTGTAAAGATGATCTCCTCGTCAATGTGGATCAAGCTGATCAAAATAAGCCCAACATATATAAAGAACAAACTCAACCCACAACTCTGAAGGCTTGCTTATTTTATGTAATTCACAAACTAATTTTATAATAAACTCGATGTTTATTTATTTATCTTTACAGCCAAAAAGGGGTAAAAATTGGATCCTAAGTCCATTGTCGGGTACAACATAAAAACGGCTCGTTACCCAAAAATAAATAAAAAAGAGAACAAGACAGAGATAAGCTCTCACGCTAAGGCATCGGCATCGGGTGAGGGTCCAAATATAAAATGGATTTTGCTATTTACACACCAAAAATCAGGTGTAAACACCGTACTGTAGGATTCACATAGTTACACTTTAATAGCTAAAATTTTGTCAAGTTGTTATCTTTACTATTTACATCATCCTCACAAATCTCGGTTTTTAAATAACACGATCCATATAAAATATAGTTGCCCCACATTTAAGAATGTAGATAGAGTTTTTTTTTTTGTGAGAATGATGTCTTTTAACAATAAAATATCATTCATTGTAAAAAGTTGATTCAAATTTTAAACTTTTTAAATCATTCATTTTTACTAGCAAAATTTTAACTAAATTTTTTAAAGGGTTAAAAATCTCAAGAAAAAAGTAATTTTATGTGAGAATATATAATCTAAACGGCGAAGAAATATCGCGCAAAAAATGAAACATAGGGGTGACCATATCCATATCCATGTGGGTCTACTGTCCAATGTAAACAAGAACTAAGTGCATGTATAAAATAAGTAAAGAAAATTAAAGTAGGGTAAACAACATATTACAACATATTCATCTGTGGAAAGCACGAAGATGGAGGCCACCGTCAACTTGTAGAGTGATAACTCAGCTTGAACATGAAGCATCCTAACAAGATGGCTGATAATATATTCATCTGTCTGTAAGCAAAATCCTTTCCCAAACAAATACGTGGGCCCGTCTGAAATTTAACCCAATAAAATATTAATTTTTGTTAGTTATTTGGTCGCATTTGATTAGTGATCCTGTCTACATATAGATTGTTTTCCTTTTTAGCCACTTATACTGATAAAACAATTATAAAATGGTTTGTTAATTTTCTATGACCAATAAACCATTTTATAAGATTTGTACTATTGGTAGTACAAAATTTTGTGAATTTATCTTGGACCATTAATTTTTAAACAACAAATACAAAAGAATTCCGAAATAGGGGATTTTGGCCAAAAACCCCTACTTGAAAAACGTTTTAGGATTTAGCCCAACAAACGTTTTCTTTTAGTCTAAGGCCCAAGAGGGTTTCAGTCAGAGGGGAAAACGTTTTAGGATTTAGCCCAACAAACGTTTTCTTTTAGTCTAAGGCCCAAGAGGGTTTCAGTCAGAGGGTTTCAGTGTGTGTAATTTATAGGAAGAGGGTTCAGTCAGTTATCCTTGGGCCTTAGACTAAAAGAAAACGTTTGTTGGGCTAAATCCTAAAACATTTTTCAAGTAGGGGTTTTTGGCCAATATTCCCTCTGAAATATGTGCATTTCATTAATTAGGTCATTTTGGAAAACGAAATTTTGGACATAACTGTGAAAGCAACTCAAAATTTGAAAATCAATAAAAGAAAATTCATTTTTGGTGTTTAGAGTAAAATTTTATTCATTTTAGCGGTTATCTAAAATCCAAAACAATTTTGAGATTTAATTTTCAAATTTTATCTCTGTTTTTTTTTATATCTATAAAATTGTGTCAAAGTTTTTTGTATTCATCAATGTGACCTAAAATACTATACTGTACATGAATACATTCAACTTACCTGGAAAGCTGTGAACTTAAAAGGGCTCTCACTCTGGAAAATCCCATGGTCATTGAACCATCTTTCTGGACGGAAATCTTCTGCATCATCGCCCCATATGAATTTCATTCGGCCCATGGCATATGGTAGATAGGTTACCATATCTCATTTTCTAACACTGAATCCATCCGGCAAGGTATCGTCTGAATAACAAATCTTCGCATCCTATCACACCAAAATGATTACAAGGAGTTAAACACATCACTGTTACAACCTTAAAGATTATCTGTATCTTAAGAATGATTGTGGTTAAAAAAAATACCGATAATCCTATATGATCTAGCAAGAGATCGTTCAACACGATGTTTATGAAGTGCAGGATCCCTCTTTACTAGCACCGAGATCTTTTGAGATAAATGATTTGTATGCATGAATGGTTTAATTAAATTCATAGATTTGCATATTATCAGTGTTTAGCACTATATCATCAGAAAAATACATTTTAAACAATGTTTTCTTATTAAAACTGACTTTTGGCCACGGTAGAAAATTGAAACCGTCACAAATATAGTATAAAACATATGGTCACAGTGCCAAGTATCACACTGGGGCTACGAGCAATAGATGTAAGTATTAATTGGTCATGGTGTTGGTGTCCACCATGGCTAACATACCTTCCAATAAAATTTTTTCGGCAAACACAATAGGCCAAAACACATCGTAGTCATGGTGGCCAATAAGCCATAGATATAAGTATTAATTGGTCATGGTGTTGGTGTCCACCGTGGCTAATATATCTTGCAATAACAAAATTTCTTGATAAAACTATGGCCAAATTGAATCGCATTTTAGCCATGATGGTAGTCGTTTCAGCCACAGTGTTGACAACATAAATAGTAACATTAGGGTACAGTGGGTAATAGATAGAACTTTTGGTACATGAAATTTGGCCACGCTTTGGCAAAATGAAGAACTGTGACTACTTATCATTGTAGTGTGGATGATAATTAACAGTTTAATTTAGAGTAGTAAATTCAATTCAATTACCATAGGAAGTGGAGGATAGAGCTTGAGAGTCTCAGTTATAGCTGCATGGAGATACTGCATCTTGTCGAGGGCTTTGTCGGTCACAGTGGCTACCGCAACTCTGCAAAGGTCATACTATTTGTTGCTTCCATTTTAGTTGCTTCCCTAACTTCTTCAGCAACCACTACAACAAAAATGGTCTATTGCAGCAAGTTTTTTGCGGCGGCCAGAAAATTTCGTTGCAAAACGAATCTCTTGCAGCGGCCAAATATGACCGTCACATAAAACCCTCTTTAGCGGCAGCTAAATTTTGGCCGTTGCAAAAAACCAGTTTTTTGTGGCAAGTTGAAGCATGCCCGCTGCAAAAGACTAGTTTTTGTGGCGGTTTGAAATATGCCCGCAGCAAAAGAGCTTTTTTTTGCAGCGCTTATGCCTACGCCGCAGCAAAAGACTTGTTTTTTAATTTTTAAAGCAAAAAAAATTTCGTTGAACACGCGCGCCAAACAAAACCCGCCCAAATGAAAAGGGATTTTCATTTTCCCTCTTCTATTTTTATGAGAAAATATATATTTTTTTTGCCCTAGCCTCTCTTTCTTCTATCAAATGAGAAATGGGTTTTTGAACCCCTGCAACACCGTCATCACCAGAAGCGCTCCCTCTTCATCTCTCAGAATCNGTTTTATTATTTTTAATATTTTTATTTGGGTGTTACAAGAAGAGTAATTTTTCCAGTCGATCTAATTTTTCTTCTTTACAATCATCATATTGAGGTTGAGTTGACTTGAGGTATAGAAATGGCTAATTAGGGTTTCATACTGATTTGTTTGAAATTAATCCGCTCAATTTTCTGTTATATTTGTTGAATATCAGCTGAGTTGGATACTTTTTAGCTTAGTGTTTAAGTTTCTGATCATGTTTGTTCGGATTGAACTCTGGAATTATAAACTAGGGTTTCATAAACGAATTTATGTGTACAATGTTGGTCATGACATCTCTATCGTTGTTATTTGATTAATCACAAGCTGTAAGATAAGCAATGCTTTTTGTTGATCTATAAAGGCATTTGGCTAATTAATAGCAAATGATTTTACATTTTTTGTTCTTTAGTTTGTACTGCAAAGTACTTATGAGTGGTCCAATTGTTTCACATCTCACCATAGATTTGTTGGTTAATTGATGCAGATTGATTTGAGCACTTTACATATTCTGAAATCTTACTGATATTGCACCATGAGTTCTTATAAGTCAAATGTATGAAAGCACACTAACAGACCTAGTTGTTTATTGTTTACAAAATAATGTAAAAGCTTTTTTATTAGCAGTTATATATCTATGTGTTTTTTCCTCTCAACATTGTGTATATAATTTTTTTGAAGGACTGAAGATGGAAAAAATGTCTTTGTAATGTATGTGAGATTAATGATAGTTTATATATGATTTTTTAACTTTTTTCTTGTTATTGAAAAATGAAACTACTACTGTTGCAATGAAAATGATATATGTATATAGGTATGTTAGCTAGCTTCAATGGTGGGATCTAAGATGGGAATTTAGTTTAAAAGGATTCGATGTTGAAGTATCTTAAAATTTGGTTGGATATGCACGCTTGTGTTTCAGGTATACTTTAATTCTTTTTGTGTATTCCTTTTATGGTCATACTTAACAAGAATTGAAGCTGTTTTGGGCCTTGACCTCGTAATCTTTGCTCCACTCTGTTTAAAAATCGTATCTTTTAATTACCCTTAATTTATTTGTATTTACTTCCATCGTAAAGTAGTACATTATCTTATTGCATTTACCATTGGATTTTTTCTTTCTTTTACTAAGTGACCCACAATTACATATTTAGGCAACTTCTTACTTGAATAACTTTTTCTTTGCTCATTTTTTATTTCTTTAAGGATAGTAGAGATAGGGGCAGAGTTAGGAAATTTTTTTGCACGAGGCTGATAGTTTATTTCATTCGTATATAAACTTGAACATATCTAAGTTTTATCGACCCATTTTGGCAAGGTTAATGGAATCAACTTGGATGGAATTAAATATGTTAGTAGTTGAACATTTTTACAGCATTACATTTACAGTTGGTTGATCTTATATTTGTGTTGGTCTTATATTTGTTTTTCTTTTTCAAAACAGCATGCTTGGTCTTATATGGAATCGAAAGTATATTTTTGAGTATTTGGTTATAAGTATTACAACTTCTCTAAAATGTTGCTGAAAGGCTTATTAAAAGCATGGTCTTTTTATCTAGGAGAAACAAATCCCTTATGTGAAAACTGGATTTATATTCTATAATATGACCCTGCATCATTTTAGAGTAAGTTCATCATAGCCTGTTTATGCTTTTAATTGGCAAAGGAATGGTCAATTGTGGAGATCAATATATATTGTCCTTAGCTATCGTCTTTGTTTGAATGGTCAATATTTTTTTCTCTAATTTATTTTGATTGTGGTTGTGATTTGAAAGGAAACGTTGAATGGAATATAAGGAATGAATTGTATTAAATTATTGGTGTAGTTAAGTCATGCTGGTTGTGTATTTCGAAAGGAAGATTGAATGGAAAGAACGCATTAAGAGTTGAATTGAAACCAAGGGAATTGTGTAGTTAACTCTTTTTGGTTGTTTGCTTTTTGTTTTGTAGGATGAGCATTGTTGATGAGCTGAAGCCAAGGGAAGTTTCTTACTTGTTTTGTTTTTTTGAAGACATATTCATTTTGGTTATGTGTTTAGTTAAGGAAATGCATATTGAGGAATTAATGTTAGAAAATGGAATTCCTTGCTATTTGTTTCATTTTTGAAACAAACTATACTTTCGAGGATTGAAATCTGTTTAGTTAAATATGTTTTTTTGTAAAGAATGTTGATGAATCTATGAAGTTATTGGAATGTGTTTAGTTAAAGATGTTTTTTGTGAAGAATGTATATGAATCTGTGAAGTTATTGGAATGTGTTTAGTTAAAGATGTTTTTTGTGAAGAATGTTTATGAATCTGCGAAGTTATTGGAATGTGTTTAGTTAAAGATGTTTTTTGTGAAGAATGTTGACGATTGAATTTGTAAAGTTACAATCTTATATAATGAAGAATTTGCATTGCACATGTATTTAACAGGTATAAGTAACATGTATTTCATTTTTTTTGATAAACAAGAGGTATTTCATTGAAAAGCAAGGATGTAGAATTTTTTTAAAAAAATAAATTTGTTTTTTTGTGGCGGCCAGAAATGTTGTCGCAACAAAATGATTTTGCGGCGGCCAAAGCTTGTCAAAAAAAAATTTTCTAAAAAAAAATTAACTAATAAATCTATTACGACTACTTTTAGCGGCAACAAAGCCGTCGTAAAATGCTAGACTTTTTTGGGACGGCCAGATATCTTGTCGCAAAAACCTTTTATGACGGGACTATTTTCAACACTTGACGCAAAAACTTGCCCGCTGGAATAACCCTATTGCAGCGGCTTTATAGGCTTTTTGTGGCAACTTTGGCCGCCCCAAAAACCCTTTTAGTGAACCTTTTCCTGTATGTGAGGATGCTTGCAAAGCATGTAAAGGAACCAAGAAAGAGTTGCAGCTGTCCTGTCTCTATCGGCAATTATGAAATTGAGAACTATATCCCTCAAATACTTTGGTTCAGTTACATTTGAATCCAGGAACCTTGACAATATATCTTGTTTTCTCATCTGACATCGATCCCAAGTTATATAACACAACTTTAGATTCTGCTCTTAGCTAAATCGTAAAATGGAAATTTAAGCTAGCTCATCGAGTCAATTAAATTAAAGAAGGGGTTTTGTGATTTTAGTCCCTATTTTTATAACCCTTATGTTTTTAATCCCTTGGATTAAAAACATTTGTGAATTTAGTCCTTAGTTTTTAAAAAGACAATACTAACCTTTAAAAACATTTTATTCCAAATATATCCCATATCTAAAAATCATTAACGGTCGACTTCATCACTCCGGCGACCGGCGACCTCCACTCCGGCGACCGGCAACCTCCTCTCCGGCGAACGACTCTCCGGCGGCCGGCCGACCTCCGACCGACGACCTTTTCTCCGGCGACCGGCGGCTGTGAACTCCTCACCGGCAGTCCAAATCTGAAATTTTTCAAAAGTGCAAGTTCAGACTTGCAAGTGCAAGTTCAGACTTGCACTTTTTTTCCATTTAAAAAAAAAAAAGTGAACAAGGGTATCTTAGGTATTTTTTAAAACTTAGTTTACACATTTTTTAAATTTTTAGGGACTAAAATCATAACACTATAATTTTTTAAGGACTAAAATCATAAAGTTTTAAAAAATAAAGATTAAAATTATAAAAGTATTTTAGTGAGGGATTAAAATCATTGGTCCCCTAAAAAATAAGGACTTTTTTTACATTTTCTAATTAAAGAATAATGGTAGGACGTAAATAAAAGGGCGTGACATAATTATTTCGTGCCTCGATCGGTATGTCAGAAGTAGACAGCATTACTGTTGATTGAAATTTAGAAACTCACTGGAGAATGATCTTGTGAACCGGAAATCTGTTCTGTCTTGCTATGGATTAGTTTATACACGAAGGCATTAATCATTTTCATATTTTTCTTTAGTCTTGCTTCTGATCCAATATTTAGAAATCTTTTGATCTTCCAAGAGATATCAACATAACGCCACATTGTCATTTCATTTGAATCATCAAATGCATTGGCAAATTAATAAAGTTTCCTTCTTCACTTGATCCACACATGATATCTAGTTCTATG
This sequence comes from Macleaya cordata, assembly GCA_002174775.1. Lineage (NCBI taxonomy): Eukaryota > Viridiplantae > Streptophyta > Magnoliopsida > Ranunculales > Papaveraceae > Macleaya > Macleaya cordata. The sequence continues at coordinate 391,148 of MVGT01004437.1, read as the reverse complement.
CCAAATGCAACTTCAGGTATTGAATCCAAGGTCGATTTCATAAATAGATTCTGCCACAGGAATAGATTAAAGAGTTACACGATCAATTAAATCCTTAGGTTTCAAAAGAGAGTGCTTTGGAAAAACAGCAAATAACACTCAATGGCTAGATGATGGGATGTAATGTGCACGCCTTAATTACATTAAAGAGGTACATGACTGTTTTTTTGTAAGGATGATCTACATAATGAGGTGAACACTATCACCAAATTTCAACCCTTGGTTACAATTGATGTGAACCCAGATCAATTTAGTTTGGGTTTTGATTCATTCTGAATTGCACTGTTGGTCTCGTATTAATAAACGGTTCCGTCGGGTCAAATTGAGCCCTATAATAATGGGACGAGTCCATCCATCCAATTTTTTATTTTTATCTTATCTTTTGCGGTTCTACCCACTTTTTAGAAATCCCACCCCACTATTTTCATATATATTATTCTTACATTCCGTTTACACTCACCATGAATATCCCCTACTGACAAGTTCTATAACCAAAAGAATAAAGACACCAAAAATTTGGTGCCTATAACTAGAGGAAGGCTTGACCATAACTTTGCTGGAGGCCCAGTGATGGGGTGTGTAAGAGTAGTGTATTATAAATTGGGTGTAACAAGTAATCCAAACCCTTTCAGAAATTCCAAGATTCTTAATTAAAGACACCATCATTGTTCCATAAATCTTTCTACTCTTCAGCTCTTCACTTGCTATGCTCTCTCTCTCTTCTTGTCAAAGAACCTTTAGTAGGCCTCCAATGTATCATGGGTCGAATTCAGGTTAGCACATTAGACCCAACATTGAACTGGGCTTGGGTTTGAGCTGTAGATTAAAATCTGTGTTCGCCTTGGGTTAGTATTCGACCCGCTCAAGTTGCAGCCTTAGAAGCTAACTAGCACAGTGGAGTTAGAAATCTTGACATTGAAGCCCAGTATTCCATTACATCTGTATCACTCCTTGTCCAAATTTTCATTATGGGCTTGAAAAATAAGTCCACCACTCTACTTAACTGGCTGATTAATGATTATGTTCCTAGGGCCACATAAAATTATATCTTTTTTAATGACACTGGATTTGAACTTACGACCTCGTCAATGGTAAGCGGCATCCGACCACTATGAGGTCATTGGCAATAGATAAGGAAATAGTATTGTAATGTTGAGTATTAAGAGAAGTATAATATCAAAGAGCAACTATACGTTTACATCTTTTTTCCACCATTCATATGGATCAACATGCAATTGCAAATGTTCCAAAAGATAAATTTTAGGAGGTGTTCTCCTCACCACATAGATTGTTTTCATCGAAAATCGGTCAATTCCAAAACTTGTAAATTTATTAAAGCAAGGGTTTAAATAGCAATTAATTGGAAAACTACCACCAAACCTTATATTTATTTATTATATAAGGGGCTATTTCGCTTACATATCAGTCCGCTCCAAAATTTGATATTTTGTAAGGATAATCTACACATTTTATAGAAAGAAATTAGTCTCTCAATCATCTCGATGCATATACATATTTTATCTCAACATAAATAACAAGTCAATATAAGGAACACTTATTTTTTGTTATAGGAATACAAGGAACACTTAAGGTATACATTGAAAAAATCCCTCTTATAATAATCGCCATCTAATACGTGCTTTGGCTTGTACGAGTCCTCAACACACAGGCATGCCGCTTGTCAATTATAATCACTCAGCGACACTCACCAAACAAACCCTAGGTCAGGTGTGAGTACGTGACTGTCGGTCATATTGACAGCTAAAAATTTGTTAATGACGTGGTAGTGCCAAGTGCCAACCGTCCTCAATTCCGCAACAATAAAACTTTTTGAACATACTAGTTTACAAAATTGGTGCCACATACTTATGTAACAAAGTGGGACCCACTACTTTTTTCTTTCAAAAATTGTTAAGAAGGGTTTCCAACTTATGTGATAGTGAGACCCATCATAGGCATAGGGGTGTCAATGGGTACCAAACTACCCGGAACCGAATCGGTACCGGAACCGCTTCGGATCCACCCAACGAGTACCCGGTTCCGTATAAATTTTATAAATTTTTAGTTTAATTTACTATTATACAATAATTTTTAATTTTTTTTAATTAAAAAAAGAAAGAGAAAACGACCAAACAGTCCTTTTTCCTAAGTATTACTACAGTTTGATCCCAGCTATCTTTTTTTTGTCTAAAACATCTTTTGTTGACATCTTTTTTACTGTTTAGTCCTTTTTTTAATAAATAACAACCATTTAGTCTTTTGTTGAGACTCATGTGCGTATTTTACTTGTCTGTATTACCATTTTTACCATTTTTTCGTTATTTTTAAAAGTGAACAGCTGTAATGAGAAAATGTTTGTTATTTTTTGTTTTAAATCTTTAAAATGTTATATCTTCTAAACCAAAAGTCAGTTTTTTATAAAATTTATATTTTTGGAAAGCTTTCGACGAGATCTTCAAAACTAGACCAGACAACAATACTTTTTTTCAAAAAAATTTTTTTTGAAAGACATGCAAATCCGAATTTGCATACTTTAAAGTGTTTCCAGAATTATTGCATATATACATGTAATTCTATGCAAATTGTGTTTTGCATATATATAAATGCATGCAAAACATAATTTACATACATTTAAATGTCTTCATACTGTTTTTGCAACCATACAAACGTTTGCAAAAACTATTTTGCATTGTATGCAAAATAGTTTTTGCATGCATTTAAATATCTTCATAGTGTGTTTGCAAGCATATAAACGTTTGCAAAAACCATTTTGCATGCATTTTAGTGGTTGCAAATTGTGTTTTGCACCCATTTAAATGTCTTCATAGTATGTTTGCAAGCATATAAACATTTGCAAAAACTATTTTGCATGCATTTTAGTGGATGCAAATTGTGTTTTGCATGCATATATATAAATGGATGCAAATTGTGTTGCTGTATTTTTTAAGAAAAAATACAGATCGAAAGCTATAAATGTTGTTTTAAACCTAAATCTTTATAAAAACATTCATCCATTCTTTTGTTTAAATGGAAAATAGTTTTGCAAAACACATTTTGCATTTGCAAAACTCATTTTGCAATCGCAAAACTCATTTTGCATACTTCGTAATACAAAAAAAAAAAATATTAAAAAAAAATATTGTTGATTGGTCTTATTTTAAAGATCTCAATGTAAGATTTCCAAAAATATAATTTGTATGAAAAACTGATTTGTATTTTAAAAGTTATGTCATTTTTTGTTTTAAAAATAAAATAAAAAAAGTTAGTTAGTACTTACTGCTTATGTATTTATTGTTGGGGCATTTTTGTCAAGTAAAATGCACATGTGTGGTTTTTCACCTTTTTGGACTAAACTGTCATATTATTTTTAGCTGGGACTGAACCATCATATTAACCCTCAAATAGGACTAAACGGTCGTTCCCCCAAAAAAGAAACTAATGACTATTATATAACAAATTTCATAATAAAATAAATTTTATAATTGAATAGAATACGAAAATACAAAATACAAATAGATTTTATGTGAAAAAATAAAAAAATAATAATTAAAAACAGGTATCAGGTACCCGCGGATCCTAGCGGTACCGGATCCAGAACCACCAATTGAAGTTCCAGAACCGGAACCGAAAGGATCCGGAACCACTTCATATTAACGGGACCGGATCTAGAACGTTTAGGTTCCGAACGGTCCCATTGACACCCCTAATACCACATAAGTGTCGGGCATTTGTTTTGTAAGCCCGTCGGTCCAAACAGCAGCTCTGATTCCGCAAAAGCCTGAAGTTGGCAAGAATATTTCCCACCTCCAAAACCCTAGTTTTCTATAGCCGTTTGTAAGCTCTTTCCCACATTCTGCTTGCAAATTACTAACGGCATCTTCCGTTTTCGTAACGAAGGAGATTTTAGTAAACCTTAGAACATAATTTTCTCAGTTTCATCTAACGATCGAAAAACTTCCATCCTCAATATAAAACCCTAACCCTAACTAACAATTCTCTCTCTTTCTCCCCTGCTACTGCGTTTCACTGCCGCACCTTCTGTATAGCAGGAGAACCCTCTATTTCTCTCTCTCTCTCTCTAAATTCGTCTCTATTTCTCTCTCTCTAGGGTTCATTTCTTCGTTATGCCTTCTCTTGCTCTCTCCGATTTGACCTACATGGAAGAGCCCAAAGACAAGAAGATGAAGAAGGAGAAGAAGTTGAAGATGAACGGCTCCGTTACTGAAACCCTAGAAACTAGTCCTTCTTCAGAGAAGAAGAAGAGTAAAGAGAAGAAGAAAAAGAGGAAAGCGGAGGAAAGCGAAGAAGAGGAGGAAAAGAGTGAAACCAGCTCTGAATTAGAAGAACCCAAGCAGAAGAAACAGAAGAAGAAGCAGAAAGTAATTGAGAGCGATGAAGGAGAGGTGGTTGCTGGAGATGATGATGAAAAAGTTGATGATCCGAATGCGCTTTCTAAGTTCAGAATCTCCAAACCTTTGAAAGATAAGTTGGAGTCTAAAGGTATCATGGGGCTTTTCCCTATCCAAGCAATGACCTTCGATACCATTCTTGATGGGTTTGATTTGGTCGGTAGAGCTCGCACTGGTCAGGTAGATATCAGTCTTTCATGTCCTCTTTATTAGTTCTGGTGGATTCTCGTAACTCATCTGTTAGAGTTTTGTCCTTCAATTCCCAATCTAAGGTAGAAATGTAATCCAACACGAAACTTTAAATTAGGGCTAAAAGAGGACATATCCTTGATGAATTCTTGATAAGTAAGGAAGGAAAGTTTGGCTTCAGTCCTTCATAATCTTTCATCCCAGTTTTTCTTTGATCATTGCTAGGATTACTAACTAAATATTTCTGGCTAGATATCTTACATGCAGTATATTGCAGTCATGGCTTTAAATACTTTTAAAATTTTAGCAACTTATTATACTAATTCCACTGCTAGCTGACGTTTCATTGGCCTCTTATTCTGCAAATCTTCATATTTGTACATGTCCCCGCAAAAACTGTGTTTTTTCATGGCTCACTATTTTTCGAATGTCAAGTAACTTTCAGTGTTAGTTTGTTATCTCACTTCTTCTTTTCCCACTGGACTGACATGCTACTTTTGTTTTCCCCCTAGCTGGTATTTCATAAGTTAGAATGCGTGATTTTACTGGCTTGGTTCTACACTTATGTTATATTTTGTAGGTTCTATGCCATTAATCTCCGTTGGTGGTTTGCTTATTTTCTATGTAGTTTAAATATTCATAGTGCAAGTTTTTCTTTGTCCAACTTTCTTTTTATATTTAAGTCATTAAGTTTTACATACCATATGAACTCCGTTGAATCCTTCTTTCCTTTTTCAATTTATAGGGAAAAACTCTGGCATTTGTGTTGCCCATATTGGAATCCTTGACCAATGGTCCTGCAAAGGGATCACGAAAGACAGGATATGGAAGGGCACCAAGTGTCCTGGTACTTCTACCCACCAGGGAGTTGGCCAGCCAGGTATCGTAACAAGTGATTATTTAAAATATTTATGGTTTTCATATTGCTCATATCGTATTTTCTGTTTATTTATCCCAGTTCTCTTTTACTCTCAGGTGGCTGCAGACTTTGATGTTTATGGTGGGGCATTGGGATTAAATTCGTGCTGTTTATATGGGGGAGCTCCATACCATCCTCAAGAAGTTTCACTAAAAAGGGGGGTTGATATTGTTGTTGGAACCCCTGGTCGGATAAAGGTAACTTTTTCATTTCTTTTGTGGGTTTGATGGTAATTGGAATGTTATTTCAATTCAATTAGTTCTTTTGTGGATTGATTATCGTCAATGCTGACTTTGTGTAAATCCTGGTGTAGGATCATATTGAGAGGGGGAACATTGACTTTAGCTCATTAAAATTCCGTGTCCTTGATGAAGCTGATGAAATGCTGAGAATGGGTTTTGTCGATGATGTTGAACTTATTCTAGGTATGCGCTTTTCCATACCAAATTTTTGCATGTTTTACTATTAGAATTGATTCTAATAGATCATTCTGAAACTACATGGTGAGTGTGAACAACTAGAATTTAAATATTGTTGTGTTAAATATTTTGTTTAAAATTAAATTTCACTTGGTCATTTTGATCATGTGGAAATTTTTTGAACTTAAAAATGTTGTAACATTTGTAACTCAAAGTAAGTATCAAGGGACTTGATCCCAAGAAATCTTTCATTTAATACACATTGCACACCGTTGAAGTCATTTTAATGTAATAACGATTGTTTTAAAGTACATTAATTTGTATATAAATGATTAGGGAGTAAGTGCATGTTTAGATGTCATTTGTAAACCTTACAAAAGAACTTAAAATGATAGATATGTTGATAAACATTAAACTCTATGAAACTATAGCAGATAATGCCAAAAAAAACTATAGCAGATAATAACTTAATAATATACCTGAAAAGGCAATAAAATAATTGAGAAATTTTCTTGGTGGTGGAGTGTTTGTGACTACCATTTGTTGGGGTGTGCTTCAAGAAAGTGGGCATCATATGTTAATTTATAATATACAAGTTGTTGGAGGCTTAATGCCTTTTCTTATTATATACTAGCTAGGAAAATTGCATCGTTAACTGTCTCGACTCTTGGGGAATCAGGAACTGCACATTGTGCTTCTCAATGACTTACAGTTGGTGAAGTTTCGATTCTTTAATAGTTTCCAAAATTGATGTTGCAGGAAAGGTTAAGGATGTAAGCAAAGTCCAGACACTCCTCTTCAGCGCCACATTACCAACATGGATTAAGAATGTGCGTCTCTAAACCATGCTGTCAAAGCTATTATTATAGTATCTTGTGGTCTTGTAATATTAAACGTCTTATTGATACTCTTTTAATGATATGCCAGATTGCTGCTAGGTTTTTTAAACCTGATAAGAAGACTGCAGATCTTGTTGGAAATGAGAAAATGAAGGCCAGTATAAATGTTAGGCATATTGTTATGCCATGCTCTAGTTCAGCCAGATCCCAGGTCATTCCAGATATAATTCGCTGTTATAGTAGGTTAGTGTTTTCTTAGACGTTCGTAATTATGGTCTTCTGCTGTTCTTTTCTTGATATGTATTAATGATTTTCCTCTTCAAAAGAAAATGAAAAGAAAAAAGATACGGGTTATTAATTTTTCTTCTCGTGTCAATTCTAATTCAGTGGTGGCCGTACAATAATTTTTACTGAGACAAAAGGCTCTGCTTCTGACCTTGCTGGGTTATTGCCTGGAGCACGTGCTTTGCATGGAGATATACAGCAGGCTACACGTGAAGTAAGTTCTCACGAATGATACATAACTTTGGTGGTTTTATGTGATGTAAACGTGTTTGATCCCTTCAGTAATCACTAGTAGAAGTAGTTTGTCAATTATGTAAGAGACAGGATCAAATAACAGAACTTTTGGTAACACAACTGTTGTAGGGCCCACATTAAGATGACCCAAGGGCCTATTTTTGGTGAGGACGATCTCCTCACTAAAAATTATCCCTGGGGCCATCTGCATCTGGGCCCAGAAAAGTTGTGTTCAAAGTTGTCTAATTATGTAATCATCTCAGTATTTAGTTGATTCCAGTCGAATCTTGATGATTTTGTTGGCAATTGATCTTCTCTCTCTTTTTTCTCTAATCTTGAGGTACGATATGTTGCAGGTCACACTTTCAGGGTTTAGGTCAGGAAAGTTCCTGACGTTGGTGGCAACAAATGTTGCAGCAAGGGGCTTGGACATTAATGACGTCCAGTTAATCATTCAGGTTTGTTCTTTTTTTTTTCCTTTTGATATGCAGAATCGCTCATTATTATTTCAGCTGTTCCTAATCTGTTGGCTTACCATTCTTTTGTTTCAGTGTGAACCCCCACGTGATGTGGAAGCCTACATTCATCGTTCTGGACGTACAGGGAGGGCAGGTATATATTATAAACTTGGCTCTTCTTAATATTTAACTTGATCTTAGTTTCACGAGAACTGAGTAAATCATTTTATTCTTTCAAGGGAATTCTGGAGTTGCTGTAATGCTTTATGATCCAAGGAAATCGAACATTTCTAAAATAGAGAGAGAGTCAGGGGTGAAATTTGAGCACATATCTGCTCCTCAGGCCAATGATATTGCCAACTCTGTTGCTTCTGAGATTGCTGTAGCAATCACTAAAGTCTCTGACAGGTATTGTTGGTGGCATGCTTTTAGCATTGCTACTACTAATTATTATTAATCTCTTTTGAAATGCTCCTAACATTGCTTCTACTATTTTTATTGATTTTCTTTTGGAATCCAGTGTTATTCCAGCGTTTCAGTCAGCAGCTGAGGAGCTTATGAGTAGCTCTGGTCTTTCGGCGGTGGACCTGCTTGCCAAGGCACTTGCCAAAGCATCTGTGCGTAACTATAGTTTCGTCTATTTTAATTTCAAACCTTGATATTTCTCTATGTGGGATGTGTAGCTGAAGTTACTGTGGGTTGATGCAGGGTTATACTGAAATAAAGAGTAGGTCGCTTCTCTCTTCCATGGAGAACTATGTTACTGTACTACTTGAGGCAGGGAAACCCATCTATTCGCCATCGTGAGTATCTAAAACTTTTATGGCCCTTCTGTTCCTTTATATTCATCCTTCTACATAAATCTATGGCCAATTGCATATTTTGGGAGTTCCATTTTTGTGAAATGGAACATAAATGGTATGGGATGATTTTTAACTTTGCCTTTCACAATTGTTGGGATGAACAACATGGAGGATCCTATATCACCATTCAATACAAGTTTGGGTCCATGTTGAAGGGTTTGATATTATTTTTACCTTGCTGTTAATCTGATGCCGCCATCTTATCTGGGTTTGGGATTGGCATGCTCATTCTTATCAATAGTCTACTAAAGTTTAGTACAATGATAGCTCATTCTTGTCAATTGGAACCAACAAATAAATTAGTATCATTATCACATAAAGGATTTTTATAGGACCACATATAGTCTAATCAAGTGTTCCTCCCTGTTTCACCAATTGTCTAGTATTTCTTTTTGCGGCCAAATTTAATGGAATTAGTGTATTAAGAGAATGTTAAGGTAAATAATTTTAGCTCTAAGATTAATTTTAGCTCTAAAATAATTTCAGTGTATTGGCTATTTTCAAGGGTTCCTCCTATTATTAAATAGGAGGCCTGCGTAAGGGTTGCTTTTGCCTGATTCTTGTTTGTTCTCAGGTTTGTTTTTGGCGTCTTGAGGAGATTTTTGCCTGAGAATCAGGTTGAGGCAGTGAAAGGTCTCACTCTTACTGCTGACGGAAAGGGTGCAGTTTTTGATGTGCCGAGTGGAGATCTGGACGCATATCTTGCAGGTATTTTCTTTCTTCAAGTGTTTGTGTTGATGACGAGGAGGTTGAGCTTTTTAATTCGTTCCCCTTAAAAATCTCCTTCATCCAGTGAATCAGAAAACTGGGGCTGTATCTGAATCACCAACCGATTGGTTCTGGGTCAACCATTGTCCTTTTTGATATAATGTTTTTTTGGTTGGTCTTGTTTGCGTTTTTGAAGAGTTATGGTTTTCTTCTCCGGGCAGGCTGGCAGTAGATTGTTAGCCTTTTTCTTTTTGTTCTTTTTCTATCTTTTCTTTTCCTCATTTATCTGACCTTGGAGACCTGATGTTTCTGCATCACGAGAACAAACTGCCCTTGTTGTAAAATATGCCTGTGTTTTTACAATTCATATCTAATGTTTCCATGTTCTTTTCTCTCCTATAGGTCAGGAAAATGCAGCAAATGTGAGCATTGAAGTTTTGAAAGAATTGCCACGCTTACAAGAACGAGAACAACAACAATCTAGAGGGAGATTTGGCGGCGGCGGCGGTGGTGGTGGCAGGTTTGGTGGTAGGAGATTTTCTGGCGGAGGAGGTGGAAGAGGTGGCGGCTGGGGAGGAGGCCAAAGAAATGGTGGCGGTAACAGTTGGGGAAGGAGGTAATAATCTTTAAATGTGATGAAAACTGTATCTTTGAAAGAATCAATCTTCGAGATGAGGATGACAAGAGCGCGGAAAATCTGTTGAGGGGGAGATGCAGGAGTTGCATTTAATGGAAGAATTGGAGTGGCTTTACTCCTGAAGAAGTAGCTGCAGCAGTAGTAGCAGTAGTAGCAGCTTGGATTTGTTAGATTTGAGTTCCAAGTTAGCTCATCAAAGAAAATGAAGAAAAAGAAAAAAGAGAAGTTCTAAGTTAGTAGTGTGTCAGAGATGATTTTGTTTTTCTGCTACCGGATTTTGTCCTTTCCGGTTTTTGTTTGTTTTTCGTTTTTGATGGAATTCCAAAAATATCCAAGTTTCTTCAAGTATAGTAATATTTCTTAGTTTCAGACAGACAAGATCGTATGTTGTAATACTCTTGTAGTAGAGAGTTAAAAGACCTTTTGAGAGATTTAACAATTATTTGAGTTGATATTCAATTAACTACTCTTTTTTACAATAACCGATTCTGTTTCGGCTGTTTGATGTTTTTAATTACCCAGCAACTAAGTAGTACCAGAAGGGAAAATAACAAAGAATTGTGATGTCTGGTTAGGGCTCACTCACATTTTTTGCAAGGTTTCCGGAGCTGAGTCGTCAGTCTACAGTTGAAGCGAATGACTTTCGCCTGAAAGCAGCAGCTTGGGCTGGCTCCTACAGTCCTACTCTTGGGAAAAATATTCATGTAGTCATGGGCCAACTGTTCCAAACACGATGTAGGACTCTGGATCTTTAGTATAAAGGTGACGCTCCTGCTTTGAAATTTTGTGCGCTAGCTTGGAAGGCATTTTTGAATTAGGGGAAAATTTTATTTGGCCACTCTTGCTCCACGCTCTGTTAATTAGAAAATGAAATGTGGACTTCGGAGACTCAAAATTGTGGTTTTTCCTTCCCAAATGTGGTGTTTATCGTCCACCAAAGTGTGGAATGAAAGTGGACGCACTAGGAATGAAAGTGGACGCACTAGAGCGGGAGCTAAGTAAGAGCGTGAACGAGAGTAGAAGCGTCGGATCTTTAGTTCAAAAATACCTTCGGAACGAAAGCGTTAGAGCGTAATTCTGGACGGAAGTGCGAGATTTTAGAGCCAGAACGTCACCCCATACCACCATATGGTTAGGGGGCAAGGCCAGTGCATACTCTTAAACCCTAAACCCAGTGAAATTTCAAGGCTAGTGGACACTCTTATACACCAAAATCTCTACTTCGTCCAGTAGTTTGATGGAGGGTGTAGGAGTTAAGGGTTCCCGCATATATGTTCTGCGACAGGTCTCATCGCAGATAAGTCGGTGGGTTTGAGGTAGGCCACAGGCCTTGTCCTTAAGCTGCGGGAGAGCAAGTTAGCACATAGGGCTGGATACCTTCTTGCAAAGTGGGTGTATATGCTAGGAATCAACAATAATTGGTTTTGCAGAAATTATATTTATACAGCCACTTTACATTAGGTATAGTTGTATAATACGGTGCGTCATCCAGCCGTAGATAGTATAACACTTCGATGGCTGGATGATGACCGTACTGTACACGCACTTGTAAGAAAATCTTGCTTGTACAGGAAATAGAGTCTGATGGTCACACCAGACCAGACTACTCCAACTTCATCCCGGAACCAAAATCCAGAACCTTTCGCGTACTTGAGGTTAATAACTCTTATTAAAAATTACGAAAATCTGAAAACAGTTCAAATAAAAGTTCTTAAGAACACAGACTGTGTCGTAGGAGACTTTAATTAAAACAAAGTTAAACTCATAAAATAAAAGAAGAAGAAGATAAAAAAGAGGTTCAGTTTTAGGTCTCTGGAACCAGAGAATCAAAAATGTCAAAACAAGTCCAAAATTTCTTCCTTGAAGATTGGTTAAAGAGCAACATCAGCATCAACAAAAGCACCAAAACCCTTGAACCCACCTCTTCTTCTTCATCAGCCAGAGCTATCATTCAATCATGGGCTAATCTCAGAAACTCTCTTCAAAATCAGACTTTTCAAACCCACCATCTTCAATCCCTTCAAACCCTCTTAAGCTCTCAAACCTCCATTAATGTTGCTGACCCACAAGCCAAAATCCTTCTCTCTCTTATCTCCTCTCCAAATCTCTCTCTTCCTCCTGAATCCCACCCTTTCTTTCTTAAACTCCTTTACATCTGGCTTAGAAAATCCTCAAAACCCTCACCATCTCTTGTGGAATCAACAGTTCCTATTCTCACTAATCTTCTCTCTACTAAATTCAGTGCAGAAATTCACTCTTCTATTGTTTCCCATGGTGTTCTCCTTCTGGGTGCCATTTCTTCTGTGCCCGTATTGTCTGAAAATTCCAAAAGGGTTTGCTTAGAGCTGCTCTGTAAACTGTTGGGAGAAGAATGTCGAAATATGGTGTCGTTTGAAGAATTTGTTCCTGAGGTTCTTGCTGGAATTGGGTATGCTTTAATTTCTTCCGAGATTGCTTATTTTAGTAAAATTTTGGGTTGTATGTTTGGAATTTGGGGTAAAGAAGGTAGTCCCTCTGGTTTACTTTGTCATGGGCTTATGATTTTGCATTTGATTGAATGGGTTGTATCTGGTTTTGCAAATATACACTCTTTTCAGAAAATTGAGTTTCTTTGCCAAGAGATTTCGAGGACCCATATGTCAAATTCTGTTCTGTTTGCTGTAGTTATGGCTGCAGCTGGAGCATTGAGAGGTTTAAACAAAGCTCCATTATATGGAACTAGGGCAGAGATTGTTCACCAGATTAGAATTTCTTTAGAAGAATGTATTGAAGCTGTAGCTAGAGATTTGATCTCTAAAACAGGAAATTTCTGTAATTTGATCGAACCAAACAATCGTTTTCTTTTACAATGCATCTCATTGAGTTTCGTTCGATCCGGTCCACTTTCCTTCCGGCCTCCTTTGCTTTCATGCCTTATATCAGCATTATTGATTGAAGTTTTTCCTCTTCGATCTTTCTACACAAGAATTCTTGATTCCTTGCATGAAAATTTTGCTCAATTGGGGTTAAATGAGGTTAAAGAACATTTGGACAGTATTCTTTTTAAGGAAGCGGGCGCCATTACCCGGGTTTTCTGCAACCAGTATATATCAGCAGATGAAGAGAACAAGGCAATGGTGGAAAATCTTATGTGGAGGTACTGTCAAGATATCTATTCTGGGCACCGACAGATTGCTTTGGTGCTTCAAGGTGGAGGGATGGAGTTGTTTGCAGATTTGGAGAAAATTACAGAATCTAGTTTCCTCATGGTTGTGGTTTTTGCCTCAGTAGTGACGAAGAACAGGTTTACTTCGGCAATCTGCCGGGAGACGCAGTTGGAAGTATCAGTTAACGTCTTGGTTTCTTTTTCTTGTGTTGAGTATTTCAGAAGGATACGATTGCCAGAATACACAGATGCAATTCGAGGAGTTGCTAAAAATGTTCAGGAGAATGACTCTGCTTGTGTTTCTTTCATCGAGTCAATGCCTTCTTATGCTGAACTAACCAACAGTGATGGTATGATCTGTTCCTATTCTCATTTTCAGGCTTTTCAGCTTGGTTTTCTTGCTCGCAATTCTAGGGGCACTTCTGAGTGAAGTTATTTCTCTTTGATCATTATAATAGTAGTAACTGTCAAGCTTTAAAATCCATTCCCACTGAATGTTTCCATTAGTTGAAAAACCAAGACATCGGGAAACATTTGGATAATAATTAAATGCATGAACAGTATTTTGACATCTATAATACAATTCAGGACGGGGGTTAGAGTTGTCCTTTTTATAAATTGTGCTGCTTCATAAGCCCCCCTGCCCTCCTCTCTGCTTCTTCTTCTTCTTCGTCTACCTCTCTCTCGATCTCAGGCTCCCCCTCTCTGCGCCCTGCCCTCTCTCTCTCTCTCTCCGGAGGTTTTGAGCCGTGCCGGAGGCACGGCGATATACCTCGTACTGATACAAACCGAAACGAGTTCATTTCTGTAACTAGAGAAACCGAAACGAAACATTTGAAACATTCCAAAGCATGATAACTGTTGGTAACAGCTAAATTGGTTCTTCCGGCAGGCTCTTTTTGCTCGGGGAAAATGGAATACAACTGGGGAAAAGACAATGTTCAGACTGCCCGGATCTTGTTTTATCTGCGTGTTATTCCGACTTGCGTTGAACGTGTTCCTGCTCCGGTATTTAGAAAAGTCGTAGCTCCAACCATGTTTTTGTATCCTTTATTAGAATTTTGATGGTTAAAGTTAAACAATTGCTAGTTTTGTGTATTGGTTCCTTAATACGATTTCAATCAGATACATGGGACATCCAAATGGGAAAGTAGCTCGGGCTTCCCATTCAGTATTTGTGTCTTTTATATCCTCCGGGAAGGATTCTAATGATGAAGAACGAACGTTATTAAAGGAACAACTTGTTTTCTATTACATACAAAGAGCTTTAGAGGTACTGAAAGTCTCTTTTGGGATCTTGAGCTGAATTATCAATTTTTTTTGTACATAAATATTTCTTCTTTTTCCTGGCATGAAATGTAGGCATATCCTGGGATCACCCCTTTTGACGGTATGGCTTCAGGAGTAGCAGCCTTGGTTCGGCATCTCCCTGCTGGAAGCCCGGCTACAATGTACTGTATTCACAGTCTCGTTGAAAAATTTAAAAGCCTCTGCAGTGAAGCCATGATCGATGATGCTGAGATGTGGAAGAATTGGCAAGGAGACTCGGAGCCCTGTAAAAAACTACTGGAGTTGCTTCTGCGACTACTTTCTTTAGTCGATATACAGGTATCAGTCATTACCTCTCGAATTATGTCTGCTCAAATAGCATCTCTTTGATATGTACTGCTCATTATTTCCTATCTTTTTTTCCAAAATTTTTGGCTTTACAATTGAGCGTCTTTGATGGGTTAGTAATATCATCGCTTCTTTTGTCCAGATACTACCCAACTTAATGAAGCTGTTAGCACAACTCATAGTTGAATTACCAAAAGAGGGCCAGAACATGGTACTTGATGAGATATATTCACAGGTTGCAGAATCAGATGACGTTACAAGGAAACCTGCTTTAGTTTCATGGCTGCAATCGCTTTCTTTCCTTTGTTCCCAAACCTCTGTTACTAAATCAACTAGTGAAGGCAGAAAAAGTGACGGAAATGACGCTTCTGCATCAAGTACGGGTACCTTAACCTTAAATGGAATCAGCGCACGACTATGAGTCTTTGAGGTGCAATCGTTCTTTCTGTTATTTATATTAACTTGTATTCTTTGTACCTTGTATACTAAAGTTATTACTTCATGCCTTCACCCCAAAAAAAATAAAGAAATAAAATTCTTAACAGTATAAGATCCATTTTTACAAGGATTGGTTGTAAAAATAAACCCTTGTTGAAGTTTTTCATTGTTTATCTTCCTGTATCAATTTTGTTTTTTCAGTGGATCGATCATGCAAGAAAGCAAAGGAAGGCAAGTTGCTATTCTTAATTAAATTCCAGTTCTACTGCATTTGTTTTGCACATCCAAAAACATATGTAATTTTTTTTTTGTATAAACAACTCATAGTAGTGGACTTCAATTCTACCCTAAATAACTTGAATTCACAAAATTAAAATCCTACAAAAAACAAAAAGGGAAAATGATGAAATACCACTAGTGGAAATATAGGAATCTAAATCTGTCGAATCACTCATGTTATGATCTTCTACATCCTAGGTCTCCCTGTTCTATCATCTCGCTTATGTTCTTCACGTAGAATAACGTCTTGAGACAAAACTTAAACCAATACAAAGAATCAGATGAACTAACGCAAGAGTGAAGATTATTTTTACAATATTTAGTGGTTGGACTTGGACTCGGTCGTCCAAGTAAGGTGGGTGCCAAGCGGCTCTTTTGCATACACATGAGCGATAAAAAGCTACTTTGCTTCCACAAACATAGCAAAATTGGGTCTTACATCTGTAATAATAACAATTAAAAAAAAAAAAATGTTAATTCCCAACGCTATAGTAGAAACTAAAAACAGTAAAACACCATTAATTTATCAATTGGATATATGTTCCAAGCATAAATCTTGACAAAAATGCTAGATAGACTTAAAAATACTTGACATAAAAGGGATTGGACATATAGAAGTGGTCTCTTTTCATTGGTTTCGGTGCCTGACATATATCTAACCCATTTATGTCTATCCCAATACGTCTGTCTAGCATTACTCATAGCTTAAGTTTATACCTGCATGTGATTTGTGTACAACCATCGATACGCTCTACGTGATAGTTGCAGGTTGGACATTTAGCCCAGTTGTTGTGTTTAACCATTTCTGAAAACAGAATGTCGTTTCTTTTTCTAGTATTATTTTTCTCCTCCTCCTCCTCCTTGCTAATACATTGATGACCATTCTGCCATGGAATTTGGCATTCAAAACAGAACAATTTCTTGCAATATGGGCATTTTGATCTTTGAATCCCCCTAGTCTTTCTTGATCTCCTGCACTCCTTCAAAATCAACTCCGAGCAATCAGGGAAAGGGCAATAGACTCTTTTTCTTTGGGACCCTGAAGACGTTAGTGCTAAAATTGCTGACTCGCAAAGTACTTGACACCATTTATCAAAGACTCTCGGCGGCAGGATGGGCCGGCACAATAGAGGGTCTAAGATCATATTACAGTTGGTATCAGGGCATTTGATCTCCGAAGTGTTGTAGTCTTCAACCTGTACTTTTATATACTTGGCGATGCAATTAGAGCAAAAGGGATGAAGATCAGAGCATCTTTTCTGGTTTTTGTTCTTGTTTTTGTTCTTGAATTTCTTGTCTAGAAGAAGGGGTTCTATACAGATCTCACAAGTGAAAGTCTTACCAGTACTGAAGAAGCGTGGAGATGAGGAAATGGAAGAACATATTTTCTCATCCGAGATCCCTAGAGAGAGCGTTTACGTATTAGTAGTGGACTGTGGAGAGTTCTACTCATTTAAAAATTATAGTTTGGGGAAATATTTTGGGATAATTTCTGTTGTATTTTCTTCTTATCATTTGCAGCTCTGCATGCTTATTTAATTTTACTATGACTAAAATTCTTCATTATGAATTTATAATGTTGAGCTAGTGGCTTGTGGAGCCCACATGAAGATAAATCAAGGGTTGATTTTGGTGATGATATTCTTCGTGATCACCATGTAACCCTATGGTTGACATTTATATGAGGCTAGAGACCTTGAGCATAAAAAAGCATTACTCTTCCCTCATAAAAAAAAAAAAAGCATTACTCTTGTACTTTTACGGGACTCGCCACCTCATAAATGTCAACTATGGGGTGAACATGGGGTTCTTGTAGCATTACTCATCATTTTCATCAATAATCATCCCATTCTAAAATGTGCAACTCTATCATCTAGTGATTGAAAATTAACGGTTAAATTGCCGTAGATGAAAGATACAAAATTGCAATAGTAAATGAAAGGTTTACAAAAAAAGTTAGTCGACTGATTTTGTTGACAATGCTCTTCATAGTGATTGATGAGAACATCTTCACAAAAAATCAACTCTTAATAAAAATTAACTCTTGATTTATTTTCATGTTTGCCCCACAGGTCAGTGTAACCATGATGTTAGTATAACAACCTAAATAGACCCGAAAATGTAGACCCTAACCTGCATGGACCTCAAGAAATCTGATTAAATAGACTAAAAAAACAGCAACCAAAAAATCCCCTCCTGACTCTAAAAAGTGACATCTTCAACTAAGATTCGAGATTATCCCAAAAGAAAATGCTATTCAGCCCACCAAATAACTACCTACCATGATGTAATTCAAACAAGTACATGGGATTATTAAAATAAATATCATTGATGAGGTGTCGCTTACTTGTGATCTAGGTTCAAATCCGCTTAAATGCAATTCCACCGATAGAAAAATCATTAAAGTTGATACTATAGTTTATAATAGTAATGTTAATAACATTAATATTATTTACAGTTTCCATGCATGAAAAAAGAAGCAAAAGAGCAAAAAAAGGGATCAAAAAAATAAAATAAAATCCATTCTATTTAATTCCATTTCTACTGCATTTGTTTTATTGAATATCCAAAATTAAAGAGAAGTCATTTGTAAGTTGTTTGTAAAATAAACTCAAATTAATGGACTTCAAATCTATCCTAAATAAAGTCCTAAAATAAATTTAATTCAAAAAATTAAGATCCTACTTAAAAACGAAAAAATAAAACCAAAATGAAACCAACCATACCAAAAGCAACAATCAGAGTCAGACCTAAACAAAAAGATTTGAAGATTTCTACAGTATCTAGTGGTCGGGCTTGGACTTGGATGTTCAAGTTAGGCGCGTGCGCATCGGTCCGAACATTATGGGATTGGACTTGGCCGTTCAAGTTACGCACGTGTGCACGGGCGCCAACATCATGAGCTTGGACTTGAACGTTCAAGTTAGGTGGGTGCGCATGGGTGCGAACATCATGAGCTTGGACTTGGACGTTCAAGTTAGGCGTGTGCACATGGGCGCGAACATAATGAGCTTGGACTTGCTCATTGGCTCTTGTGCAGAGACATGAACTCTTACCTAGTTTGCTTCCACAAACATAGCAAAATTGGGTCTTACATCTGTATTAATACCCAAAAAATAAAATAAAAAAAGTTAATTCTTTTCCTTTTCTTAGAAGAGGACTTAACCTTTAGAATACAATTTTCCCGACTTGTCATGGAAGAAAAAAGAAAAAGTTAATTCCCTAAGCTAAAGGGAAACTAAAAACACCATTAATTTAACAATTGGATGCGAGTTATTGCACCACTTTTTGTGGGCCCCATGGAGATAATCCAAGAAGAATATTTTTCTCTGCAAATCAGTTTATTCTAGAATTTTTAACCATCTCAAATTTGCCTTAAAAAATAGGTAAATTTTAAACATCTTTTTGATCATTGATTTTTAATGTACTTTTAATGGGGTTAAAAGTTCTATGATAGGCTGATATTGGCCTAGGTGCCTGATATGCGGTTGTTATCATCAATGTGACAACTGCATTTCAAGCCTAATATATATGAGAAAGGCGGCCTACGTACCTTAGTATGTCCTTTTCATTTATGTCTATCCCAATATGTCTTTGTCTAGCATTACTCATAGTTTAATTACGTACCTGCATGTAATGATTGTACAACCATAAATACACTCTACGTGATAGTTGCAGGTTGGACATTTACCCCATTTGTTGCGTTTAACCATCTCCAAGAACAGAATGTCGCTTCTATTTATAATATTGGATTGATGACCCTTGTGCCATGGAATTTGGCATTCAAAACAGAAAAATTTCTTGCAATATGGGCACTCTGATCTTTGCCCAATTACTGTTACCCCGTGGTCGTTCAAAATCAATTCTGAACAATCAGGGAAAGGGCAATAGGTACTTCTTCTATTGAGCGGCGACAACGACGAAGCCGAAGACGACCCTTGATCTGTCGTTAGTGCTAAAACTGCTGCCTCGGACAGTACTCCACACCATTTAAGAAAGACTTGGGATGGGAGGATGTCCCGGCACGATAGAGGGTCCAACATCATATTACAATTGGTATCAGGGCATTTGATCTCCGAAGTATTGTAGTCTTCAAGCTTCACTTTTACATAATTGGCGATGCAACTAGAGCAAAAGGGATGAAGATCAGAGCATCTTTTCTTATTGTTCTTGTTCTTGAATTTCTTGTCTAGAGGAAGGGGTTTGAAACAGATATCACAAGTGAAAACCTTTCCAGTAATGAATGTGGAATTGGAAGAAAAAGACTTTTTTTTTCATCAGCTTTATTTGTTGTGTGTTTCTCATCGATAGCCTCTCAAAGAGAGAGAAAAGGAGAGAGCTGATAAAAAAATAAATAAATAAAAAATCAGTAGGCAAATATGAACATGAGCCATGGTACTGTCATTAGTTTGTCTCATGTAATCTAGTATATAAGTAGGTACTATTCTAAATAGGACTTACGCATGGTGGTTTCTTAGCGTGGTTGATGGCGCCCACTCCTGCGCTCCTTGGTGGTGCCATTAATTTCATGCATCAGTTGCAAGTAATCTTTCTGTTGATTGGTGAAGATGTTTTTGGCGAGTTTCTGCACTTCTCACACGCCTATTACAATGTATCTATTCCTTGATGTAACTTGAGCATTAGTCCCATCTATCAAAAAAAAAAAAAAAAACCTAAAAGGTGTATGAGTTCTAGTCAAATAAAAATCTCTTTTGTTGGGGCTATATTTTGAGATAATTTTGGTTGTATTTTGTTCTTATCTAAAAATCTCCTTATAATATAAGAATAATAATTAATGGTGAAAACGCGAATGGTGATTACAGTAATGTAAATAACATTAGTATTGTTACTAGTAATTTAATTATTATTATTTTTACAGGAATTTTTTTTCAAAATCCCTTTTTTTTAATTGGAAAATGTAAAAAAAAGTCCCTGAAAAAAAAGACATTATGATTTTAGTCCTTGTTTTATAAATTTAGTCCATACTTTTATGACTTTTATGTCCAAAAGTAGGGACTAAATTTATAAAACAAGGACTAAAACATAATGACTTTTTTTACAGGGATTTTTTTTTTCCAAAACCCCTTTATTAATCATATTAAAAGAACACTGTTCTGCAAAAAAAACTTTCTGTATGATGTAGGTCGTCTCAAAATTAAAAAAAAAAACACTGTTCAAAGTATCTAGAAATTATATACATCCATATCCCAAATTTACCAATGGAAAATCTATAATACAATTCAGGACGGGGGGCAAATTTGTCCTTTACATAAGCTATTAAGACAACTTTGTTCCCTCCGTCTCTTCTCCTCCCCTGCCCTCTCTCTCGATTTCTCCTTCTTCGTCTACCTCTCTCTCGATCTCAGGCTCCCCCTCTCTGCGCCCTGCCCTCTCTCTCTCTCTCCGGAGGTTTTGAGCCGTGCCGGAGGCACGGCGATATACCTCGTAATTTAACAAAGCAAGATTAAATGTTTTCGTAAACGGAAGGTGAATAGCAGTTGGATGTTCAACATCCCTCATGTGTACTAATGGCATAAACATACCATTCACCTCGGGCTCACAATTTTTTTTTTACCTCGGGCTCACAATTTTTTTTTTTTAAGCTTAGGCATGTAAAATCGCGACTCTTTACCAATATATGAGTTGAGAAAAAAGAAAAAAAAAAAGAAAATAATACCTTTATTTATGTTCAGGTGATTGAGCTTTCAATTTTCGTCTTTAGTTTGAACCATTTTAATCCATTAATTCAACAATCTAAGAGAGAGAGAGAGAGAGGATCACGTTATTATGGAAAAAGAGGGGAGAGTGTGAGAACTTTTTACCTTCAATTCAATATATACTTTTTTTTTTTTTGGAATTCAATTCAATATATAATACTATGGAGAGATTATTGCTAATTAATTACCATAATATAAAAAAATATGGTATTGAGATTACCATAATTTTTTAATGAGAGAGAATAGAATTAATGGAAAATAAATTATTTTTTTGAAAGGAAAATTATTTTTAGTTATTAATTACTGCTTATAATTACCATTACCATAATTTTTTAAAGAGAGAATAAAATAGAATTAATGGAAAATAATTTATTTCTAATTATTCTAATTAGAATTACAAAGTGAGAAGATATCTTTACTAATTAGATGTGTGAATTCGTTACTAATTAATAGAAGTAGAATTAGAAGTTGATGCCACAACTAATTAAAGAACTTAACATATTAATTCGAACTAAATATTTTGTGTATTTTGGGTTCTAATTTTTTTTTTTTTTTTTTTTTTTTTTTTTTTTTTTTTTGCAGTTGCTACGAACGACTGTTGTGCGAACTGCTAAAGAACTGTTGGGAAAATTTTGGTGGAAATATCCAAGTTCTGGGAAAAAAATTCGAGCGAAATATTTTTGCAAATACCAAAGGGAAAATACCATTGCAGATACCATTAGCAGCAATGGAAGATTTGGCAGTTGCTATAAGCCAATTTTTTCAAGCTATAATTTAATAGCGTACTACTACTAATATACCCGACAGCCAAAACCTAGCCGTCCTAATAGTCGACTATCAGCAACGGACATTGCTGAGCCCTCCCTAATAGTCGCCTATCAGCGATGGTCTTGTGAAGCCGTTGCTAAAAGTTCCCTGTTTTGTAGTGTTTGAATATTAACGCATGGTTGATGAGAAATTGAGCAAATGAAAGCTGTAAGGTACAATTTAATGGTTTCATGGAATGGAAAATAAACTGTTATAATCTATTTCAAGAAGTACCTGTTTCTTGGTTACATGTAAGACACAAATAGTTGCAGAATTACTATAGATAAAGGAAAAAAAGTTTCAGTTGCAAGAGTAATGCAACATATGAAGGGACCCTCAAAACATAACTGACAGTCAACATCATCTAAAGATTAAACAATCTTACATCCCAGCAACTTCTGCAAAATTCACCATTTGGGTGCCTTCAAGCTATATGACTTTGTAAATGATCACTCAGAATGCTCTACTCACTGCAAGTACCAGCAGGGTCTGCATTCTTGATTATCCAAGGATGCTGTACAATCTTCGGAAGTGGAAGTCTCTTAGAAGGATCCTTCACCAAAAGCTGAAAATATTATCAGGTCAAAACGTCAAATTTATCCTCATGATATGTACTTCTCTCCCTGAAAATTGAAACGAGAATGCTCGCAAAAAAAACTTACCGAACGAATGAGATTTTTCGCTTCCACAGATACATGGGGGGTAGGAGGGAAGCTGTAATCAACCTTCATTATCCTGTTTATAAGGAATGAAAATTTGTTAGTATACTATTATAACAACCTAGTCAGAAATTCATGAAAAGGAATAGAAGGTGAACCAAGATGCAAGATCCTTCTTTTACCTTTTAAATGTTTCACTCTGGGTCTCAGCTTCAAATGGTGGAGCCCCATAAAGGAACTCATAACATAGAACACCCATAGTCCAGTTATCAACTGCGTAATCGTGACCTCTGTTCTCTACCATTTCTGGTGCTAGATAATCCAAAGTCCCACACATTGTGTGTCTCTTACTTCTCGACTGAACAGACCATCCAAAGTCTGCAACTTTCAGTCGACCCTGCAAAAAGTCTTCTGTTTGAACAATAACAACTAGCAGAATGTAGTAACTCTGTAAAAAACATATCTGCTTAAAATCTATATGATCTCAGATTCTACAATCTTGAGCCCCTACTGTGTTCATTGCCATATAAAAAACCACGATCACTCAAATCCATAATTGATGTCGTAAGATATAAAAATACCGGAGACTCTACGAACAATCAGGCTAATTCACAACTTCACCAATTAGACCTGTCATAATTTGATTTATATCAAGATTTCAAATGATTCACCAAATTAGATGATAAAATAACCTCCTGAAATAGTGTAATGTTTTGGATAACATAGTAAATCTAGAAAATGTTTCTTTTGCATTTAAATTTGAATGTCAAAGATATAATTGACTGGACTAAGCATTATCTTAATGTGAAGAACCAATTACTCAGTTCAGTTAGAAACAATGCTTGATACAGTAGAAACCCTAATAATCCCCCACAAAATAACCTTTCCCTTATACAATCAAACCAAAAAACAGTATTGATTTTAAGAGGTGTTTGCTGTACTTAATCTCAATTAAAACAAACCTTCAATTCTAAAAACCAGAGAGGGAGAGAGATTAAATTACCTCATGATCAAGCAACAAATTCTCCGGCTTGATGTCTCTGTGAATTACATGCTTCTCATGGCAGTAAACTAGGGCCTTTGATAGGCTCGCAATATACTGCATTCCACCAAACCCCAAAAAAAACTCAGAAAAGTAAACCAAACCCTAGAAAGGAAAGTGCGGGAAAAAATGAATTCAAAAATTTTGCTTTTGATTTCAGTTTTGTATTTACAGTGGCCGCTTGTTTCTCAGTGAGATGTCCGGTTTTTCTGAGTAATCTGTAAAGCTCTCCTCTATGAGCGTATTCAAGAATCAAGAATATACGTTCATCATCACCGAACCAACCAAAGAGGCGAAGAACATTTGGGTGATTGAGATTGCTCTGAATTTCCATTTCTCGTCGGAGCTGGTGAAGAAGATTGTATTTTTCGATCTGTTGTCTGAAGATCACTTTGAGAGCAACAACGTACTTGCTCTGAAATCAAATCCCAGAAACAACAAATTCATCACTAGTACTACAAATTACAACAACAAAAAAACGGAGACAAATTTTAAAAATTAATCATTGGAGAAATGAAATTGGTGTTTGTTTTTTTAGGGTTTACCTTTTTTTCTCTAGCGAGATAGACTCTCCCAAATTTTCCTTTTCCGAGAGGCCTTCCAACCTCGAAATTTTGCATGGACCATTGTTTCTGAGGTGGATTTTCTTCCTTCTTCTGATGGGGATCCTGAATTTGAGAACTCATTTTGGGAAATTAGGGTTTTGAAACTGGATTTTGATCTTTTTGATTTGGTGTTTCTGAGTGGAGGACTGGTGTAGAGATGGATGGATTCGAGTAACTGACAAGAAATTTGGTTTCTTTTTTTTAATTTTTTGAACTTTCAAATTTAAGTCGTTTTTATAAAGTCCGAAACTATTGATGGTTTTCGTTTTAAGTTTGTCAACTGTGCTGTAGATTAGAATATAAGGCGTAGAAGCACCATATCAAATCTCTTAAAGTACCTTACCAAGACTACCATATCTGTTCTCCGCTCGGGTCTTGTCCTAGTCTTGTCTTTGAGTCGTTGGGCTCTCCATTTCCCTACCAATTTTTCTTTTTTTTTTTGGACTTTTTGGTTTTGAGCATTTTTTTTTTAAATCTTTTTCGTATTTGAAATTATTTTAGTTTTTGAATTTAAAATTTTGTTAATCTACTCTTTAGGTGTATTCATTGTGAATTCGGTGATGCTAGGATTACCAAAAAGCATACAGAATTTTCTACCGAAGGCATAATCTACGGTGGATGCATATTACTTTGGGATGAATGCGAATCACGGAGATATGTGAAAATAGTTCTATCGTCAGATTAGCTTTCAATATAAAATTTTGTAGGATTTTGCTGTAACTTTAGCATTATCCTCGTAGAAATCCATAGATTCCGTAAAAATCAATATTTTCAAGATTTAATTGAAATCTACAGAAATTCACAAGGATAATGCGACAGTTACAATAAAATCCTACAAAATTTTTACCGAAAGCTAATCCGACAGTGAAATTATTTTTCACATATCATCATAGATTATGCCTTCGTTAGAAAATTCTGTAGACTTTTTTGTAACCCTAGCATCACCGTTTCTACCAACTCCTACATAATTCAGAGAATATTTAGTGGCAAGAAATACTCAATGATTATATTATCGAAAACCATGATTCCTTGCTTAACTATGTAAATTACAACTTGCATAGTTGGAAATGACTCTGGCTATGATGATGTAATGGGTTTCTGAATGAAGTTTATAGGCTGATCTTCCAAAAATTGTGTTGCTCTCCTCAATAGGCTGATCTTCCAAACGTGTTGACCTAAAGCTTCGAGTGCCCAGGTGTTTTGGAAGCTAGTCCAAATCAAATCCAATTTTTTTGGATTTAGATCCCTAATCCAAAATGCTGGTGCTCATAACACAAGTGATTTGTGAAACACCAAACGACACGAGTCAGATCGGGTCCTACTTACGTGTCTCTGTTTTCCTGTGTGTTCTTAGAACTGCGAAGTCATTTCTAGACACGTCTTGAACCAGCCAAGCTCTTTGCTCTTCGCTCTTCAAACCAGACCACAAATTGCAGAGATCCGATTAGGGTTCAAATTTGTTACCTTTTTTTCTTTCCATCTTGGTTTAGTGTTATTTGATTTTTCTTCTCCAAGAAACAAAGAAAACACAACAAAAAAAAAGAGTCTATTTCTTGCGATCGGACAACAATAGTTTCTGAATGAAGTTTATAGGCTGCGCAGCTCTCCAAGCTGTTGTAAATTAGGGTTTTTAAGATCATGGGTAGTTATAGAAAGGCGAAGCTTGCTATAGATTCTTTTCGCAATTTAGCTTCAAAGATTGTAAATCGAGGAAGCCCACGAGTTCCAATTCAAAATGAAGCCAATCACCAATTCAAGAAATGTTTTTCTGATCATTCTTTCAATAATAACTCTAGGGTTTCTGGGCTTTCTTTCTTTTCTTTGATTCGTTCAAAACCTAGTTTTCAAGTTGTTGGAAGACAGAACTACCAAAACCCATTTTTTGGTGGTGGACGTAGATATTACTATGTGGATCGATACCAGGTTCAGCATTTCAAACCTAGAGGTCCAAAGAGATGGTTTCAAAACCCTAGAAATGTGTTGGTTGTAGTATTGCTCAGCTCGGGAGTTTTGATTACTGTGTACTTTGGGAATTTGGAGACGATTCCGTACACCAAACGAAAACATTTCGTTCTTGTATCAAGTGATGTAGAGAGAAAATTGGGAGCAAGCCAATTCGAGAAAGTAAAAGCTTCTTTTAAGGGAAAAATTCTCCCTGCAATACATCCTGACAGTATAAGGGTAAGATTGATATCGAAAGACATAATTGAAGCTTTACAGAGAGGGTTAAGACAGGAACAAGTGTGGAGTGATCCTGAGTATGCCTCTGAAAGTACTGAAGCGAATTTAGGGAGAGATAAAGAAACTTTAATGGCGTTAAGTGGAGGTGTTGAAGGAAAAATGGAAGGAAGTTGGCTCAGAGAAGATGAGGTTCTTGATGATAAATGGGTTCAAGAGAGTAGAAAGAAGGGTCATGCAAAAGGTTCATTACCAGCAACACAGCATTTGGAAGGATTGATTTGGGAGATTCTGGTTGTTGATGAACCTATGGTAAATGCTTTTTGCCTTCCTGGTGGAAAGATAGTAGTTTTTACTGGATTGCTTGACCATTTTAGCACAGATACTGAGATTGCTACAATAATTGGGCATGAGGTATTTTCTCTCAGTAGCCTCTTTGAATCCTATATTTAAAAGTTGATTAGATGAATATTTTCAGACAAGTATAAAATCTAGCTCAGGGTTTGTATTCTTTTATGTCTATTGTTTTCGTTGGATTGCTTGACCATTTTAGAAGAGATACTGAGAGTCTGAGATAGCTAGAATAATTGGGCATGAGGTATTTCCCCGTAGTCTGTTTTAATCTTAGTTTTAAAGGTTGTTTAGATGAATTTTTGAGACAAATCTGAAATCTAGTTCTGGGTTTATATTCTTTTTATGACTATTGTTTTCACTGAATTTCTTGGCCATTTTAGACAAGATACTGCGATAGTTACAGTAATTGGTTATGACTCATGAGGTATTATCTCTGAGTAGCCTCGTAGAATCTCGGTTTTAAAGGTAGCAAGATGAAATTTTCAGACAAATATGCAATCTAATTGAGGGTTTATATTCTTTTCCTATATCAGATTGGGCATGTTGTGGCTAGACATGGAGCAGAAGGGATCACAAAGAACACGTGGCTTGCTATTCTGCAACTGATTCTTTTTCAGTTTGTTTCTACACCTGATCTTGTCAGTATGATGTCACAACTTCTCCTGAAGCTTCCTTTCTCCCGGAGGTATTTGTTTTGGTTTCCATCATTTATGATGCATTCAGTTTTCCATTTTATTAGTAATTCTGTGTTCTTTTTGCAGTTCTCTTCTAAAATCATTAGTTGTTGAAACTTTGAATTTCTCCTCTTGCTCAAACATTCGTACACGTTATATTACTACGCTGTTGGAAGTTATGCACATTAGATATAGGCTAAATATTCGTCTTTTGGGGCTTTCTTGTTTTTACTCTTGTATCAAGCATGACTTCCATACTAGTCAAACTCTGGTTTTGGTCTTGATGTGGAGTCTAGTTCTAGATTGCCTTAAACAATGTGGAAACTCTTATCTTTAAATTATTCCTTGATATGTCCGAGAATAGAATCCCTTCTAATTAGACTTAGGGACCCTGGGTGCCCTTGCTCATGTACGTCTTGACCATAATCTTTATGTCAAAAACTTTTCCACATACTGAAAGACAACCTTATAGGCGAACTCATTACTCATTTAAGTTCTTTCTTTTCCTTGCATGAACTGAAATTCATTCATCCAGAATGGTGAGAGCATGAGCTGCTTATAAAAAACAAAAAAAGCAGGGTGAGAGCATGAGCTCCACAAAAGATCCTCCCTCAGTATTGGTATTAACCAGCTTGGGAACATAGGTTGTTTTTTTGCCCACTGTGCATGTTGTGAGCAGCACGGTTAAAGGTTCTGAAAGCAGAATAGAAAGAAATATTTTCTGGCATTAGTCATGTAAGTTCTTGAGAATGCTATTGTTATACCATAGGATCAGTTACTATAAGAAATTGTTGGATGATGAGAAAACTTGGAAGGATATCTGTTCCTTTGCATGAAGTGGGGTCCACAGAGCGGATGGGGAACCAGAGACTCGTAAAAGGCAATTAGGATTTTTATCAAGTATGAACATTTTGCTTACTAGATTAACTTTACATGTGATATATGTTTATATACACAACTTGTAATAGTCAGCATTTGTATTGCTTAGCTTTCATTCATGAAGAAGTGCGAGTGTTACCAGTTTTGGTGTTTGGCTTGTGGGTGAGTGTCAAAAAAATCAAGTTCTAACCCTTACTCCAGAAAATATGCAATGCTGTTATTTGATGATGTTTACAAGAAAATCTCTTCAGATAAACTTACAAGCATCATATCTCCCAAAACAAGTCTGAAGAATCACAATTTCAACCTAGGTGCTTATCGAGGAGCTTTATTTTTCTTTCTTAAGGGAAGATAATCAATGCAATAAATTTGTCAAGGATGAAGATGTGTCAATGTCAGGCATAGATCCCTTCTATCTGATGTGGAGCCTTTGCAAAGTACTTGCGTGTAAACCATTTGTTAGTGAAGTAGACGGGGCTAGTGTATGAAAATATACGTTTTTGACGAGTGCTGATGCTTTATAGTTTTCCCGTTTCTCTTATAGGATGGAGATGGAAGCAGATTACATTGGGCTGCTGTTGATGGCTTCGGCTGGATATGATCCTCGGGTGGCACCCCTAGTGTATGAGAAGCTTGGGCAGGTCGACGGCAGTGCTAATTCTGAATTGATGAATTATCTCTCAACCCATCCATCTGGCAAGAAGAGAGCGAAATTGCTACGCGAAGCCAAAGTTATGGAAGAAGCCCTCGCTATATACAGGGAAGCAATTGCAGGCCGGGGTGTCTTAGGCTTCCTGTAAGATGGGCTAAACTTGGATCATCACTGTAATATCAGATACCCACGACATTTATATAACAGCCCTTTCCCATAATTCGAATTTGTTCTTTTAATTTCATTGTGAATGCCTGTATAATCATGTTTGTTACCCTCTGCAATTGTTTGGTTACTTGGACAAAAACGATTTTGGATAAAAATGTTGTGTTCATCCTCAGATTTAGACTGGCTTTATAACCCGTGCAAAGCGCGGGTTTTTTTTTTTAAATTTTTTAATAAAATTCTTTTTATATGCTATATACTTTTAACTAATTTTGTATATAAAATTTCTTATTTATATTCTTCCTTAGCGTTAAATGACTTTTTAATTATTAGACGGGTAATATATTTATGTGGGAAGTTGGGAGAGTTTGGCACATCAACATTAGCGGCCTCATCCAAGCATGATACATTGCATTTGAGGTCATGATACATTGCATTTAAGTTTTCGTATGCCCGTGCCATCTTTGTGCCCTATGTATGAGGTGAGTATTCATACAATGTCGTTACCAAATTTTTAGGCCTTCACATGGAAATGATCCAAGGTTATAGGATTTCATCATGATGTAGATCATCTATGTAGATCATCTATGTATGAAATCGTCTCGTTTTATAAAAAAAAAATGTGGGGTCTATAATCACCAACTATTTGCAAACACCCTGATTGCTAACATGGAAAGAAAATCAAAATTACAAACTATGAGATCCAAAATGTCAGGCAAATAATGATTTAACAGTGCTAATCCAAGACTAATTCCACCCAAACCAGTACGAGTGAGACATGAATAAAGAATACTATTATAGCGTGTTTTTACTCTGCTACACCATATAACTTTTACTTTATTCAAATGTACACATCATGTAACTTATAAACTATGTTGAATGATACAAGAAAAATTTAAAAATTTCATGAGCATTCCAAGGAAAAAAAAAAAAAGATTTACATAATGTAGCTATATTTAGGTGCTCTTTAATAAGCCCCTTCAATCCAAATAATGCAAGTAAAACCACCCTTAGAACTTCTCAGGTTTATTATCCAGGAAGTAAATACTTCTGAGCAAATTCCAACTGGTGAGTTAGTCGGATTCTATTCTCCGATTATATTCAGACGTGTTAGATCTTTAGCGTCCGACATATCAAAAGCGTTCAATTAGAGCCGAATTCCTGGTTCCACTTTTCAAGCTCTTCCCACTTGCTTTTCTGTAAGCTTGGTCTAATTACAGTCATTGCTTTCTTAAAATCTCCAAATCGCAACCGCCGTACCTATATCAATAACATGTACAGAGCAATTCAGCAGACATTATATATGAGTGAATAGATAGTGTATCTTCCACGATCTCAGATCATCTTGTTGCTTACCTGATTTGCCTTCACAGTGAGGATGTTTGGTCCAAGTTCTCTAATTGGCATCATGGCAGCTTCTTCACACAAGGCTTGTAGATCACTTCCAGAATAACCTATGCATTTGAAAGGCAACATAGAAGTCATGAATTTGAGAAAATGCAAGACCTTTCAAAATACACGATGTCTCGAAAGTAACTTACCTTCCGTTTCTTTGACAAGTCGTTCCAGATCTCCACCTGTTACAAAAACAAAAAAAAGAAAAAGAGAAGAAAATGTTAAACAAAATAAAAGATAAAATATGCTTTGTTTATTTGATGTTTCCTTCTTGTAATTGCTAATGTTTCTCACTCGATGTTATCATTGAGGCAGTACTTAACGGAATTGGAAGTCCCCCAGGATCTCTCTGCTTGTGTAATTGCTAATGTTTCTCTCTACTTGTGTAAGAAATAGAAACTAGATTGTTAAGAGTTTAGATTCCTCCATTCAAGGTTCTCCCTACACTTCCAAGGGAAGTGGAAGTATCCCAAGATCTCTCTACTTGTGTAATCAAAATTTCTAGACATATGAGCAAATACATGTTTCCACCATCATAGGATCCTGGGTTAGGTGGTACTAACAATTTCAAGGGCTGATTTTTTCAGGATTATTCTTAATCATGGGGATCATCTACAAAAAATCCAACCATTCCAAGAGTTCAATTCTATCAATTTCTAACTCAAAGTTAAAGGCGTCGTGGATGACCTCAAATTCTATCTTGCAATCCAACTTTTGTAGGGCACAAGTTTAGAATTGGTTCATTTGTGGTGTTGATGGTCCGATGAGGACAGCCTCCTCCTCAAAGATGTCGTCAATTCATTTCCATGGGGCTCAGTGACCATGTGTAGTTTTATGCATTGAAAGTCAACTGATCTCAACATCCATATTTATATATCATGTTCAATAAAAGGAGGGATTCTACAGCAAGGTATGCAATAGAATGATGTCATGAGAAGAAAAGAATTTACCAAGAAAAAGTAGCATCTGCTTTTGTCTCAGTAAATGCAATTTGTCAGTTCAGCAGTTACAAGAAAAAGACATGCATATTGAATCAGTCCTGAAGGTGAGCACTCTTACCTGGTAAAGAAAATGCTTGCCCTTTGAGTTTATTTTTGAGAAGAAGTCTTCTCACACTTTCATCTGGTAGAGGTACATAAATTCTTTTCACCTAATCAAGATTTCAGATTAAACTAAATGTTACTAAAGGGGTTGTCAAAACAATGCCTTATTTGGGACCGTACTCAGCCAGTAACTACCAAAGACAAGAGTGTAAAATGATGTTTTACATGTTCCAGATTATAGCAATCAACATTAGTACTTCAATAAAAAAGATGGACTAACTTGTTCTACCACAATAAAATGACCGTGAGAACAGCTTATAATATAAAGAAAAAAATAACATCGCCTCCCATTATGCACCACTCAAAACATATATGCTAACTAAGCTAGCCAATTAAGATGATCTTCAGTCAAGGTGGTGCTCTATGCGGAACTAAGCGAGAAGTTCAAGAACACGATACATATCTACCAATGTGTTCTTTTTCAAAAATATCTACCATATGTGTTATATATACACACACTAGGCAGTAGGTATGACAGTAAGTGTAACCGTGTATTAAACATATGTGCAGATAATTCTGATCGTAGATTTCCTATTGAAAGATTCAATTGCTCTAGCTAGAATGTATATGTTAATAAGTTGGGACAACTAACTTATTACCATGTGGTACAGCCCTTGGTATATTAAGGGATTACCTTTTTTGCGACTAGAAATGTATTTTGACACTTCAGTTTTCTTCTAGATGTTGTTTCTCTCTGGATGTCTAATTTTCTCTGGAAGGAAAACTTAAAAAATAAAAATCATACTAACCAATCTTCGAAGAACAGCATCATCCAATTCTTGTGGCTTATTAGTTGCACCTGCATTAATATAAAAAGAACCTTCAGACGAATGAAAGTTAAGAAGGACCTCTTATTCCACCATGACTTTAGAGAGAACAGAAACTACAACACCGGCTCCACTACACTAAACAATGACTTCATAAAAAAGTATCAAGTATGCAAACTAGCTTACCAATTACGATTACAAGATCATCAGGATTAGAGGTCACCCCATCAAACTGGATTAGGAATTCAGACTTCAACCTTCTACTTGCATCATTCTCATTAGCCAACCTTGTCGACATAATACTATCAATCTGTAGCACAAAAAACAAAAAACTTCTTGATTATAACTGTGAAAACACAAGCCAAATGCAAGAGCCTGTTGTACTTTTCCAGCAAGGAAAGATTTCAGAGAATTTGATTTTACAACAAGTTAAACACAAAGAACCATACTAGAGAGCTATTATGTATATTAATTAAATCACCCTATCTTAAAAGTGGAAATGGTAATCCATGATAGGTTGATTGAAACATTTGGTTATGTTATAGTTTGGATTACAGGTTGTGGCTTCTCGGTTGAATTTTAAATGCATGGATTTATTGCAGGGTTAACTTTTAGAAGGAATTTGTTTTTGGGTTGCAGGTTTGTTGGTTTCCAGGTGTTTGGGATCTCCAACTGGTGTTGGCTGGGTTGCGCAGGACTCTGTGTGTCTTCTGCAGTGGTTTTTTACTTTGTTTTGTGCTCAGTAAAACAGTGAGGAGATTCTGAGCAGCAGCACAAAAATAACAGCAATAGAAGGTTCCATGGTGGAAACAGAAGCAGGGTAGGTACATGATAAGAATAAAAATGAAAAATCAAGAATGTATATAATAGCTGAAGAATGATAATATCTTGAACACCAGAAGCCTATTACTGGAATTATACGAGTTCTTTCTCATACTATGTCAATGAAGATTTACATCGCTTGTGAATATATGATTATGTATTAGAGGACAAGCCCAAATATGATGACAAGAAGAACCAAGTATGCATGATAATATTATTAATGAAAGACTTTAAAGAAGTTTATAGACTGAGCGGTATACTTCATCCATGAAAATTACAGATGGTTGCCTGGAAATAGCGACCATGAAAAGAGTGCGGACAAGCTTTTCAGCTTCTCCAACCTGTTTCAGCAAAAAAATAGAGCTTATTAGACTCACTTATATATTGTGAAGAATATATGAAGAGCACCATTTCCAACCATTAGGGGTTAAGAAAGAAGAGTTTGGGACAGAGACACACCCACTTTGATGTTAGAGAAGAGGCAGAAACATTAAAAAATGTAGCCTCTGACTCTGATGCAACAGCTTTGGCAAGCATAGTCTTCCCATTACCAGGTGGACCAAAGAGAAGCAAACCTGAAAAATCAAACAAAGAAATATGTATAAATAAGACAGGTGAGAAGAAATAGTCATCTGGAGATGATAGCCTCTGAAGAATTACCTCTAGCTGGCCTGCGAAGACCTGTGAAAAGATCTTTTCTTTTTGTTGGCAGAATAACCATTTCCAACAAAGATTGCTTTGCCTTCTCAAGACCAGCTGCACATGAGATTGAACTTGTAGCTTTCTATTGAGAACAGAGGTAAACAAATGGAATAGAAACTATTATTACTTACCGACATCTTCCCATTTAACGGAAGGACTTCTATCTACAATTGCATTATTTATCATCTCAACCAATTTTGCATCATAGCTACTAGATTCTTGAACGGGTTTAGATCGCTCGGTGTTATTTGTCTGGTTCTTCACAGTTGAATTGTTTCTACCAGAAACTGAAGGTATACGTGATACATTTTTTCGAGTAGAAAATGTTGTCGACGAAGTTGCTGAAGTTTGTGGACGACTTACAACAGTCTGCAGAGGAAATACTAAGAAAAATCAACAGTAGAACAAAAGAAAGTAGAAACAATAAATCAGGAGATAGGCCAGATGGCAGTTCAACTGTATGAGAAAACATCCTAAACAACAGCCAAGACAATTTTGTCCCCAAAAGACACTTATAGGAGATTAAGGGAAGGCACCAATATTGACTGATCGAGATAAATAAGGTTGTCAAAGCCTTGTTAAGTTGTTAGGAAAGAGGCTAGGTCCATAAAAGTTTAAAGCTCTTGCTGGTATGTCCACTCCCGAATTGTGTGATACATAAAACAATCCTCACAGTTACGCTATCATATAATCAGTAACCGAAGTAAAACTTCGTATAATAGTTGGCTCAATTTCCATACTGAGCTTACCTTCAAAATAGAACCATTGCCCAATTCATCTACCAATCCATTATTCTCTCATGAAGTGAAATCAACCCTTTTTTTTTTTTGAAAAAAGTGAAATCAACACTGCCAAAGTGTCAAGCACAGATTTAATATTTTGCACTGACCACAAGTAGTGGTCGAGAAAATTAACTCTATTTATAACTTGACAGTCTTGATAGTGATTTAGCACTGAAATAGTGCTCTAGCTCTAAAATATGCTTTTGCATATACAAGAAGTGATATTTCAATGGAAGACTAACTATAGCATGGAACTAGAGTAGATGTAATAGGTCTAGTTTTGATACTCTTATGTGTGGTAGGAAACCTAATCACCTTACATTAAGATGGATGTTCAAGTCTCAACTTCTGAATAACTCTCAATAGGGACCTGATTCTTCAAACTAAGCTATCAAAGCAACTTATTTTCAACCACTTGTTGGTCAGGTGCAAATTAGTTGGTACAAGCAGCTGAGATTTAAATCCTCGTTTTGAATGTTTCAGTTGTAGCTACTTTAAAAGTATTGTGTTGTTGATGAAGAATGGAAATTATCTCATCATTATAGATTGAAATCCTGAGATTTTGAGTTGTTAAAGTCGTCAATTTGTCAATCTTATATTTCCTATCTGTTTATTAAAGGTGCATATGGATGCTAGTTCAAAGTAAAACCATAATCAAGTTAAAATTATGCTTTTAGAAAGTAAAAAAAAAAAAAAAAAAATTAAAACTTACAGTTTCTATACCTTGCTCGTTGAGGGCACACCAGCTAGAACAAAGATTCAACCACAAAGAAAAACAAAAACAAATTCAATCAATCTTTAGGGCATAAAAAAAAAAAAAAGCCATACCTGCAACAATAAAAAACTAAAAGATTAAAATAGTATATGAAAAAGGTGTAAAATTGCGAACCTGTCCGTCGACTCAAGACCTGTAATCTCTCGGAAACTTGTCCCTGCCATTTCGAAATCTTCTGATGATAAGATTTCACCTTCTCTTGTTCACTGTTGCAAAGAAAACCCAAACTTTTTAGTTAAATTCCCAGAATACGAGTCTTAATTATGTAATGTTTTCTATTATTGCAGAGCCATAATCAAAATTTCGCAAAAATTTGCAAATTTGTTTCTGGAAAATGTAAGGGTTTCGTAAAATTCCCAAACTTTTTTAAGTACAATTTAGAGACTTCACATTCTCTTGTTCACTGTTACAAAGAAAACCCAAACTTTTTAGTTGAATTCCCAGAATATGAGTCTTAATTAGTAACGTTTTCTATTATTGTAGCGCCATAATCAAAATTTCGCAAAAATTTGCAAATTTGTATCTGTAAAATGTAATGGTTTTGTAAAATTCGCAAATTTTTTTAGTAAAATTTAGAGACTTCACCTTCTTTTTAGAGAGAAAGAGAGAGAGAGAGAGAGAGAGAGAGAGAGAGAGAGAGAGAGAGAGAGAGAGAGAGGGTTTTTGATACTTGCCTAGATGAGATGTAAGAAGGGGGTCTGGTGTCTTTGGCTTCAAGGAGTATGCGATGGGCGTTATTGTAGTGAGAAATTGCATCATCGATCAAACCCCATTCTTCAGCCCTAACTGCTTTGGCGATCTCTTCCTTGGCCAATTCAAAGTAACTTTTAAGCTTGAATGCAATCTTTTCATTCGAACCTGGAATTGCAGCAGGAACGTTTTCCATCGTTCGATCTTCTTCTGTGAATTTAGGTTTTGAGTGAGGTTGATCATCGACAGGACGAAGACCAGAGAAGATTTCACCTACTGAATCAATTAGGTCCTTGAACACGTTCATTGCTGTGAAGAGAGAGAAAGAAAGAGAGATCGAACGGTGAATGATGGTTCAGAGAGTAAATGAAAGGTAAATGATGGTTCAGAGGGTAATAGCTTACGAAGTATGAGGAGAAATCTGGAAGAACAGCTCTGGAGAATTGGTTCCGAAGTAATAATGTTCGTCAAATTGGACTTTTTTTTGGGGGTGGTTATATTAGGACATTCATTTAGGATGGGGATGCTCAGTTAAAGGGCAGCCCTAAATACCCAATTTGATTAAGGGAGGTTCATTTTACTACGGGGTCTCATTTTTTTTTTTTTTTACACAGCACAAAAAATAACTACACCCACTCTTACCACCATCACCATCCCCACTGCACCAACACCACCCCATCGCGCTGCCCCCACCGCACCACCAACAACAGCCCACCACTAATGATCTCTTTGAAATATCTTTTACTATTAAAGAGGCTTGATTTTGGCTCTATGCGGCTCCTACTTAGCTGTAGGAACATCATCACATATTTTTCAATATTCTTAAATTACCCCTCCCACTAACAAATAAGTATATTTCAGTTAACAATTTCAGCACTCCCTTTTAATTAAATACTGGTTATGTCCTCTGAGAGTATATTTTAGTTACACTTGGTTTACACTTTTCAGTGGGGTCGTATAGAGTCGATCCAATGGCTGATTTTTTTGGACAATGATCTCCTTGACGTCTAAATCACATATGACTATTCACCGTTATCAGTGGACCCACACAATATCTATTTTATTTACATTTAGTTTATTCTCCACATACGAAGAGTGTGTGGGGGTGCGCGCCGGCGTAGGTGGTAACGTGCATTTGGACATCCAACCCACACGCGCTTCACGTGTAGGGAGGATGGACAGCCTCTTTAAACAACAAACTAACGAAACCCTAGATTTGAAAAAAGAAATTCTTTCATTGTGTGGTGGTGGCCGTGGTCGATTTTTTTTTCATGATCTCTCACTTACATGATGGCAGTGGCGGTGGTGTGGTGTAATTATTTGAAGAGGAGAGCCCTAACAAACACCCCCGAGTGAGTAGATACTGAATATCTCCATCTGGAGCATCCCCTCCATCTCCCCCAATTATTATTAATTCAGCCCAGTAGCTCTAGGTTTAAACTGACTTGTCTGTTATCCAAAGCCAACAACACCATAAAATTTCCCGCTCTTTATACCTGAAATAACTGCCAACGAACTGAGGGATGATTGAACCTCCATGGCAAACTCTGAGAAACTCCCTCTATCGCTTAATTGAGGAATGCAAGAACGTAAAGCAACTGAAACAAATTCATGCCCAAATTTTAGTCTCCCCCGACCTCCCCATTCAACAGCGTTACTTCCTCATCACTAGACTCCTCTTCATCTGCACTACCGTCTCCTCATGGGATGGTTCTCGCAGTTACGCCATCGACATTTTCGATCGCCTCGAAAACCCTAATCTCTTTGTTTACAATATCATGATTAGAGCTCACACCAGTAAAATCCATGGTGGAACTGAAACTTCATCCTGTAAGCCCCTACTTTTATACAAACAAATGCTCGAAAATGGGATCCGGCCCAATAACCTCACATTCCCTTTCTTAGTGAAGGATTGCACAAAATGGGTTTATCCTGAACTGGGTAAAAGTGTTCATGCTCATATTTTTAAGATTGGATTTAATGGGGATTTATTTGTACAAAATTCTGTTATCAATTTTTATTCAAAATTTGGGCAATTGAATAATGCTCTACAGATGTTCGACGAAATGTTTGAACGGGATATTGTTTCTTGGAACTCTTTGCTTAATGGGTTTTTGCGATCCGGAGATCTCGACTCAGCATTTGATATATTTAGAAATATGAAGAAGAGAAGTATTTTTTCTTGGAACTCAATTATAACTGGGTTTGTACAAGGCGGCAGGCCAAAGGAGGCCTTAGAGCTTTTCCATGAAATGCAGATTTTGGGTGAAGATAGAGTTAGACCAGATGAAAGAACGATTGCTAGTGCGATTTCAGCTTGTGCTTCTGTTGGCGCATTAGATCATGGGAAATGGGTGCATAGTTACTTGAAGAGGAATGGATTAGAGTTTGATATGGTGATTAGAACTGCACTTGTAGACATGTATGGGAAATGTGGGTGTATAGAAAATGCGGTCGCTATTTTTAAAGAGATTCAGAACAAAGATGTATATGCATGGACGGCTATGATTTCGGTGTTTGCTCTTCATGGGTACGGGGAAGAAGCTCTTGATCTATTTGAAGAGATGAAACTGGAAGGGGCGAAGCCGAATAATGTTACATTTGTTGGCTTGTTGTCTGCTTGTGCTCATTCAGGCCTGGTAGAGAAAGGCCGGTGGTGTTTCGAAATGATGACAGAGGTTTACTTGATTAAACCGCAGGTTCAACATTATGCTTGCGTGGTTGATTTACTTGGTCGAGCTGCACTTTTTAAAGAGGCCGAAGAGCATATTAGAAGCATGCCGATGGATCCCGATGTCTTTGTTTGGGGTGCATTGCTTGGAAGCTGTAGGATGCATGGAAATGTAGAGTTAGGAGAAAGAGTTGCTTCTTGTCTAATTGAGATGGAACCTCTGAACCATGCATTCTATGTGATCTTGTCTGATATCTATGCAAAAGCTAATAAGTTTGATGATATGAAAAGAATTAGAGTCAGTATGGAAGAGAGAGGAATTAAAAAGACTGTACCGGGTTGTAGTATGATCGAAACAGATGGCATTGTTCACGAGTTTTCAGTAGGAGGATGTCCTGAAGCTATGATGGAGGAGATAGAATGGGTTCTTAATGGGATAGTAATGAGATGAACATGAGCTGAATCTGATTTGAATCTCTCTGTTTTGCTTGCAAGCTCTTATTTAAAGAAAGATCAGCGATAGCCATTGCTTCTTTCACGGTGAATCTGTTAGTTGATTTCAAGGATTGCCAACCTCCAAAATAGATTATTGGGGACTTGGTATTGTGATCATCTTTCTCTTGCAGGTTTCGTCCTTCTCTGCCCTCATCCTGCAGGTTAAAAATATTGATCTGTTCAATTATTTCCATCCAAGGCTCTGAATGCATGGACTGTTTGGTTGAAAACAAGCTTCTCTCATGTTGTACTTACATAAAGTTCGTTAATGGAATTATATACACGGTTGTGAAGTTATTGCTTCTGCTGCAGAGAGAAGCTAAAGAGTATGAAGAATAACCTCAGACAAAAGAAAGTCAAGAGCTGCAGTTTAAGGTCAGTTCTTCTCCCAGTTATTCCTTTTTAACATAAAATTAACAGAAGTTAATCATGGAAATACAGGGGACAGACCAAAAGTCTAATACCAAACACCAAAGACACATTCGACATTGATTACATGACTATGATCCTCCATTACATACTGGGATTTATCAAACCCAACCTGGAAAATGCATTAAGATGGAGGCCTTCATTAATGTGAAGTGTGAACATGGTCCTGTATGTTACTTGTTTCTTTTCATCTGCTAATTTGAATTTGAAGAAGTAAAGTAGAACCATGGCAACTATCTTCATCTGCCGATAAGCAAAATCCTTCCCTAAACATATCCGAGGGCCCGCCTGCAAATCAACAACAGCAAATGAAATTTTTTGCTAGTGGTTTAATGTGCAATAGATGTCTTCCCAATTAGTACCAAAGGCATTATATAATTAAGACCTCTAGTACTAGGCACAATTGCACTAAGAGTTAAACCTAAGACCTCTCACAAAGGGAATGATATACATTACCAACTGCTCTGCACAGTTGTCGTGTATATTTAGCGTAGTTAATTAGGAGGACAACTTTTTCATGTTCTAGTTAGCGCAAATAGTCTTGTCTATTAACAACAAAATTGTTACTAACATGAAATGCGATAAATTTGAATGATGATTCAGGTCTGAAAACTCCATCGTTGAGCCAACGTTCCGGTCGGAAATCCTCAGCGTCTTCTCCCCAAATGTAAGTCATTCTACCCATTGCATAAGCCATGTAATATACACCATCACCTTTCTTGAGTCTATAACCGTCAGGGAGGACATCATCTATTTCTGCACATTTCCCATCCTGCATACAGTATCAAAATGTACCCTCCATTGATCAGTCAATCAATGAAGTATATATTAGCTCTAAGATATCTAACAATGAAACTCCTTAAAATTGTTAGAAAATTTTACCACGGGAACGGCGGGGTATAGTCTTAAGGTCTCTGTCAATGCTGCGTGGAGATAATTCATTTTGTCGAGTACATTATCTGTTAAACTCATTGCGAAATCATCGATGTTGGTTTGTTTTTCGTTACAGCCGACAACTTCTCTTACTTCCTGCACAATTTTTTCTTGTATTAAAGGGTGTTTGCAGATCATGTAGAAGAACCATGAGAGGGTGTTGGCACTTGTGTCTTTGCCTGCTATCATGAAATTCAAAATTATGTCCCTCAGATATCTGTTAGTCATCTTCTCAGGATCCTTCTCACTTGCCACCAGAAACCTTGATAGTATGTCCTCCTTTTCATTCTGTGATGCAAGAAATGATCGTGTTAAAATTAAATAAAGCTTTCAATTCCTACTCAAATTGCTTGTTATGTAGTAAACAACAACTGAGAATGATCCTAAAAAGTCTACATACTATCTAGATATTACAATTTGGACCCTTGGATCATCTTCATATGGGCCCCACAGCCATGTGTAAACGGTGAGTAACCATTCCAGGTGTAAACAAATTCTGATCCTTGAAATAATAAAGGATGGCCTACTCACACTATCTCCTTGAACTGATAGAAGCTCTCTCTTGCTCTGAATTAGTCCATACACGAAATCATGGACAATTTTGAAATTCTTCTTAAGGGTGGCTTCTGATCCGATGTTAAAAGACCTCTTCAATTTCCAGAAAATATCGCAATAACGCCGGTAGACCAATTCATTCGAATCGTCAAACGCCTTAATGAATTTACTAGCCTCCTTGCTTGATCCTCCTAAGCAATTCAGATCCACCCCAAACCCAACTTTGAATATGGAATCCAAAGTGCATCTCATTAGTAAATCCTGCAAATTAAGAACCTAAGTTATAATTACCATGCATGAATGATCTTAAAGGTGGGGTTTGGGTTTTAATCCCAATAGGATCATTGTTTCTAAATACAGGGATACAAAAAGTTTCCAAAAAAAAAAAAAAAAAGTTAGGTTGGGTTGTTTTCAAATGAGGTTTTGGATATAATTCCCCAAACAGCTCAGTATTTAAAAAAGAAGAAGTCGTTTTTGGTGTTTTTAGTGAATTTGTATTTGTTAGTTATCGTTTTCTTTTTAATTTTGTAAACAGTTTTGGAATTTAAGGCTAAACGCATGTTTTCAGATATTAAAAATACAGAGAATTCAACCCACCAGATTTTTGGATTGTATCCTTGTTTATGAAAACTTGTTTGAAGGTCACAAATCAAACGAGTTTTCAGATATTAAACAACTTTTAATGATGATGATGATGATCAGTAGGACTCACTTGTATGTTGAAGTTTTGGGCTGTGATTGAAAAGTTCGAAATTTCACCAGCCAATTTTGCCGCGTTTTTTCTGAATGTTGCACAGCTGAAATCCCTTAAGATTCTAGTAGAGAATTCGAAGCTTGCAAGCTTACGTTGTTGACGCCACATATCGCCATCCACAGCAAAAATCCCATGGCCAAAGAGATCTCCAGTAATAACTTGGTTATACTCTCCCTTGGAGTAATTTTCAAAGTTGGTTTTGAGTATATGTTCGATGTTTTGTGGGTCAGTTGTATAGAGCTCGCTCTGCGATGGAGCAAGTAGGCGAAAGGTTCGATATTTACGGGCAGCATCAGTTTGGTAGTCATATAATCTGTTAAAATAGAAGAGCTGATCAAAGACAGTTCCAAGTACAGGAGGATATTGATGATTCCTCAGTGACTTTCCTGTAAAAATGATCAAAACTAAAGAACAGAAACTGATGACCAAGAGAATACAGACTGCAATTGTTGCAGCAATAATAACTGAGAAGATATCCATCTCTAGCTAGCTTAGGTTAATTTGGAGATTAGTGAAGACAGCATCTTCTATATATACTATCAAGGTGGGGAATTAATTTGCACCTTACTATTTTGTTTTAACACCCCCACTAATTCTTACATTCCATTTACACTGTGCCTGTGAGCCCTATGAAGATGATCTAAGGGCTAACTTTTTATTCTTAAAACAAAACACATCGTTCTAAAACTTTTAACCTCATCAAATGTTGATTAAAATTTTAGTCTTTGTATACTATTTATTTAACTTGTATTTTCACCTAATTTTTGACAGGGTTAAACTTTTTTAGGATGATGTGATTTTTGTGATGACGAGGAAATTATCCTCACAAAAAAGGGAAAAAAAATAACTCATGGGTCGTCTCTATGTAGACTCTTTTGGTAGGATGTAATCGGAGTGTAAGATTAGTGGGGTGTTAATACAAAAAGTTGGGGTGCAAGTAAAGTTTCCTTGTAAGCCCATCTTGTCTGCTTAACAAGAGAGACAAAGAGAAAGGTAGAGAGAGAGACTTTTTAGTCTTGAGTTGCAATGCTGCATCACTTATCCCATTTTCTCTCGTTGAAAACGAAATATAAGAATTCAAAAACTTCATCATTTGACATTTTTGTATGTATTTTTCTGCATCAATAAATATTTGTTTTTATTTTTTTTAGTTTATGGGTAAGACAGGTCAGTAATATTATTATTTTTATTCATTTGTGCCTTTAAAAAGAATTATTTTTATTAGTAAGATAAGTCAGTGATCGATTAATTGTTAAATGTTAAGCTGTAGGTGGATTTTAAACTCAAGTCGTGGGTTTAACTCTAAGCGACTCCGACTTTATCATCTCTACTGGGAGGCATCAATCAATAAATATTATTAAGTTCTGGTTTTGATTGGTTGCAAACGTTGACATGATCTTAACCATCCAAAGAAGACCATGCATCATGCATCAAGTGGTTAGGATTGCATAATCAGAATGATTCAATTGATTGACTATAGAGTCCATCTAAAGATGTGTCCAAGACTTTTTGTACGAAATAATTCGTATTATAATATATAATCTAAAAATTAAATAAAAAACAAGTTAGGATAATTTGATTAGTAATCTTTAAGATTCAAAACTAATGATGTCAACAAAACCGGAAAGAATTTCTGATAAAAAAAAAAGGGTTGATGGAAAAAACACCTTAAACCAATGTGCGTAGCTAAGTTATTGACTGACCCTAAATTAGGTTGGTACGAAGGATTGACAATTTGACACCGAACAAACGATGAAGGTTGGAGGCTAAGTAATCTGACCGTGGAACATGAGTAGGAAAGAGAGCAAAAGCCAAAACGTCAGAGCGACCAATTAAAAGATGGGTCACAAGTTGAAAAATGCCTCTAACATTTCCAATCGTAATCTAATAATTTTTTTTTAGGTCTGACCTTGTGTGGGAACATGCAATAATAGTGCATTTTTTGGGTCAACGGAAATTTGACCCACGTTGACTAACTTGTGGTCACCCCTTGTCCGAAAAGGTTGTGCCAATAACACAAGTCGGTGCCAAAGGTACTGGGGTTTTGGTGTAAGACGCCGATTGACTCCGTTATCAGCCGATGGTCAGCCACATCAATGGGTCCGACTAGTGATTCTGTTTAATGCCGGTTAGAGCATCTCCAATGCTAATGTGAAAGTGGTAAAATAAGACTGCCACGTAGGATAAATAAACATTCTCTTTAAAAAACCTTCTCCAATGCTAATGTGAAGAAAGGATGTGATGCTGATGCGGCGGTAGTTATTCTAGACATTGTGAAGTACAATGTCTAGTTCTAGACATTCATCTTCACAATGTCTTACGGTCCACATCAACAATTTTTTTCCCTTCAAAATTTTTAGTTACTTTTTAAACAAAATAAGTTTGACCAATTCAAAAATTAAGTGCCACATAAGTTAAAAAGTGATCTTAAGACATTTGCATTGGAGATGCATTTTTTTCAATAATGTCTATTGTGAAGATTTTGTTGCCACGTAGATTAGACATTGTCTTATACTATATGCCACGTAGATAAGACATTGTCTTAT
The DNA here is from genome assembly GCA_002174775.1 of Macleaya cordata. NCBI lineage: Eukaryota > Viridiplantae > Streptophyta > Magnoliopsida > Ranunculales > Papaveraceae > Macleaya > Macleaya cordata. The sequence continues at coordinate 346,519 of MVGT01004437.1, read as the reverse complement.
AAGACATTTACATTGGAGATGCTCTTAGACTGCCGGCCGTTGATACAACTGCTAACGTCGGTTTGACAGTTTTTCTCACGTGAGTTGCGCCTGACAAACCATTACTAACAAACCAAAATGGTAGCTAAAGTTATCCTTCCATAACAACAAAAATTGATGTTGAAGTTTACATGATCGATGTGAAGTTGACAATGACCATCAAACCTTACCCAAAATTTCCAAGCAGAAAATTTTCAGGGAAAGATTCCAATTTACTGAAAATCAAATACAAAAGATTCTCAAAACAAAAAAATTAACCATCATAGATTTCTCAAAAGCTTTTTTTCTTGTTATTAATCAGTATTATTAGAGTCCTTAATTGAATCATTGAAATCCCATTTCTCCTCCTCCATGGATTCTCCCTCCATGGCTTCTGTAATGAACTCTCTTTTCATGGCAGGTTTTTTCACAGTGATTCTCTTACTTACAGTGTTTGGAATTGCAACTTTGATTAGCCATGTCAAGGAATGGATGATGAAAGAGAAACGGCCTCCAATTGCTGGTCTCATGTTGCATCAACTTGTATACTTCAATACTCTCTTTGATTACCAAACATTTCTCGCTCGGAAATATCCAACGTACCGTCTGATATTGGCTTCCCACAGTGACATCTACACTTCTGATCCTGTCAATGTTGAATACATCCTCAAAACCAACTTCTCAAATTATAGCAAGGTATCATATATAAAAACTCACCATCAAAGTATTGATCATTTTCATTAGTTTTCTGAGACAAAAACTGCGACTAAAATTCTACAAATTATGAGAAGAATTCATTGACGAATATGAGTGTGGAAGACCACTTGTTAGAGTGGTTGGAAACATGGTTGTCCAAAGTGTAGGTCTTGGTATCGAATCCCACAAAGGGAATTCATCTTTAATTTAAGTCCAATTCAAAAAAAAAAAAAATTGACGAATATGAGTCTTCTCCTTGTTTGAATTAAACATAGACTCTCGTTATATATATTGTTGTTTCTCTCTCTACAACTTCGAACTTTGATGGCAAATGATTAATTTAACATAATATCAGAGTCAAAAGTCTAATCGAGGGTTTGAATATCCAGCTTAGCACTGAGGTGGAGTAGTATGTACTACTGATGAATATGAGTCCTCTCACAGTACCAAAAAGCCCTTTTGTTTATATAATTAAATTGATTCTCATCTTTTTATTCATGGTTCGAGCTTATAGAGAAAGTGGTTAATTAGTAATATAATTTTGTTAAATTGCAGGGGAAATATAATTATGAGATAATGAAAGATCTCTTTGGCGACGGGATCTTTGCGGTGGATGGTGATAAATGGCGTCACCAACGAAAGCTTGCGAGTTATGAATTCTCAACAAAGGTTTTGAGGGATTTCAGTAGCGATGTTTTTCGATCCAATGCTGCTAAATTGGTTGCAAATGTTTCCGAAGCGGCGTCATTAAACAAGATGATTGATTTGCAGGTTATTAGCTTGTTCATGATGTCTGGATCTCTAGCTACTAATTAGGTAAGGTTTAATAAGTTTTGATTATTTTTTGCAGGATATGCTGATGAAATCAACCTTAGACTCTATGTTCAAAGTAGGATTTGGAATTGAGCTTAATAGTCTATCTGGATCGAATGAGTTTGGAAATCGATTCACGAAGGCGTTTGATGACTCGAATGTGATTGTTTTCTGGAGATTTGTTGATCCATTTTGGAAGATTAAAAGATTTCTAAACATTGGATTAGAAGCCTCTCTAAAGAGAAACATCAAAGTGATGGATGATTTTGTGTTCAATTTGATCAAACATAAGAGGGAGCAAATGAAGAGTGAAACAAAGTCTGAGGTAATTATTAATTATGTCATCTCAAGTAAATCAGTACTCAGTTTACCTGGTAATGGAAAGAAATTGGAACTGGTTTTACCTGTTCTGGTTCTACATATTTCAGTACGGGTGTCGATGATACCAGCAGGAACTGGAATGCAGTATTATGACCAGTTCCCACGCTACAAAGTCCAGTGGAATTGGAACTGAACCACCTTACAAGTATTGGTTTCTTTTTTTAATTTTAACATTTTATTTTTTTTGCATGTAAGAAATAAATATTGGAAACTGGAACTGAAACACCCTAGAATCTTTTTTTTTTTTTTTCTGCTAGATCAGCAAAAAATATATAAATTGGAACCAGAACCGATAAACACAATTCCAGTTCCACCTAGCTATTTGAGTATCCGAAGTAGAACTGATGACTTATTTCGGTTCCGATTATTCATTATTTAATTCTTTTATGCAAAAAAAGTTAAAAGTATTAGAAAAAATAAAATTAATATCTGTAAGCCAGTTCTGGTTTCTTTCAGTTCTATCAGATATCAAAGTACTCAGAATTGGAACCAATAAAAATTCTAATGGTTCTGGTTTGAAACTTGAAACGTGTGGAACTGGAACCAGGAAAATCAGTTCCGGTATAGTTTATAATGTCATCAAATGTATGTATGGGTTTAATTCATTTCAATTGGATTATTTCTTGGTGTTTAAATAGAGATCAAAACAAGATATATTGTCAAGATTTCTGATAGAGAGCGAAAAGGATGCCGCCGCGAACATGACAGATCGGTATTTGAGAGACATAATTCTCAATTTTATGGTAGCAGGAAAGGATACGTCGGCGAACACGCTTACTTGGTTCTTTTACATGCTATGCAAAAATCCGTTCATTCAAGAAAAGATTGTTCAAGAAGTAAGAGAATCAACAAATACTGCGGGAAATGACATTTCCAATTCCATTGATGAATTCACAGAGAGGATAACCGAAGAAGCCCTAGACAAAATGCAGTACCTCCATGCAGCTTTAACTGAGACTCTCAGACTCTATCCAGCCGTGCCCGTGGTAATGTTTTTTTTTTTTTTTTCCGACCATGAGTAAGGGATTAATTAATTATTAACACTTGTGAAGATAATCTCCTTAATCAATTATTATTAAACATGTCTTGTCTTGGCTCAATAATTGAGAACCCTTTTGGACTTCTGCATTATGAAGAAGCTGTGGATCAAGTATTTAAAATAGAGAGACTGCCTAGGATTAATGGTGGAAGAGGGCATTGGGTCTTCCAATCGTCCAAAAGACCATAACTCAATTTCTTTTTATGGTTTGTTTGGATAGGGATTCCAAGGTAGAGATTCAGTGGGGACCAGGGATTCATGTTTCCCTGGTCTATTTGGCTGCCAAGAATCCCTGGAAACTTGTTTCCCAGGTAAACATATTTTCCAGTAAATCTCTGTTTTGGAGTCTCACCTCCCCCCTTAGAATTTGCTGGAATTCTAAACTAATGATTCACTATGTATGCACCCAACTCAATGTAGATTACACCCCACAAAATTAAAACAACAAAACAGAGATTTTCCTTGGATTTTAAATGGTAATCAAACAAACCAAAGGATTCAAGCTTCCAAGGATTCATGAATCCATGAATTCTTTTATGGTTACCAAACAAACTAAAGGATTCATGTTTCTAGGGTTTATGTTTCCAATGACTCACGTTTCTCAGGAAAACATGAATTCTGCATCCAAACACACTATTAGTTATTCCCACATGTTTCGTAATATATTTTGTAGTTTTTTTTTTTTAAAAATAAAAAAATTAGTTTCGAATTGAGGGGTGCCGGAAACATGAATTCTGCATCCAAACACACTATTAGTTATTCCCACATGTTTCGTAATATATTTTGTAGTTTTTTTTAAAAAAAAAAAAAAAAATGGTTTCGAATTGAGGGGTGCCAATAAGATTGGAGACTGCTAAAATCAACGAATGTAAATTTGGAGTACTTGTAACCGTGGCCTGCCAATAAGATTTTGGAGGGCGCCGTTAAAATGACTCAAGCTTTCCTCATGGGCTGGATCCATTACTAATGGGCTCTAAACTCCCATATATACTCCAATTATCATTAGGGTTTCAAAAGTTTCAAGTTTGTATTGGAGTCGAAATTAAACATTTTTTTTTTTGGGAAATGAATTGTTTGTTTAATTAAGTACATTCTATTTTAAATTGCAGGATGGAAAGAATTCAGATGAAGAAGATATTCTCCCTGATGGACTGAAAGTGAGGAAAGGAGATGGGATGAATTATATGCCTTACGCCATGGGAAGGATGACTTACATTTGGGGAGATGATGCTGAGGATTTTCGACCCGAAAGATGGCTTCAAAATGGAGTTTTTCGACCCGAAAGCCCTTTCAAATTCACAGCCTTTCAGGTACTCTTCACCTACAAAATAGACAGTCTATTTATCTATTTGTACTATTAGTTGTCTGGATTCTAAAATCAGAGAGCTTGATTTTAATCATTTGATGGTTGTAAATTAGCATAGTAAGCAGTTGGAATACCACTTTTTAATGGTTTTGAGGCTCATAATTATAATTGCCATTTTTAATGGTGAAAAAACAAACAACATTTTTTGTGGGTCCAGTACTAATTGGTAGCAATAAGTGGCAGAAAAAACAATCATCCCCTAAAAGAACTTTTTGTTAGTACGCTTAGCATCCTGCATCCCATGATCCTGAACCCATTGTAGTTTATTCTAAGGTAAAGCAATATGGGAGTCAGGAAGTTGGTTTTGTATAAAGGTAAGCAATTTTCAGCTATTGAACTACCTAGAATCAGAAACTACTAAGTAAGAGCACTTAAAACAAAAGGTGGACGGGAAATGAGTGAATCGTTTGCTCTGAATCCATATTGATAACTTTCTTTAAAAGCTCAAATTTGAAGATAGAGTTATTAATATTATATGAAAAATTCTATACTCACCGGTGATTCTCACCCGTGAAAGTTACCCATTGATGTAGAATAACTTGAATTTAGAGAGAGAATGAGTGGAGCTCTTACTTCTTCTCTCTCTAAATTTAATTGGTGACACATCAGTAGATAAATTTAATTGGTTAGAATCCCTGATATTATGTTTGAGTCCGGATCGGCTTACAGCCTTAAATATACAGGTTGTGTACAGGCTCTTGTGGGGCCCACGAGATGTCGATCTAAGGGCTGAGATTTTGTAGGAATGTTCTCCTCCCCATGTAGATCAACTTCACCAAATATCAATTTATTCTAAAACTTCTAACCCCATCAAACATTGTCTCTTTTTCTCATCGTTCATTTTTCACAGTTAATTTTTAAACAATTTCCAATCAATTTTTGATGGGCTATAAGTATTAGAATGTGTTGATTGTTGGTGAAGATGATCTACATGGCAAGGAGAACATTGCTACAAAATCTCAGCCCTTAGATCGACCTCACGTGAGCCCCACAAGAGCCTGTACACCGCCTGTATATTTTACGGTTGTAAGCCGATCCGGACTCATTATGTTTATTATATTTATGTAGATTTGAGGTGGGCCCTAATACAAAGTACACCTTTGATTTAATATGTTATTGTAAGTTTGTAGCCATTAACAACTAATAGTATCATAATCAATTTATGTACTGGTTATAATAGAAACTTTGGTTTGTTTGATGGCTAGGCGGGTCCTCGGATATGCTTGGGAAAGGAATTTGCTTATAGGCAAATGAAGATCTTCGCTGCAATTCTGCTTAATTTCTTTAAATTTAAGCTTAGAGATGAGAAGAAGGAAGCTAAATATCGAACCATGTTCACTCTCCACATGGATCAAGGACTTCATCTGTTTGCATTTCACAGATTGAAGAACTGAGATTAATATTATTAGTAAGTGTGATTATATTTAGAATGGGTAATACATAAAAATTGTACTATACTTATGTTTTTCTCATGTACGTAATTCTATAAGACTGAGACTAGTCTATAACTAAAATGCCTTGTAAACAATCAACTAAGATGGTGTTTGCTTGTTTTTTACTTTTTAGGCATCTAAATCCGACTTGTGTGAATTTTATTGTATATATCTAAAAAGATTGGTCAAAATCAAAGTCAAAATCGCGGGTACCTTCGGTACCAATCCAAATCGTGTTCCGGGCTTGATTTGAGATCATTTAGTGTCCGATTTCCGTGCGTGAATAGTCAAAATTTAATAACTTTTCGAGATCTATCCATTTGTACAGTTCGATTCTTCAAATTACCCTCCGATCGAAAACTCATTTATTTAATTTCAAGTTTAATTATTTAAACACTAAGCTTAATTATTTTAATAATTAATTAGTTTCACGGTCAAACCGTTGGATTAGACTCTAATTGACTCAGAATGACATTGACTGGTCAACTAAATTATTTTAGGTCGTTACAATCAATTGGTGAGATAATTATACTCATAAAAAATTAGCTCATGTATCATCTTTATGTCAACCTTTCATGAAAAATTAGGTATCGTCAACTGTGATGAGATCTGTAGGGCAAAATCAAACTGAAGTTGATCTTCAAAATTAAGGTTGGATCTGAGATTTTGGGGTCTGAGATGAATTATTGAAAACGAGGTCCTATATATTAATATTAAAAGATAAATAAACAACCTAATTTTTTTTTATTAAATTAGGATAACTAAAAGGGAGATCGTCCAATACATCTATTATGACTTTAATTCAATCTGTTTAGTCCACCAAATTTTATATGAGTCTATTTAGTTCAAAAATAAAATTTAGACAGATCTACCCTTTAACTAATTAGTTATGGAAATGAAAATTTGACCGAATAAAAATCTTTGTTTCTCTCTCTACATTAATAAGCTTTGCTGCTTTCGATCTTCCCTTGTTTCTTTTGCTTTGATTGATCGATCACTCACTAGTCAACAAAAGATCTTGATGATGATGAGAGAGAAAGAGAGACATATAGTTTCTACAATCACCATCAAGAGAGAGAGAGAGATCGGAATAGAGAAGAGGAAAAATATAGAAGATAGAGAGAAGAGAATAAGAGAGAATGGAAAAAGATCTGATTAAGAAAAAAAGAGAAAGGGAAAAGAAAGAAAAGAAGGAAAAGAGAGGATAGAGAGAGAAGAGAGGGACGTGAGAGAGAGAAAAGAAAGGAAACAGAAAGAAGAGAAAAAAGAACAGAAAGAGATAGAAGAGAGAAGAAGAAAAAATTTCGTAAATTTTTGCATATGACTTCATGAATAAATTTCGTAAATCTTTTTTTCAAAAACCATTCTTTACTGGTCTAGTTTCAAAGATCTCAAAAAGTACTTTCCAAATATATAAATTTTGTTAAAATCCGAATTTTAGTTGAAGAGATATAGCATTTTAAAGTTTAAAACGAAAAAGATAACTACATTTCTCTCTCATGCAGTACAAGTTTGAAAAAGACAAAAAGATGATTGAGAAATATAATAAGGGTAAAACAGGAACATTAAAAAAGAAAGAATGGACTAAATAGATTTAGAAAAGTTTAAAAAGGACTAAACAGATTCAAAAAGCTTTAAAAAAAGGTATTTCAGTCTTATTAAAAATCTTGTGTATTAAATGGATTAAAAAAGTTATATATTGGATGTTTTGGCCATTCTCCCTAACTAAAAAAACTTTACAATAAGATCAACCACAATTAAGTTCTTCTATAATAATTAAAATCAAGACCAATATCTACAATGATTCCTTAAACACTCTTATACTAATGAAGAAGAAAAATATGTTAGATATTTAAAAAATTTGGAGGCCCTAGGCGACTGCGTTGTCTTAAATCTAGCGCTGTCCAAAATCCAATCAGGTTGCTGCTGACCAAAGTGGTACTATTGGTTTCCCAATGTTCTTAAATTTGACGGCATGGAATATGAAGGACACTGATTCTTGATGGCAGGACAGACAAGATGACTTGTTAAGGGTAATTTATGGATTTACCTTGGAAGTATACAGTTTAATTACCGCCATTAGTCAACATGGTTTCTAACCGGGACTCATCAAGGTATATAGTAACAGTTCCTCATTTTGCCGCATCTCCCGTATTAAAAATTCTACTTATTAGTCATTGTTCCCTAACATACGTTACTATTTCTGTTGCCAACACCGTGGCTGAAACGACTACCACTGTGGCTAAAAAGCCATGTATCCGTAGTTTTATGAAGAAATAAATTAGTTATTGCAAGGGATATTTGCTACACTTACTACCACAAATCCTAAGGCACGCGCGATGCTCGTGCATAACGCTTATTAGCCATTAATTTATTTTTTAAATATATTATTTTGTGCTCTGAATTAATAAATAAATTACATTATCTAAATGGGTAAGATTTTTTACAATTACTATAATGGATAAGATTTTAATATTCAAGTTAAATACGTATTTTTAAAATATAATAAAATTACACGAAATAACATAATTAGGGAATTTATTTTAAACCAGAAACCTAGTGATCTTCTTCCACCAATTTGTACTTGTAGTATTTGAAATTCTAATACTATATATCTAGCCTAATCATGCATATGCAAAAAAAAAATTATAGTTAGAAAAATAAAACCCTTTGGGCGAATGCATATTTAAAAAAATAATTTATTAAGTTTTCAAATATAAAAAAGAAAAATATCTTGATTTATAAAGAACGTAAAAGATAAAAATAAATAAATACATAAAACATATAGCAATTAGATCTACTAAAACATCTGGATTTATAAAGAAAATACATCTTCCTAGATAGAGATAGCGAGAGTTACACACTTGTATCAGAATTTTTCTTTGAGAATTTTAGTGGGAATCCAAAAAGAAGAGATAATTTAAGATTGTTTTATGGATCTCACACTCATATAATTCTACCACCATCTTGTACTTCATTCCTTATTTTTTAGTTTTTTATGTGATTCTATAATAAAAAATTCATTTGTATTAGGATTCTCTATAGTTACACGGCTATGAACATGGGAGATTAATTAAGAAATAAAATTGGTTGTAACTACCTCATTTAGATAAATATACAAAAATACCCATATATAAATATATTTTTACACTTGAACTCAATCAGTTTTATAAAACTAAAGGGTATAAACGTAAAACTTAATTTACAATAGAGTAGTTTAAAAAATTGAAATAACTGAATTCGTGGGTGAGTGAAGATCTTAATGTATTACAATAGTACCCTCTTTGGATAATTAGATATCTCAAAATAAAGAGTTTTTCTAGCTTGACATCGTTATTTGACACCAAAAGATTACATCTCATTTTTTAGAGTGGATTGAAGGGTAGGAATGGAATATTAATAGATTTTAAGAGTGTGTTTTGATTGGAGTTCATTCAATAAAGTAAGTAGGGGTATTATTTGGGGTCAAAACCCGATTTTCCTGTAGTCAAGTCCCAAAATAAAATTATTTTTCATTCAATGCAAGGGTAATTTTTGGCATTTGATAAAAAGTGAGATCATCCAACGAAATAACTACCTCAAAGGGGTTCCATTTATATAATAGTATAGATGAATAATAAGAAGTGTTTTGGCCACGGTGTTGGTCCAAAAACCTTTATATCTATAAGGCATATATATATATTACTCACGGTTTGGTATGGTGAACAATACTTACATCTATTGCTTACAGCCATGGTGTGATACTTATTGGCACAATGACAAATATGATTTATTAGACTTGTTATTCTAGAGGTGCTCCGACAGTTGGTTATTTTTTAATTGGCTATTTCTGCGCTCTCACTCTAGTTACATAGAGACCTGGGATCGAATCCCAGCAGCCACACAAATTCTTCCTTTTTAATTATACTTTACCGTTTCCTCTTAAAAAAAAAAATGTTAGCCTGGAACTGATACGTGCTAGGTTAACCTAGAGGTAAGAGGCAATTCGTCAACCACTAAGGGGGTGGCCTAATGGTAAAGATACACACCTCTAAGAGGTCGTGGGTTCAAAACCCCCCAGTGGCCAATTCACCAAGATTATTCTTGACTTACCCAGTTGCATGTTGGGAAACTTCTGTGTGGGTCAGGGCATGCGACCAGGGGGATTAGTTCTACCCAAAAGGGTGGGGACACCTCCTGACTACCAAAAAAAAAAGAGGCAATTCGTCACCATGGCGGAGCTACATTGAGGCCTAGGGGGACCCCCAAGCCTTTTGGCTCCCACTCAATTTCTCCTATATATTATAAATTGTCTATTAATGAAAATGTTATATGTAAGTTAATTTAATAGAACCTGTACACGAACTTAAACCTCATTTGTGCATGGTTACTATACCCTAGTAAGAGTTTTATAATTGGGAAGCTTTATTATCCTTGTAACTTTTTCTTCTTCAACATAACATCACATTCTTACACCCTGTCTACATCGGCAGGTAAGACCCACATAGAAATGACTCATGAGTAAATTTATAAGAAGGTCATCTTCATAAAATATCATTTCTTTATAATCTTTCTAATATTCTCAAAAGTTAAAGGAAAAAATAGATAGTTTAAAAAACTTAAAATTTAAATTAACTTTTGGTGGTGATAAAAATTTTAAATTAAACAATATGATTTATTTATAGGATGATATGCACGATGAAGATACCATCCTTGTAAAAAAAATCAACCCTTACATCATTTTTACTTGCGTTCTCAGTGTAAACATGGTGTAAGAGTAAGTCTAAGAAAAAAATGAGGTGG
>MVGT01004437.1:241874-335606 GCA_002174775.1 Macleaya cordata | reverse complement strand
TTGTACGGTTCGATTCTTCAAATTACCCTCCGATCGAAAACTCATTTATTTAATTTCAAGTTTAATTATTTAAACACTAAGCTTAATTATTTTAATAATTAATTGGTTTCACGGTCAAACCGTTGGATTAGACTCTAATTGACTCAGAATGACATTGATTGGTCAACTAAATTATTTTAGGTCGTTACAATCAATTGGTGAGATAATTATACTCATAAAAAATTAGCTCATGTATCATCTTTATGTCAACCTTTCATGAAAAATTAGGTATCGTCAACTGTGATGAGATCTGTAGGGCAAAATCAAACTGAAGTTGATCTTCAAAATTAAGGTTGGATCTGAGATTTTGGGGTCTGAGATGAATTATTGAAAACGAGGTCCTATATATTAATATTAAAAGATAAATAAACAACCTAATTTTTTTTTATTAAATTAGGATAACTAAAAGGGAGATCGTCCAATACATCTATTATGACTTTAATTCAATCTGTTTAGTCCACCAAATTTTATATGAGTCTATTTAGTTCAAAAATAAAATTTAGACAGATCTACCCTTTAACTAATTAGTTATGGAAATGAAAATTTGACCGAATAAAAATCTTTGTTTCTCTCTCTACATTAATAAGCTTTGCTGCTTTCGATCTTCCCTTGTTTCTTTTGCTTTGATTGATCGATCACTCACTAGTCAACAAAAGATCTTGATGATGATGAGAGAGAAAGAGAGACATATAGTTTCTACAATCACCATCAAGAGAGAGAGAGAGATCGGAATAGAGAAGAGGAAAAATATAGAAGATAGAGAGAAGAGAATAAGAGAGAATGGAAAAAGATCTGATTAAGAAAAAAAGAGAAAGGGAAAAGAAAGAAAAGAAGGAAAAGAGAGGATAGAGAGAGAAGAGAGGGACGTGAGAGAGAGAAAAGAAAGGAAACAGAAAGAAGAGAAAAAAGAACAGAAAGAGATAGAAGAGAGAAGAAGAAAAAATTTCGTAAATTTTTGCATATGACTTCATGAATAAATTTCGTAAATCTTTTTTTCAAAAACCATTCTTTACTGGTCTAGTTTCAAAGATCTCAAAAAGTACTTTCCAAATATATAAATTTTGTTAAAATCCGAATTTTAGTTGAAGAGATATAGCATTTTAAAGTTTAAAACGAAAAAGATAACTACATTTCTCTCTCATGCAGTACAAGTTTGAAAAAGACAAAAAGATGATTGAGAAATATAATAAGGGTAAAACAGGAACATTAAAAAAGAAAGAATGGACTAAATAGATTTAGAAAAGTTTAAAAAGGACTAAACAGATTCAAAAAGCTTTAAAAAAAGGTATTTCAGTCTTATTAAAAATCTTGTGTATTAAATGGATTAAAAAAGTTATATATTGGATGTTTTGGCCATTCTCCCTAACTAAAAAAACTTTACAATAAGATCAACCACAATTAAGTTCTTCTATAATAATTAAAATCAAGACCAATATCTACAATGATTCCTTAAACACTCTTATACTAATGAAGAAGAAAAATATGTTAGATATTTAAAAAATTTGGAGGCCCTAGGCGACTGCGTTGTCTTAAATCTAGCGCTGTCCAAAATCCAATCAGGTTGCTGCTGACCAAAGTGGTACTATTGGTTTCCCAATGTTCTTAAATTTGACGGCATGGAATATGAAGGACACTGATTCTTGATGGCAGGACAGACAAGATGACTTGTTAAGGGTAATTTATGGATTTACCTTGGAAGTATACAGTTTAATTACCGCCATTAGTCAACATGGTTTCTAACCGGGACTCATCAAGGTATATAGTAACAGTTCCTCATTTTGCCGCATCTCCCGTATTAAAAATTCTACTTATTAGTCATTGTTCCCTAACATACGTTACTATTTCTGTTGCCAACACCGTGGCTGAAACGACTACCACTGTGGCTAAAAAGCCATGTATCCGTAGTTTTATGAAGAAATAAATTAGTTATTGCAAGGGATATTTGCTACACTTACTACCACAAATCCTAAGGCACGCGCGATGCTCGTGCATAACGCTTATTAGCCATTAATTTATTTTTTAAATATATTATTTTGTGCTCTGAATTAATAAATAAATTACATTATCTAAATGGGTAAGATTTTTTACAATTACTATAATGGATAAGATTTTAATATTCAAGTTAAATACGTATTTTTAAAATATAATAAAATTACACGAAATAACATAATTAGGGAATTTATTTTAAACCAGAAACCTAGTGATCTTCTTCCACCAATTTGTACTTGTAGTATTTGAAATTCTAATACTATATATCTAGCCTAATCATGCATATGCAAAAAAAAAATTATAGTTAGAAAAATAAAACCCTTTGGGCGAATGCATATTTAAAAAAATAATTTATTAAGTTTTCAAATATAAAAAAGAAAAATATCTTGATTTATAAAGAACGTAAAAGATAAAAATAAATAAATACATAAAACATATAGCAATTAGATCTACTAAAACATCTGGATTTATAAAGAAAATACATCTTCCTAGATAGAGATAGCGAGAGTTACACACTTGTATCAGAATTTTTCTTTGAGAATTTTAGTGGGAATCCAAAAAGAAGAGATAATTTAAGATTGTTTTATGGATCTCACACTCATATAATTCTACCACCATCTTGTACTTCATTCCTTATTTTTTAGTTTTTTATGTGATTCTATAATAAAAAATTCATTTGTATTAGGATTCTCTATAGTTACACGGCTATGAACATGGGAGATTAATTAAGAAATAAAATTGGTTGTAACTACCTCATTTAGATAAATATACAAAAATACCCATATATAAATATATTTTTACACTTGAACTCAATCAGTTTTATAAAACTAAAGGGTATAAACGTAAAACTTAATTTACAATAGAGTAGTTTAAAAAATTGAAATAACTGAATTCGTGGGTGAGTGAAGATCTTAATGTATTACAATAGTACCCTCTTTGGATAATTAGATATCTCAAAATAAAGAGTTTTTCTAGCTTGACATCGTTATTTGACACCAAAAGATTACATCTCATTTTTTAGAGTGGATTGAAGGGTAGGAATGGAATATTAATAGATTTTAAGAGTGTGTTTTGATTGGAGTTCATTCAATAAAGTAAGTAGGGGTATTATTTGGGGTCAAAACCCGATTTTCCTGTAGTCAAGTCCCAAAATAAAATTATTTTTCATTCAATGCAAGGGTAATTTTTGGCATTTGATAAAAAGTGAGATCATCCAACGAAATAACTACCTCAAAGGGGTTCCATTTATATAATAGTATAGATGAATAATAAGAAGTGTTTTGGCCACGGTGTTGGTCCAAAAACCTTTATATCTATAAGGCATATATATATATTACTCACGGTTTGGTATGGTGAACAATACTTACATCTATTGCTTACAGCCATGGTGTGATACTTATTGGCACAATGACAAATATGATTTATTAGACTTGTTATTCTAGAGGTGCTCCGACAGTTGGTTATTTTTTAATTGGCTATTTCTGCGCTCTCACTCTAGTTACATAGAGACCTGGGATCGAATCCCAGCAGCCACACAAATTCTTCCTTTTTAATTATACTTTACCGTTTCCTCTTAAAAAAAAAAATGTTAGCCTGGAACTGATACGTGCTAGGTTAACCTAGAGGTAAGAGGCAATTCGTCAACCACTAAGGGGGTGGCCTAATGGTAAAGATACACACCTCTAAGAGGTCGTGGGTTCAAAACCCCCCAGTGGCCAATTCACCAAGATTATTCTTGACTTACCCAGTTGCATGTTGGGAAACTTCTGTGTGGGTCAGGGCATGCGACCAGGGGGATTAGTTCTACCCAAAAGGGTGGGGACACCTCCTGACTACCAAAAAAAAAAGAGGCAATTCGTCACCATGGCGGAGCTACATTGAGGCCTAGGGGGACCCCCAAGCCTTTTGGCTCCCACTCAATTTCTCCTATATATTATAAATTGTCTATTAATGAAAATGTTATATGTAAGTTAATTTAATAGAACCTGTACACGAACTTAAACCTCATTTGTGCATGGTTACTATACCCTAGTAAGAGTTTTATAATTGGGAAGCTTTATTATCCTTGTAACTTTTTCTTCTTCAACATAACATCACATTCTTACACCCTGTCTACATCGGCAGGTAAGACCCACATAGAAATGACTCATGAGTAAATTTATAAGAAGGTCATCTTCATAAAATATCATTTCTTTATAATCTTTCTAATATTCTCAAAAGTTAAAGGAAAAAATAGATAGTTTAAAAAACTTAAAATTTAAATTAACTTTTGGTGGTGATAAAAATTTTAAATTAAACAATATGATTTATTTATAGGATGATATGCACGATGAAGATACCATCCTTGTAAAAAAAATCAACCCTTACATCATTTTTACTTGCGTTCTCAGTGTAAACATGGTGTAAGAGTAAGTCTAAGAAAAAAATGAGGTGGAAGTATATATAGATGGGCCCCCTTGAAATAATTTTCTAGCTCCGCCCCTGACTACCATCACCATCGCCACCACCACTATCATTGGCCACCACCANTCCACCCCTGTTCGTCACTATCCATAGTGGAACGCCTCGCCTGGGGTTTTTTGATACCCAGACCTCCCTTAAGAGCATCCACACTAGTTCACTTGCAAATTGAATTCTTGTAGGGTATTTTAAAAAAAGAGGGAGGTTATTGCACCTCCCTCTTAGAACGCCCCCTTATAACGCCCCCTCCTATGGGGCCCACATACGATGCATCCAAGGGCTGATTTTTTTATGAGATGTTCTTCTCAATATGTGTATCATTATATTAAAAAATCAGTCTGTTCTAAAACTTTTAACCCCCTTTCAAATAGTTACTAAATAGTTACTAATTTTCAAAAGTTAATTTGAAGGGGTTAGAAGTTTTAAAACGAACTAATTTTTTAATATGATGATATACATATTGAGAAGAACATCCCATAAAAAATCAGCCCTTAGATGCATCGTATGTGGACCCTACAAGAGGGGGCGTTATAAGGGGGCGTTCTAAGAGGGGGTGCAATAACCTCCCTCTTAAAAAAATAATAATAATAAATTTTGCAATAGGGCTCACGTGGTAGGAGAGTGTTGCAAAATTTGTAAATATTGAGAAAAAAAAATTGTAAAAAAGTTGGACGGTTCTTGGGGCTGCCCGTATATGGCTTGGGAAAAACAAAATTGGGTTGGGCTGCATGGTCCAAGGAGGCCGCCCAACGTTAGGCAGGCTTTGGGCCTCGTCGAGCATTTTTGCACTAGAAATCCTTAATTAAGGCTGTTTCTTTGTCAAATTTGCAAAAATTTTAGACTTGTATATACCGGGGATCTTCTAAGGCCATCCACAGTGGTCCAAGGTTAAAAGTCAAATTTGGCTTACCAAATTTATCCTACATTTCAGAGTAACACAGTGGAGAAAACTTAAATTTGCCAAAAAAAAAACTAATAAAAAATTATTTAGGATATAAAAATAATTATAAAAAAAAATATTGAAAATGGTCAGGCGGGGTGGGGTGGGCCACCTGACACCAGACGCACAACCCCCATCCCATCTAACAATTTCATATAAATAGGACGTTAATATACAAGCTTATACATATAGGTTAAATGTATAGGCTATTATGGGGCCCATATGAGGTTGATCAAAGGGCTAATTTTTTGTGAGAATGTTCTCATTACCATGTAGATCATCTTCATAAAAAAAAAAGTTCATTCTAAAACTGTTAACCCTATAAAAAATTGATTAAAAATTAACGATGAAAAATAAACAGCGAAAAAAAGAGTCAATTTTTGGTGAGAATGTTCTCGTTACCATGTAGATCATCTTCATAAAAAAAAGTCCATTCTAAAACTGTTAACCCTATTAAAAATTGATTAAAAATTAACGGTGAAAAATAAACAGCGAAAAAAAGAGTCAATTTTTTTTATGGGGATAGAGGTTTTAGAATGAATTTTTTTTGGTGAAGATGATCTACATGATGAAGAGAACATTCTCACAAAAAATCAGCCCTTAGATCAACCTCATGTGGGCCCCACAACAGCCTGTATATTTAAATTGTATGCTAATGCTTCCTCTTTATATATGGAATGGTCAGGCGGGGGGAGGTTTTGAAATTAAAAATGGAATTGTGGGACGACCCACCCCTGGGTCGTCTGATATCGGACGCTCCCCCTTACCCGTCCAACCATTACACGCTCTCCCTCCTACCAACCCAACATCAGACGACTCCCCCTATCCGCCTGGCTAAAAGATCTGGAGATTGAGAATGGAGACCGCTAAATTTGGCTTAGCTGAATCATTTGTAGGGTTCATGCATGTTTACACTACCTCATTGTGTAACATTTTATAGAAATTTAGCCCAAAAATATTACCACTATGGATGCCCTAAAGGGTGAAGACGCCAAGACCATCTTAACAAAGTGTTTGTTGGCAATTATGGGTTAGTAGTTAGTACTTAATGGGGATGGGGTGTACTAATTTTAGATAACTACTGATGTTGTGTAGCTCTGAATTTTCCTTTTCTTAAAACAAGTGGGGTGTGGGTGGCAACTCACAACTAGCTTGCCGTAGGGGTTACTGTAGGTTTAACATTAATGGCTGTATAAAGAGGTCACTGATTGGTGTAAGTCATGTGTAGCTAAAAAGTTAAAATTAGAGGATACATTTGGCATTTTGGAAAAAGACGTTGAATTCATAAACAGTAATACGACTCCCATAGGCTCAAAATGTAACCGCATTATAATATTAAATGAGAGCGGTTATTGCACCCCGCTATAGAGAGCCCAATAATGGCCCCGTCATCCCATCCGTTGATTTCTCTTTCATGTACGGTTAGATTGATAGTGACATGTCAAATACGAGATATTGGAATTGCCTCAATGATTTTCTCGGCTACAAACAAAATTCAAAAAAATTTAACACGAGGCTTGTTGCAGAACTCGATGTGACAATTCAAACCACTTTCCTTCTCTTCAGAATAAACCCATTTCTTATCTCACACAATCTTTTCTGCAACTTTTGTTTTCATTTTCTTTATCTATTTTTTTTTTCTTATCTCACCTTGCTCTGACGATCTTCTCCTTACCTCCTCAGAACTCCGACCTTCATTCCACTTTCTTTGTTTTCTTTTTTCTGATTGTTACTCCGACCTCAATGAATTCACCACTAATTAAATCCAAAATCCCTAACCTAAAAGTTGAAGATTTTGACCGATCAAAAAAAAGTTGAAGATTTTGGTTCTATCACCATTAATTGAGAAATTAATATAATTAAAAATGGAAAGAAGAACACTCAATACAATTTCGTTACAAATCAATCCGAGTGTACAGTCGTTTTTCAACAGTTTTTTTAGAAATTTAGTGGTTATAATTCTTTGCAACTCATTGGCCCTGCTTGGTATATTGCAGAATATTATGGAGAAGGAGAACACTTTTTTCAGTACACCTCCATTCCTCTGTTAATTTTTTTCTATATTCTTTTGATCGTAACTATTTATAATCTAATTTTATGATGCCTTCAATGACGAGTTGCAGGTGGATCAGTTGGAGGTGCTCTTTGGAGTTCGGAGCTGAAGTAGAAGAAAGAAAAAAGTAGAAATCGATCAGGAAAAATGAAAAGAAAAAAAGAAGTTGCAGAAGCTAGAGAGGGTTTCGTGATGTAGAGAAAAGATGAAGTGTTTTTCAGAGAGAAGAAAAAAATTGGGTTTCATTTCATCAGTCAAGTCAATGCTGTAACAGGGACAGGTGTCTAACTATTATTGATTTTGCAACTGTAGAGTACCGTACATACTGACCACAACTTACTTTTCTAGCCGAGAAAATCTGTTTGAGCCGATTTTAATTTCTCGTATTTGACACGTCTCCTCTCGATCGAGAGGATCTAACCGTACATGAAAGAGAAATCAACGGATGAGATGACGGGGCCATTATTGGGCTCTCTATAGCGGGGTGCAATAACCGCTCTCATATTAAATACATTATCTTTGTGACTTCCAATTCATAAACTTCTAATTTAAATTTTTTTTTTTTTAGGGTTTAGAGATTGTGGTTTCGTCTATATCCATTGGCCTTGTAGGGCTCGCATGCATGCGAACCTTTTGGACAAGCAGTACCTCCATGATGATGGGGAGTTGGAAGTTTGATTTTGCTACAACAAAATCCAAATACATTTAGGTAAAGAAAATTTATGGGTCACGCCAATATGTTAGCCTCTTTTTCCGCCTCAAGTTAGCATTTAAGTTTGGCTAGTATTATTGGAGTCTTTTTTGCAATTTATATTAATTGATGCATTGTTAAGTAAAATGTAGGTGTGTTGAATAAATCTTGTATTCTTTAAAGAGTCTGATATTAATTTTTCTCAACCGCATCCTCACCTGCTTGGATTACCACCTGATCTTGTCAGGTCCGGCCGCCTTCTCCTTTGCAGTACTTACAGCTCTAGCTGTATTGATTTTTACTACTCTTTTCAACATCATCATCTTCAAAATTAACATCTTGTTCATTCGCCGCCGATCTTCGAAGAAGCAGGAGAATATTAGAGGAACCTGAGGCATGATCTTACTGATAGATGGACGAGAATGAGATCTAACAGTTAGGTGGATTGAGATGGAGACCAAGATCAAGATCAAGAGAAGATTCTGAAGATCAAAAGAAGATTTCATGATCAAGAAGATATATCGATCTAAAAGATATTTGTGTATATTTAGGAGACATTTTATAATTGTCTAGTTTTCTAATATTTATCTAATTTCTTTATTTGTAGGTCTTTTCACGCTATAAATAAGAATGCAATATGTAAACCAATGTATCCCAGAATAGTATTCACTGGTGATCAATAAAGATGTAGCCCTAGTGGCTTTTGTGTTGTGGATGTAGGTCGATGATCAGACCGAACCACGTTAAATTCTTCTTGTCTATTTTGCCTTTATTTTATATTTCAGATTTTTCTAAATCTGAAATTTAACATGGTATCAGAGCGGGTGATCCGCTTCTGTTCCGTTAGCTTCCGCTGTTCTCGTATCTTCGTCGCTACGACTTCACTCTAATCATCATCACACTGCCATATTTTTCTTGATCATGGCTGCTGATATTTTTTTGTGGCCGTGTTTCTCTATCCGATCACATATCTTCGTCTTCCGCTTCCGTTTCTATTATTTTTTCTCCTTGTCGCTGCCATTCCGCAGTAGTTGGTTTGATTTTTTGTAGTTCCGCAGTAGTTGGTCATGATCCGTGCTCTGTTCTCACCATTAGAGACATTATTTCTATGGTGATTAATGCCTTATTCATAGGTTAACCATTAATTAGTTTAGAAAGACTAAAACCATATCAAACCATCATTAGTTTTTTTGGAACTAAAACCACACCATCAATATTTTGGATTTTTCAGGTTTTTTGATTTTTTTTTAAGTTTTTCAGTTTTTTTAACGGCCAAAGAAATTTAACTAATGTTCACTTAGATAATTTTGGTATGATTAGGGATGAATTCATAAATTTTTTTTAAGAAGAAAATTAGAAAACCCATAAAAGCACAATAGATTTCTTTGGCGTGTTTGAAAGCTTGTGGGGTACGTATTAAGAAATGAGTTGGCCAAATTATAATTTTACAAAAAATAAAGGTACGATATACTAAAATCTTAATAATTGGTAGGGCACTCAATTTCCTCATGCATTGAGTCACATATACAAATTGACATAGATATATTGACTTATGGAATTGTGATTATATTAAGAGGCATGCTCCTTAATTCATATTTTCATAAAGTAACATGCATAGTTATACATAATAATGCATGTATATACTATATAGGTATATGTGCAGATTTTTTTTGGGTTGTTTTGGTTCGGTCTTTCGTTTCGGTGTTTTTGGTACGGTTTTGCTTTTTTTGATTTTTTGAAAATATAAAACCAAAACTAGACCATAAATATCAGTTTTTGCAGTTTTTAGATTTTTGGTGTTATGGTTTGTCGTATTTTTTTCAGTTCGGACCGAACTAAAAACTGCACCATGTGCAACCTTAATTTGAGATGAAGGTATCTTACTTGATGTACAATCAAAATGATTTTATTCTAAAATTCATAAGCTTGGAGATCCTACACAATTCTAGATTATATTCACGTGAATCAATTGGTGAGACAATTATACTCATAAAAAATTAGCTCTTGTATCATCTCCATGTCGACCTTTTATGAAAATTTGGGTATCGTCAACTGTGAATAGATCTGTAGGGCAAAATCAAACTAAAATTGATCTTCAAAATTAGGGTTGGATCTGAGATTTTGGGGACCTGAGATGAATTCTTGAAAACGGGATCCTATATATTAATATTGAAAAATAAATTAAGAACCTAATATTTTTTTTATTAAATTAGGATAACAAAAAAACGTTACAATAAGATCAACCACAATTAAGTTCTTCTATAATAATTAAAATCAAGACCAATATCTACAATGATTCCTTAAACACTCTTATACTAATGAAGAAGAAAAATATGTTAGATATTTAAAAAATTTGGAGGCCCTAGGCGACTGTGTTGTCTTAGATCTAGCGCTGTCCAAAATCCAATCAGGTTGATGCTGACCAAAGTGGTACTATTGGTTTCCCAATGTTCTCGAATTTGACGGCATGGAATATGAAGGACACTGATTCTTGATGGCAGGACAGACAGGATGACTTGTTAAGGGTAATTTATGGATTTACCTTAGAAGTATGTAGACCTGGCAACGGGTAACCCGGCCCGCCAACCCGACCCTAACCCGACCCGCCTAACCCGACCCTAACTCGACCCGCCAAGTAAACGGGTCAAGTTAGGGTTGATATTTTTAGACCCGCGGGTCAGTAGGGTCAACCCGCCTAACCCGCGGATGACCCGCCAACCCGTAAATTATATATTTTTAAAAAAATAAAACTTTAGTTTCAATTTTTTATAAGTAAATTTTAATTTTTAAGTTTTAGTTAGTAATTTAATCTTTTAACTAATAAATTTGGCAAATTTTAATTTATCTAATGAGTTTTAAGTTTAAAATAATAATTAATGAGTAATAAATGGTCTTTAATTTTTTTAAATTTTAGTTAGAGTTAACCCGCCAACCCGTTAGGGTCAACCCGCCTAGGGTTAGGGTTTGAAAAACTGACCCATTTATTAAACGAGTCAGGGTTAGGGTTGAGCAATCTTAACCCGTTAACCCGCCAACCCGGCTAGGGTCGACCCTAACCCTAACTCGTTGCCAAGTCTAGAAGTATGCAGTTTAATTACCGCCATTAGTCAACATAGTTTCTAACCGGGACTCATCAAGGTATATAGTAACCAATGTTTTAAAAACCGGACCGGTCATCGAACCGGAGAAGGCATTGGGTTGGGTCAACCTGGTCTGACCAGTGGGTTGACCAGTGGGTTAACTAAACAACATAGTTATAAAAAATGAGAATGAAACATAACTACACATGTAGCACAGTTGGCAAAATTGACTTTAAACTAACTATAGATCTTGTGTTCGAAACTCCACAATAGTATTATTTTAGAAAACTATTAAACTCACTAGTCACTAGTAGTATATTAAGTTATAACACACAGTTAATAAAGCAGCTTCAGTACAAATGGTTAAGTCTTCCTAAGTTTTATTAGGTATCCTGGGTTCAAATCTTGTTGAATGTATTTTTTCAAAAAAAAAAAAAAAACATATACACTAAACTAACCCAGTTAAAAAACCGGGCGGTTTGCCTGGGTCACCGGTTTAACCGGTCGGTTTGACCGGTTTAAACATAAAAAACCGTTTTTTGAAGAAAATCCTGGGTTGATGTTGAACCAACCCAATTTTGTTACTGGTTCACCGGTTCAACCGGCCGGTCCGGTCCGGTTTTTAAAACATTGATAGTAACAGTTCCTCATTTTGCCACATCTCCGTATTAAAAATTCTACTTATTAGTCATTGTTCCCCAAACGTACGTTACTATTTCTGTTGCTAACACCCCTACTTGAAAAATATTTTAGTATTTAATCCAACAAAAGTTTTCTTTTAGTCTAAGGCCCCTAGGATTTCAGTATGTGTAACTTATAGACTGAGGGTTTCAGTGCAACCCTCTCAGAGAGGGTTTCAGTCTGTTACCTAGAGGCCTTAGACTAAATGAAAACGTTTGTTGGGCTAAATCCTAAAACACGTTTCAAGTAAGGGTTTTTGGCTAATTTTTCCTAAAAAATTAAGATACAATTTTATCAATAAAAATAATAATTTAAGATACAATTTGAAAATTTTAGTTGTATTCTTAAGTATTTTTAATATTAGAAAACACATTTGATATTTTAATCCTCTTGCTATCAAAAATTGTTTTTGATTTTACCGAATTAATAACTAACAAAGATAATATTTTGTTGGGTTTAATTTTCAGGCGCGCCCACGTATTTGTTTGGGAAAAGAATTGCTTAAAGACAGATGAAGATGTTATCAGCCATCTTGTTAGGATGCTTCATGTTCAAGCTGAGTGATCAAACGAAGATCTTTAAGTACAGAATAATGATGACTGTACAAGTTGATGGTGGCCTTCATCTTCGTGCTTTCCACACATGAATTCCCGCACACAAAAATCCAATAGATACTAATAAGACTTAAGGGCAAGCTGGGGTTAAGGAGACTCCAACCAATAAATTATGAATCAATAAAGATGTTCTTCAAGTCTTTCAGAAATTCAGCTGAAGGATGCAGGCTAGCTAAATGATGATCAACAGCTCTATTAGTTTCACGATAAATATGGTGTATGTAAAAAAACTCCATTTCACCGATCAAATACATTACTTTTTTCTTTACTTTTTTTTTTTAAGTAGGATCTTCGAGCCTCTTAGAGTTCTTATATTCATATCCAGTATTTATTCACATTAATTGGCATATAGACCTACGTGAATATGACCAGGGTTGATATTTTACAGATAGTGGGGATATTTCTTCACTAATTAGGTTATTCTCATAAAAAAATCACTTATTTCTTTAAACTTCTAACCCCCCTAACAAATTTTAGCTAGTAAAATGAAAGGTTTAAGAAAGCTTACAATTTGAATAAAAAATTGAATAGTGTTTGAAATTCAAAATGATGTATTTAATGTGAGGATAGTTTACATGGAGAAGAGATCATCCCAAAAAGAGAGGGGAAAAAATAGCTCTTTCGTCATTCATATCACAAGACTTTTGTGAAGTCTACATAGAGATGGTCCAAGGCTTTATTGACTACTCATCATGTAGATCATCTTCACCAAAGATCACAACATTCTAAAACTTCAAACCCATAGGACTGATCTTTTTGTGACAGATGATCTCCTCATCATATGGATCAAACTTAGCATTCGGATCATCTATGTAAGCTAGCTACATAGGCCGGTGTACGTAAATGGAGTACACATAAAAATAAAGATCTAAAAATTTCAAAACTGCTTACAATAATACTCTCTAACATGTACTCTTGTTTCAGTTCTTTGATACATATCAACTTGAAGAACAAAATAAACGTAAGAAACATTTGTAAAGCACCAGAAAAGACCCTCGTGGCAGTATGATTATATTGAACATTGAATAAATTCAATTACATTACATTTTAATTAATTAATAATTAATTAATTAATTTTCAATTCATTAGATTTTACAACATCACAAATTACGCGCAGTTGAATATATATATAGGAGCCCCTACGTGCGCGAATTAATTGTCCATCCTCCACACCGCTGTAGCACAGAGGAAACCTTTATACTAGTAAAGATATATAGTGAATAAAATACACATATTTTCTTTTCTTTTCTTTTTTTTTATTTGCAATGATAAAGATGACAATTAAAAAATTGCCAAGAAGTTGCAGAGACGAAACAGAAAACAAGACTATAAAATAAAGATACAATATTAGCAGAGATTAAAGAGAAGTAGATTACTCATTCAACCCATGCACCATCATGGATTATCTCAGCAGAATGACCTTCTACTTTGCAACCACAGCTCTAACTGCAAAACTATATGACAGCGAAATTTACACCTCCGACCCTGCAAATGTTGAATACATCCTCAAAACAAACTTCGTCAACTATGGCAAGGTAAAGTGTAAACCCAATCACTATTGGAACAGAGGCTCCAAATCTACATAAATATAATACTACAAACTTCAGTTTTTAAAAAAAGTAAGCAGTTGTTCTATCGCGCGCACAAATGATCCAAAAAGGTCAAGAGTTCAAATTCCGATGCTATCGCGATGAAGGAAAAAAAAAAAAAAAAAGCCCCACCTAAAATACAGTTCTATTTGGACTCTCTCTCCCTCTCAAATTTTTTTTACGAGTTTTGACTTCTAGGTTGTATTTGGTATTCGGTGAATTTTTGTGAAAATTCGCAGCTTAAATATTATTGTAGTTGCCTTAATTGGGTCGATAAGTACAATCATTACACTAAATTATAGTAGTTCCCTATAAAAATTTAGTAAAATAGATTGTAAATATTTGCAGTCATAAAAATAACTGCATTTATTCACACCCTATTTCATCAAATTTATGTGGGGGCCACTACAATTTAGTATAATGATTACACTTATATACAAACAGTTAAGAAAAATTCAATAAACTTTTGGACTGCGAATTTTCAAAAAATACCCCGGATATCAAGTGGTTGTTCAGCAATTACAACTCTATATTCAATTTGTCGAAGTATAGAAGTTATTTCGAGCTTCTTTGCGGAAGACTCTTTAATTTAAAGAAAATTATTTTTGATGATAAGAATGACAAAACCTATAGCCCGGTCGATCGATGTACTACTTTCATTTCCTCCTCCTACATGTGGCAGTTGAACGGACACTGCTATTTGAACATTGAAACCAATATTACGTTGTAATATTGGGTTGTGGGGCTTACATGGTTACGCTTCAAGAGTTAAAATTTTGTGAGTTTGTTCTTTTTACTATGCAAATCATCCTCATAAAAAATCAGCATATTCTAAAACTTCTAACCTTGTAAAAAATTGATTCTTTTCCTCCTCGTTCATTTCTCACCGTTAATTTTCAATCAACTTCTGATCACTTTTTGATAGGGTTAGAAGTTTTAGAATAGGCTGATTTTTTGTGAGAATGATGTACACGGTGAAGAGAACAACATCACAAAATTTCAACTCTTGAAGTGCAACCATGTGGACCTGATAGCCCAATGTTACAATTGTAACATTTGATCTCAATGTTCAAGTAGCAGAGTAGTTGAACTAATACCGTACTGCTAATTTAAAGCACTCCTTCATTAATTACACTAGCCCCCACCACGCGCTACGTGCGTAGTGGTTGGCTTTCCATATCTCACAAACGATACTTTGCCGGATGGATTCAGTGTAAGAAAAGGAGATACGGTAACCTATCTACCATATGTCATGGGTCGAATGAAATTCATATGGGGAGATGATGCAGAAGATTTTCGTCCAGAAAGATGGCTCAATGACCATGGGACTTTCAAAACTGAGAACCCTTTTAAGTTTACAGCTTTCCAGGTAATTAAGTTGAATGTACTATAGTTTTTTTTTAGGGGATTTTGGCCAAAAACCCCTACTTGGAAAACGTTTTAGGATTTAGCCCAACAAACGTTTTCTTTTAGTCTAAGGCCCAAGAGGGTTTCAGTCAGAGGGTTTCAGTGTGTGTAATTTATAGGAAGAGGGTTTCAGTGAAACCCTCTCCGAGAGGGTTTCAGTCAGTTATCCTTGGGCCTTAGACTAAAAGAAAACGTTTGTTGGGTTAAATCCTAAAACGTTTTTCAAGTAGGGGTTTTTGGCCAAAATTCCCTTTTTTTTTAATGTCAAAATAAAAATGAAGATACAATTTTATCAATAAAAAAAGAAGGAGATTGGCTTAATTAATAGTATAGATAGTACATGTAAGTTTTTTTTCATTTTTTTCTTTTTATATGCATTCTTTTTCTTTTTTCTTTTCATTTTTTTTCAACTTTCTTTTTAAAAATATTTAGCCCGTGCTTAGCATAGTGTCATGGAGGAATAGTTCCCCAAAAATGGGAATAATCCCACATCGGATGGAGAAGGGGTGATCCTGGGGTTAATATAGGTTTGGGTCAACTCCACCTAATAGGCTAGTCTTTTGGGATGGAAGCCCGAACCCGTGACAAAGTGGTATCAGAGCAAACCCGACCCATTTCGATGTCACGCCAAGCGCCCAATCGGGGTTGGCAGGGTGGCCCGACGATGTTACGCCAAGCGCCCACACAAAAAAGGTTGTGTCTAAAAAAAGTAGTGGGTCGGATGGAGAAGGGGTGATCTTAGGGTTAATATGGGTTTGGGTCAACTCCACCTATTGGGCTAGTCTTTTGGGTTGGAAGTCCAAACCCGTGACAACCACTAAATTGATCCTTAAAATTTAAAGAAAAATTAGAATGCCAATCATTAACAAAATAAAAAAAAGTTTATATTTTGTAAAAATAAAATACTTAAAAAAATTTCTAAAAAATAAAATACTTCAACAAAACTATATATGAAAAAGTTTCTAAAACTCAAAATACAAGTCTAAGTAAAAAAAAAAAGAAAAAGAAAGAAGACAATTAACTAAAATATTTAAAATTAGTAATATATATTTTAGAATTTTTATTTTATAAAAAAATAGTTAATATTTAATCAGTTCACTAAGTTTTTTTAAGAAAATAAATCAAAAAATTAATAAAATTAAAAATAATTTTTTTTATAAAAAGTGCCTGACTCGGGCCACACAAGTCTAGTAACTAACAAAAGTTAATATGTGGTTGGGTTTAATTTCAGGCGGGCCCACGTATTTGTTTGGGAAAAGACTTTGCATGCCGACAGATGAAGATCTTATCAGCCATCTTGTTAGGATGCTTCTACAAATTGATGGTGGCCTTCATCTTCGTGCTTTCCACAGATGAATTCCCACACAAAAATCCTATAGATGCTTAAGACTAGGAGTAGTCCCTTTTCATCACAGTAAAGAGGATACTAGCTGTAACCTGTGCCTTTAGCATGGCCCATATATTGTCTCGCATTTTTTTTCATCTAAATTATACTTTAATACTTATTTTAAAGAGTAAAATATGTCGATTATGTGTCGCATGCACTCCGTTCCTATTTAATACCTAAGCATTTAAGAGACATAATTTTCAATTTTGCAATTGCTAGCATACACAGTGAATATTCGCAAATGCGAAAATTTACGGTCCTTATAAGTGTTAATTAAAATTCTATAAATTAGAAAACAATTATTTAGTTTGTAAGTATATTACAAATCCCACCAAATATTTGTTATTCGATGCCATCATCAATCATCTATAAATACATGATAAACTGTGAATTTTTGCATTTGCGAATATTCACGGTGTACAAAGCAGGGATATACAACAGCTACCGCTCTTTCTTGGTTCCTCCACACGCTCTTCAAGCACCCTCCACATACAGGAAAAAGGTTGCACATGGAGTGAGGGAAGCAATCAAAGTGAAAGACATATATATATTCTTTGAAGAGTTTGCAGGAGTTTGCAGCCAATGTGACTGATGACAAAGCCCTAGAAAAGATGGGACTACTTTCATGCATTCATTTCCTGTCTTAATTGAACTAATAGTCTGTTTGGACAAGGGATTTAGGGGAGGGATTTTGTGGGGACCAGGGATTTGGTAGAAAAAATCATGTTATATTTTTTCTCAAAATTCCTGGTCCTAACAAAATCCCTACCTAAAATCTCTTGTCCAAACAGACTATAACTGTTTATCATCAATACATGCCTTTGTCTCTCACATATGTCAAGAAAAAAAAGAAGATAAACACTCCTTAATTACATGTCACCTCACAACATGGAGGTTGAGAGTTGGAATCCCTTAATGGCCGGCTCCATAGGGTTAATTCTCCAGATCTACCCGGTAACTACTAACAAGAGGAAGGCACTACCCTAAACAATTGTCCGGTACTCTAAGAGATCTAGACATCCCGATCATCAAAAAAAAAAAATTCCATGTCAAAGCACCTCAACCGTGTATGCTCCCCTCCTTCTCATTGGTTGTGTTTGACGGTGTGAATTCATTCATTTCACACTTGGTCCATCAAAAAAAAAAAGATGATGTGCATCCAGAATCATTATATATTGGATTTGCTAAGCTCTCATATCCTATATAGGACTATTCTCATCACGCCCCCTCAGGTGTGGCGTTCTTTTGCGCCTAACACGTGGAACTCTTTTTGGGTGAGTGGTGTGACCCAGGATCATTATATATTGGATTTGTTAAGCTCTCATATCCCATGTGGGACTATTCTCATCACGCCCCGTTGCATCAGGCATTTAAGATTATTGGCTACCAATTATTTTAGAATTATCATTTTTTTTCCACCTAGCTAATGCATTGTACAAATAAGTGAGTTGTACATGTATCATCTTCATAATCGATCATCTTTTTCATCATCATCATAATTGCAACTCGATCTGATTTTTTTTTTTTTTTCTCAACCTCCACAGCTAGCTGTACCTTTGATTTAATTTGTTGAATTCTTGCAGAAAAATCGATGGACACCTTCTCCTCCTTTGCAGTAGTACTTACAGCTCTAGCTGTATTGATTTTTACTCTCATCTTCTACATCATCATCATCAAAAATATCTTCGTCGTCGGTCGTCGACCTTCAATGAACGAGAAGAAGCTTATTTACCATCCAGTTGTAGGCACCAAGTTGAATCAAATTCTGAACTTCAACAGAATTCACGATTATGCTACAGATCTCTCTCTCAAATATAAAACCTTCAGATTTCCCGGTCTTTTTCGCAACGAAATCTACACCGCCGACCCTGCAATTGTTGAATACATCCTCAAAACCAACTTCCAAAACTATGGCAAGGTATGATAATAAAACACCAACAAGATCTTTGCGTACTCTTCATTCAATTTTTATCTTTACTATTTTGTAACTGAGTAGCTCTAAAAATCGACTCAAAAATAGCCAATTAGAGCAGGGCCTAATATGAGATTTTAGAAGCCCAAAGGGAAACTGTAAAATATAGCCCTCTAGATATTAATACATGTGATAGCAGTAGAGCACTAGAATGGGGTGGTGGTGGTGGTGAGAAAGAAGTTTAGAGAGAGAAAGGAGTTGTGGTGATGGTTTGGGGGATGTGGGAATCAAGAAAAAAAAAGAATCTTAATTTATTTTTATTTTTATTTTTATTTTTTTAGGGTTGAAGGTGGTGAAGATAATTATGATAGTAGCAAGGGGTGTATTATTTAATTTTAATGGTGTAAAAAAAAAAAAAAAGTAGAGAACCACCATTTTAGTAAAATAAGTTTTAAACTAAATGATAGATTTTCAGATCAAATCCCATTTAACCATGCCACCACAACTATTTTGAATCCTCTATTAACACCTAAACCAAGACTCCACGTTGGAGTAAGAGTAAGCATAGTTTTAATAAGGATTTTGTTAACATGTGCACATGATAAGCTTTTAGATTTTATGTTTTGTTTAGTTTCTTAAGGTTGTCCAAATGAGTTAATTTTTGGATATGTATTTTATTTATACTATTTGAGTCATATCTAAAAAAATCAGCTCACTCAGAGACCTCTAACACCCTCTAGCACTACAAACACTTAATTTAGACTTTAATAGTGTGAATGAACGGCTTACATTTAAAGTGATTTGTTTGGAAGGTTAAAAATTTTTGATTGAGCTGAATTTTTGTAGATATCTTATAAATAATGATAATATTTGGTCTACAAAAATTCAGTTGATTTGAATAGCTCTAATTTGCAAAAAATTTACATATGGTCATTCTTTATGAATCATTCTGTAATGTTCTTTTGGTCACTAGATTACATCCCTAAAAAAAAAGAAGGTTTTTTTAACAAGTTAACAGGACCCTTTTAGAGCATCCACAGTGGTAAGGTAAATTTGGATTTTACCTTATCTCACTTGCACAGTGGTAGAATTTTAGCCTACGAGACTCGGAGATAGGCTAAAATTGGCCTTCTGGAAACAAGTCTCCAGATATATTTACGGGGCGTAGAACTGACACTGCGTCCAATGGAGCGTAGAGGTAAGAGCACGTCCCGTATTTTTTTGCTTTTAAAAATTACATGGGGCGTGGAGATAGCCCCACGTCCCATGCCAAGCGTGGTGGTAGCACCACGCCCAGCACCAGGCGTGGTGCAAGCCCCACGTCCCACTAATTCTTATATATATATATATATATATTAAATCAATTTCAATCCCACGTATGGCTTTTTTTTATTACTACATAGAGAAGGATGATCTAAGGGTTGATTTGTGGTGACAATGATCTCCTCACCGTGTAGATCATCATATGTAAAAATCAACACATTCTAAAACTTCTAACCCTCTCAAATCATCTCATCAAAATCTTAAAAAAATTTATATTTTTTAAGCTTTAATTTTAGTACAAATATGTAACTAACTTTTGATGAGTTTAGAAATTTTAGAATTGGATGATTTTCGGGTATGATGAAGTATAAGGTAAGGAGATCATTTTTACAAAAAAACCAGCCTTTAGATCCTTTCTGTGTGGGCCCTATGTGATTGGGGTTTAGTGGGCGCATCTTTTTAGTTTTTACAAAAAAAAAAAACCATTTTTTAAAAAAAAAAAAAATTGCTAGGCGTGGAGGAGGCTCCACGCCTGATATATTTTATTTTTTTTTAATTTTTTTTACTTTTTTTAAATAACGATTATATCCTTTAAATTAGTTTTTTATTAATTTCTCAAATTTTTTTAAAAAACTACCACTGTGCGTGAGGTTCTTGTAAGCTAAATAACAGTAAGGTAAAATAGCTTTTTACCCTGTATCACTGTGGATGCTCTTAATAAAGTAATAAGTGGAGTGATTGGCTTATTTCCAAATAAACTAGGTTTTCGGTTATACAACCTGTCAATACATATTTGACTTTTTTAGGGGGGGTAGGTATGCATTAACCTACGAACAAGGAGCTACCCACCAGTTCCAGACAGATAGAAGAACTGAACAAGAAAACTTTAGAATCAAGATTCCATAGAAATAGAGAGAGAGAGTAGCGGATTCAGTCACCCCACCACCATGGATTACCTCACTACTATTACCACCACCACCACCACCACCACCTCCTTCTCCTTTGTAGCCACAGCTCTAGCTGTATTAATTTTCTCTCTCTACATCATCAAAATCTTCTATGTCGGTCGATCTTCGAAAGAGAAGAAGAGATATCACCCTGTCGCAGGCACCATGCTGAATCAGCTTCTCAATTTCAATAGACTGCATCATTATATGACAGATCTTGCTTCCAAATATAAAACTTACAGGTTGATCAATCCTTTTCGCAACGAGATTTATACCTCGGAACCTGCAAATGTTGAATATATCCTCAAAACAAACTTCCAAAACTATGGCAAGGTAAAAATACAATGAAAATTCTTTCCCATATCTCACTATAACATGAAACTCAGTTAAATAGAATTTGATGAACTAAAGGAACAATGTAAAAAGGTCGCATGGTCCTCCCAAGTTTAAGCCTATTTTCCCTTCTTTTTCCTTTATCCAGAGTTCTGGGTCAAGATTTTTTAGAGTTCGACTGATTGAGTTCTTAAAAACTCAACTGCAGGGATGGTACAACTATAACAATCTGAAGGATCTTCTGGGTGATGGAATATTCACAGTAGACGGTGACAAGTGGCGCCATCAAAGAAAGATATCCAGCTACGAGTTCTCCACTAGGATCTTGAGGGACTTTAGCAGCGTTGTCTTCCAAAAGAATGCCGCGAAACTCGCTCATATGATTTCCAAGATTGCAACCTCCAACCTGTCAATGGATATTCAAGTGAGTGTAACCAATTCAATTTCATAATGGAAAGTGCCCTTAGAAGAATCTCAGTATAACTCATTTTATTCCCTGGCAGGATCTGTTTATGAAATCGACTTTGGATTCAATATTCCAAGTTGCATTCGGCATAGATCTAGATAGCATGTGTGGATCAAGTGAAGAAGGAACTTCATTTGCCAATGCATTCGATGATTCGAGCGCAATGACACTCTGGCGTTATGTTGACATCTCCTGGATGGTCAAGAGGTCTCTGAATTTTGGATCAGAAGCAAGACTGAAGAAAAACATAGAAGTGATTGACAGCTTTGTGTATAAACTAATCCATAGCAAGACTGAACAGATTTCCAGTTCACGAGATCATTCTTCTGTGAGTTTCTATGTTTTAACTCGAACTTCTATTTTCTAATTCAGCTACAGGCAAAATCTTAAAATGTGTCACCTTGGGATGGCAGATGAAAAAACAAGACATATTGTCAAGGTTTCTGGACTCAAATGTAACAGACCCAAAGTACTTACGGGACATAATACTCAATTTCGTAATTGCTGGCAAAGACACAACAGCTACAGCTCTTTCTTGGTTCCTTTACATGCTCTGCAAGCACCCTAACATACAGGAAAAAGTTGCACAAGAAGTGAGGGAAGCAATCAAGGTGAAAGACAATATGACCGTTGAAGAGTTGGCAGCCACTGTGACTGAGGAAGCCCTAGAAAAGATGCAGTACCTTCATGCAGCAATAACTGAAACTCTAAGGCTCTATCCTGCAGTTCCTGTGGTAATTGAATTTACTACTAATTCACTATCCTCCACACACAAACTTGGTTTCCATATTTAAGAATGTGATTTTGTTGACAACATAAACAAAACCCCACCGTGAGTGGTGGTAACTTAAATGGTCAACAACAGTCAAACCCACCATTTAAGTCCGCACCACTCACATGGTGGGGTTTTGTGGACCTTGTCTTGGTAATGTGTAAACTCCTTGGAATTGATGGTGGGTAACATGACAGGATGCAAAGATTTGTTTCTCAGACGATACTTTGCCAGATGGATTCAGTGTGAGGAAAGGAGATATGGTATCCTATCTACCATATGCCATGGGACGAATGAAATTCATATGGGGTGATGATGCAGAAGATTTCCGTCCAGAAAGGTGGCTCAATGATGATGGGATTTTCCAGAGTGAAAGCCCTTTTAAGTTCACAGCTTTTCAGGTGAGCAGAATTACATTACAATTTCTAGGTTCAATTGGAGAAATAAAAAAAAAAAAAGTCTTGACAGTGTACATCTGCTTGTTGTTTTCAATATCTCTGCAAATCGTTAAAGTTTCAGTACTATAGTCCTATCCAATAACTAATACGTGAACTCTACTAATACTAAATTCTGGGAGAAGAAAAGGAAAACTTCAAGTGTGTCTACAAATGTCTCCTTTATGTTTCACATGTTTCTGTCATCACCAAACGAAGAAGCCTAACACTAAGGAACCATATTTTATACAAGTAAACCTAAAACCTCCCCAAACAAAACAAGACAAGTAGTTTCTAATGAAGAAGCCTAACCCTAAGGAACATTTGTTGAAGCTGAAAGCATGAAAAGAAATTGAATCTGGAAGTTGTTGCAAACAAGTTTTGCATTTTACAATTTTATGAAAATAAGAGCAAGAGGGCACCCATTGTAAAAAGTTCTGAAAAGGGAAGAGCGCTTCAAGACAGAAATTCTACAAGCTTATTCTTTAAAAGATTAATATAAATTTCTCTTACGCTTAACCAACACTACTTTCTATTTTGGAGGAGAAACTAAACTAAAAATTTTTTTGTTGGGTTTGCAGGCGGGCCCGCGTATTTGTTTGGGAAAGGAATTTGCTTACAGGCAGATGAAGATCTTTTCTGTCATCTTGCTAGGATGCTTCACATTCAAGCTGAGTGACGAAACGAAAGTCGTTAACTACAGAACCATGATCAATCTACACGTTGATGGGGGCCTCCATCTCCGTGCTTTCCATAATGTCAGGACATAAAAGTTCAATAGATACTTAAGATATGCTCCCTTCTCATCAGTTGAAGTATATGTAGACAGTAATAAGAGGATATGCAATCCTGTTACTCCTGTGTACAAATAGGTGTGCTTATTGTGGTAAAGTAATAAAAGAAGTTGCAGAACTACAAGTAAATAGAAAAGGGAAGAGCATTACTTGAGTACATAGAATCTCCCAATTACATTTTTCCTTGTTAACATGTCCATAACAGAAGCATGTGTCAAAATATGGTCCCAAATATGGTCAATCATGATTATTGACTTCCATGGACAACTAAGTGTCCCTTGCCAAAGAAAAACACTAACCAAGTCTACCTAAACTAACAAATTCAAGAAATTGTATTGGAAGTTTAAGTCATTGTAAAAAAAACAGATTCCTGGTTCAACTCTCTAGATCATTAACAGATTAATATTGAGATTACAAGTATTAATGAATGCTGTAGGTAGTTCTTGCCATTGATTAGCTGTTGTGGTGCCAACAATGTATCACCTATGTGAGGGTTGACTTTAGATGTTTTTGTCATCACTTGCTGCTGTATCAAAAAGAACCAATGGACAAAACATTAACCTTTGTTTTGTTGATGTTTTTTTTCCCCCATAAAAATGATAATACCATTATTTGTATGAAAATGTTTTCTTGTTAGGAACTAATCAAGGTACATGGCATTTTCGAATTAAAAAAGAAATCTATTACTTTTTAGTTGAGAAAAAAATTTCAAAGCTAATTATCAAAGGATTTGTTTTACTGCTTTTGCATAGATTCAAATTAATCATATAGGCATGTTGAACATGGCACTAAATACTTAGGTAAAAAGTTATGATCTGTAATTGATATTAAGGAAAATTAAGTAGTCATATTTAGTTAATAAAAAGTACTACAGAAGAAAAGAATTTAAAAATAGGACGATAAATAGAAGAGAGCTTTTAGGGAAAGAGAGCCAGTTTGAGACGGACTAGGAAAGAATAGGTGAAATAGATAGAGCTTCAGGTAGAGAAGGAAGACTTAAGCAGGGATATTCCAGACATTAAAGGAAAAGAGAATGACAGTATGCCACGTGGACAAGAGAGAAATCAGAAATCAAGGCGCATGGCATCTGCCTTAATATAGATATATAGATTTCGGAAGCTTAACTCGGCCAGGTAAATTCAGTTTCTAATCATTTCCATCGTAGATAGGGGATGCAATCATAAGTGTGAACAGTTTTCGGGTAATAATCGCAGTTGGGTGTAAAAACCAATCAAGCAGTTGATACTTCATTATAAAATGGAAATCCACAGATGAACAATACATGCCTTCGGTTTTGTGCATGCACAATTAAAAGTTGGTGAATGAAGTTCAGGTGGAGGTATTCCCCTTCTCTCAACTTGCCCTATGAAAATCAGCCCAAAGTTGTTCAATTAGTTATTGAACATGTTTGAGTTAATATTTCTTCCAAGTTTATCTATGAGTAGATTGGTTGCTCAAAAGCTGGTTTTTTGCCATAGAGTAGATCCAGCTAACTAACATGCAAGTTAACTTAGGGCGCGTTTGTTTTTTGTCTGATTCGGCATCTGAATCTGACTCGACATCTGAATTGGGTTGAGTCAGATTTCAGATTGTTTGTTTTTTAGGGGGTGTTTGTTTTTGCTGACTCGGAGATCTGAAATCTGACTTGGATCTGATTCGGGTTGAGTCAGATTTCAGACCGTTTGTTTTTTAATTTTTAAAAATCTGATTTGCTAGCTGACTCAAATAAGCATCTGACTCAGAGGTGATTAAGATGTTTTCCAGTCAGGTATAATTTTATGCCTGACTCATAGGGCATCCATCTGAGTTGACAAAAAGACAACTATACCCCTGCGATTTTTAAGACAAAAATTAAAAAATTCCAAACATTCCGCCTTTCCTCCATCGTTTCTCCATGAAAACCCTAGAAAGCTCCTGATGAAACCCCCGCTACAGATCTGATCTTCCATTGGTTTCCCGACCGCCGATCTGCCATTTCCGACCAGGTAAGCTCATCTGTTCTCTTTTGCTGCTCCGACCCCTTTTGGAACCTATTAAATCAAAACCCACCGAAAGCAAAAGAAAAGCTTAGCATAAAACCCCTTTTCTATCACCTATACAAAATCTAGGGTTTCTGCAGATCGTTCAAAGTAACAAATATCTGACTCAGTTTTGACTCAGCTCGAATATCTGACTCGGAGGTAAATGAGTCAGGTATAAAAAACAGCTGAATGGATGAGGCCTCATCTGACTAGTGTCAAATGACGAACTTGCCCCCGCGATATTTAAGCACAAATCGATCAAAACTTTCGATCTATTCGACAAAATCACAACTCTCTCACCTCTCTCTTCCAAATCAAAACGCTAGAGAGATGAACCCTAACTAGAAGATCAGAGCTTGCATATCAGCTTGAAGATCAGAGATCCAAGGACTAAGGTTAGCTCTCTCTCCCTCTCTCTTTCTTTCTCTGTCCTTATCTGATCTCGCTTTTTTTCTCTCTGGCTCTCTCTTGATTAGGAATTAGAATCTGTATAGTCTAGGGTTTAGATCGATATAGGGTTTAGAATCTCTAGTTTAGGGTGTTTTAAAAAAAATCTAGGATTTTTTCACCGATTTATGTTTTTTTACAACTACTTTGAAGGTTTAATTAAACTGTTTGGGTCCATTTGGGACAAATCAATAGCATTGCTATTGCTCAATCAGACTGTATAAGTTAGGTTTTTTTTCATCGATTTGGTGGTTTAATATTATAGCTGATTTTTGGTAGTTTAATTAAACTTAGTGGTTTAACAAGTACTTTTACTATTGCTCCTTAATTTTTGGTCTTGATTAGAGATAACTCCTGTTTGTTTTGGTTTTGGTGACAATCCCATGGACCCACTGTTATTGGGTTTATGGCTGGTGAAGGGAGTATTGTAGAGTTTTGACCTTTTATTTTAAGAACTTATATGAATTTCTTAAAAGTTTTTTATGAATCATGTCTGATATTATCATCAAAATCTTTTGGGTGGAACCAATTTTTCTGATATATCATACTAATTTTTCTTTGTTATTTTGAATGAATGATATTTGGTTTTTGTGGTGAACTCTTAGATTTTTTTCCTGCTTTATTTTTTTTGGGATTCAATCATATTCACTAGTTAATTATTTGAGACCCTCAACACATTCAGGTGAAAATGTCGAATAAGAAACTAATCTCTTACAAGGGAT
Source organism: Macleaya cordata (assembly GCA_002174775.1). NCBI lineage: Eukaryota > Viridiplantae > Streptophyta > Magnoliopsida > Ranunculales > Papaveraceae > Macleaya > Macleaya cordata. The sequence goes on along the minus strand of MVGT01004437.1, from coordinate 308,565 downwards.
TGTTCTTTTTTGTAATTCTAAGGCATCTGTGATTTATGAGGTAATTTGTTTTGGATAAAATGGAAACTATTATCTACAATTAGCAAGAAATATTGTGCATAAAGTAGAAAACTCCAGTTTTCTCATGCTTAAACTGTAGAAGGGATTGTGATATATCATCTTTTGTTGTTCTCACAGACAATCTAACTTTTCATCATGTAAGAATTAAAAGACGTGGTCTCAAAGTTGCGGTTGCTGAGATCCCTAAGACCATTGATAATGACATTCCGGTACTTCCCTGCCAATGCACAATCTCTGGATTATTTACTAAGTTGCATTTGTGTTTATTTCCTTCTCAGGTTTTAAGCATGAATTAGTTCTTAAAACTGTTCTATGTTTGATCATCATGTCATGTGGATTCAGGTAATTGACAGATCATTTGGTTTTGATACTGCTGCTGAAGAGGCTCAACGGGGCATTAATGCGGCATATGTTGAATCTGAAAGTGTTGAGAATGGTGTAGGTGTTGTGAAGTTAATGGGTCGCTACAGTCGTAAGCTTCATTTTTTATTCTTGTCTCTCCTTCCACCTAAAAGTTTATGAGCAGAAAGTTTTGTTAGAAATTATAGATTATATTTCTGACAAAAAAGATTGCCTCAGAAAATTATGCCCATGTAGCTTTGATGCCCTTGGACTCTTTCAGGCTTGTAACATCGACATGAACTCATATTTCAATATAACATAGACTGAGCAAAAAATCAATAAGTTGACATGGCCATACAATTTATGCTGCGTGATGTTACTTCACACCTCACTTCATGCCAAGTTTACAATATATAAACAATGGCTTAGCTTTTATCTATTTCTGGAGGTTGTGTTAGTCTGTTTTTGTTACACTTTTACATTCTTATCTATGATTCAAAACTATGAAAAGTTGCTTGACAAATAGTATTAAGTTGGTTTATCAAAAAAAAAAAAATTAGTATTAAGCTGAACTGCTGTGAATAGAGTTCTTATTTTCTTACTCCTTGAAAATAATAAGTCGTTGATTTGGATTTCATAGATATGTTCCTTTGTAAAGTTAGTAGCCTACTGTAGTTCTACAATTCTTGTCAGTCTAATTGGATTTACTGGTCAAGGATTCATTGCGATGTGTGCTACTCTTGCTAGCCAAGATGTGGACTGTTACTTGATTCCCGAATCACCTTTTTATCTTAAAGAACCTGGTGGGCTTTTTGAATACATGGAGAAATGGCTTAAAGAAAATGGACACATGGTTATTGTGATAGCTGAAGGTGCAGGACATGAGCTTCTTTCTGAAAGCATTTGTTCGAAAAAATGTAATGGAACATCTATGTTAAATGTAATGGAATTTCTATGGGTGTTTTGATTATTGAATGTATAAATTTATTGTCTTTGTTTGAATTGATTTGGTTGAGAGATGGAATATGAAAATGGGGTTGAAATGTTGATGATTTTATATGGTATAAATCTTAGTGAAGTTTTTAATTTAAGCCCATAATACAAATGCATTAATACACACAAGGGTAAAATTGTCATTAAGAAGATGAGTCAGATGATTAAGATGAGTAAAAAACAAACATATTTTTTCTTAAGAAGTCAGATGAGTCAAATTCAGATGAGGCAGATTCAGATGAAACAGATCAGATGAGTCAGTTCAGATGAGTCAGATTTAAAAAAAAAAACAAACAAACACGTCCTTAGTCTTATATCATCTTCCCAGTCTAAATACCCTCCAAGATGCTCAAAAATTCAGAATCAGTTCTCTCATCCGCACTTCAGTTTAATCCAGTACCGTGGTGCTTGAATTGCAGTAGATTGATGATATTAACGTTCAGATACAACTAAGACCAAGTAGACAAACATTAATCAACAAGCCTATGCAATACAATACTAGTATTTCCCCTACTTTGGTAATTGAATTGATGTCATTTTCAAAATTACCTCCATGAGATGAAGCAAATGTAACTCAGTCCTAACTTAAAAAACCAATACCTCCAAACAAGAACCAACAAACATATGATGTGGTCCTGTGGAAGGACATGATCACAGAAAAAAAAAAACAAAAAACAAATCCAGATAACTAAGCACACTGACTTACACCAATTAGAAGGATGGGTCAGGGGTTATGGAAGTAGGAAGCTGGATTCCAGGCCTTGATACCCATCCTTTGCGGTTCCTATAAGCTTCAACTGCCTGCAAACGAAGCCTCTCATGTGAAGCATCTTGGACAGTCTTGAATGCCTTCCAAAAAAGAACACAAAACTTCCTTTTTAATGACATAATCCAGCCTCTAGATTTAATTATGGAACTGAAAAGTACATCATAATTTTCGTCGCACGGGAAATTTCGAAATTTACCTTAGGAACTGCTGACAATTTTGGTGGAGCTTCAACTACTTCCCCAAACTTGATTTTCTCATGCCCTGGGAAGTCCAGACTCTCCTCTGTCTTGGCTTTCTTATGTTTGTGTTTTTTGGCTTCCAAATATCTGCGAGAATTTAAACTCAAATTATAAGGATCTGCCATATATGGAGCATACCAAAGCTGAGATTCTAACTAAATAAATCTCTGCAAGGGATATGGTGTTTGCGCAACGTATCCTCAAACTTAGCAGACAGACAAATTGAGCAAAAAGTAAGAAAGGAAAAATTGTGTGTCTTGATAAATAAAAGGAAAGCCAGTGGTGTGCAAACTACTCATTCTGTTGTCAAAAGATAAACTTCCATTGCATGTATTGCTGACTCTTAGCTCTCCAGTACGATGAGTAGACATTCACTATAGACTTTTCTCCCCCATCAGAAAAGCACTTGGTTTTATTCATTATCCTTCTTCTAAAGAGAGCTTAAAGTAGCCATTCCTCATCTTAGCAACAGCTTAATTTGATGTCGCAGACTCGCAATTTATTTTCATGAAATTCGGAAGAAATGTCTTTCTATTATGAGTGGATAATCATATTATCAAATTGCATGTCTACATATCACCTTTATAAGCCCTCAAAAGCTAGCAGTGGGGAATCCTCGCAATACAGAAATGAAGTCAGAGCACCACGCCTTTCCAGATTGACAATTAGTAGAAAATATCATTTTATAATGGGACAATAAAAAAGTACTTGATCGATGGATTCCAAGTCCCCTTACAAAGTGCGCACCAACTTGGCATTTCGAAGGCCCTTTTCATTAAGTTAACAAAAGTCAGCATTTTATCATGCACCACAATCCATAAAAAGGTCACTGCAAGAGCCAATTTATCACATCAATGTTTGACAGCATGGCCTGAAGCAGATTGTCTAATGCCTCGCTCCTTGAGAGAAGGTCAAAGGTGCATGCTTCATGGCCTGATAAATAAGGCTCTACTAAAACTTATAAGGCATAAGCATCACCCAGACAACAGGCATAGGGTGAACCACAAACGGCCAACTTAAAGTAAAAGATAGTTATTTAATTTTTATACACTTTTTAAAAACAACCTAAAAGAGCATGAATGTTTTTTAACTTAAGTTTGATAGGAATAGAGTTAGTAATCCATGTCTAACTGATCCTGAAGAGGCACTTTCGAAACGCAAGTGAAACTATACAACAAGTTCATTCTAGATAGACTCATAGACCACTTCTCCAAGGCATTTGGACTTTATAAGACACCATTTTAACCCTTATGGAAGTGGAAGGCGATTTGGCTGACTCCTATTCCTTGGGGATTATAGAGGACCTGGCCCATGGAGGTTGAAATACTTGTTAGAGCATACCAAAGAACTACTGAGGATGGTAATCCATCATTTTAACACACTTCTTAAAAGAGGCAAATGATGTGATCTTTACAAAAAAACAAAAAAAGAGGCAAACGATGTGGCTGTATAGGGAAGCGGGAAGACTCTATATTTCGTAAATTTTCTTATCATATAAACAAAGTAAATTGGTTCAGGAAAAAAAATCCCTTTTCAACCAATCTAAAAGAAGTTTTTGGCCTAAAAGTAAGTATCTAGACCACTCTCCAATTTATTACCAGTTTACCACAATAGGAGAAAGAAAAAAAGAAAAAGAAAAGACCTTGTAAAAATTCTCGCATTCCATAATTGGAAAAAACATGCATTCATGTTTTAGATGAACAAAGAGACTGAAATATAATATGTAAGTAAAATACTTACTTTTTCTTGCGTTCCTTTCTTTTTAATCCAGTAGAACCCAGACCTTGACCAGTTGCGTCAAACCGAAGGTCATTAACTTGCTTCCTCTTTTTCTTTGCTTTTTTCTTATCATCCGTGTTCATATGGGAGCTTTCATCCTCGATGTCTTTATGTTTAGGTGTTATAATTTTTTCATCATCACCTTCCGCTTTTAATCTAGCGGTTTTAGAGCCAGGTTCATCCTTTGAATTTGGTTTCTGCAAATGAATTAGAACTTAGAACGACCCATAACCAAAATGAACGTCAAGAAAATAACAATAGTTGTGACTTGGGAGCTGAACAGGAATCGACACATTAAACAAAACCAAGTTTATGAATATGAAATTCATTGAAATAACCAAAAGATAATGCACTTTCTATTTTCAATCACAGTCTTTCTACTTTTGATTTAAAACCCAATACCATCTCATTTACAAGATTTCCACAGAAATAAGATTTTAGTGTCTTGGGTTTTGCCCTAAACATTAAATTGGCATAACATGAAGTGCATAATAGAAAAAGCAACTGATTCTTTCAAGTCCAGATTCCAAAAAGCCAAATTTGTACTAGTTAAGACAACAGATGATAGCAGTGGAGTTATTTACAGTCTCGACTCTGGAGTTATAGCATTCATAGAACAATTCATTCAAAATGATCAAGAAAAAAGAAGAACAAAAAAGGGCACTCACTCTTTCACCATCAACGCCTCTCTTTTTCCCCTTACGCTCTGTATCAGTGGAAACCTTTGAAGATCCTGAAAAAAAAAAACCAATAGAACCAAAAACATCAAAAGAGAAGAAGAAAAAGAAGAGAGAGAGAGAGAGAGAGAGAGAGAGAGAGAGAGAGAGGAGATATAATACCTGTGGTGGGTGGTTTTGAAGGGTCGTTGGTGTGTTTGGGGGAAGTGAAGTCCATGAGCTTACGGAGTTTGGAGGGCAAGGCGTCGATGTCGCTAGGTTTAGGTGGTGGAGGGAGACGCTCGTACCCTCCTCCATGTGCTGCTCTGTAATTCTTCTCTCTCCGTCTCTGCCCTTTCCCTCCCATCTTTCTACTCTCTGTATTACCTCTCGGCTCTATAAAATGCTAGACTTCCGTTTTTACTTTTTTCTTTTTTTTTGGGACGGACGGTCTAGCGAGATTTCTCTTTTTTCTATGAATCATGTAATACCCTCTCTCCATGAGTATGATTTTTGTTCACCCGTTGGGTGTCGTAAACACACAATCTCAACGGTCAGGTGTTATCTCGTTGGTGTTTTACGGTCAAAACCTATTTTGATTTGACCATATACACCCGACGGCTAAGATTGCGTGTTTGACACCTTCGGGTGAACAAAATCGCACACTATCTTCTCAGGATAGTAATATGTTCCGTGCTGCATAGCAAGCTTTACTTGCTAGAGACCGACGTTTTAAGGTTGTTTTTTAGTTCTTATTACCCTAAATTTGTGCCAAAGAAAGGCAATAAAGGTATTCTACTCTTACACTTCATTTATACTACTGTGTATGTAGGCCTTTATGAAGATAATCCAAGCGCCGTTATTAATCAACATTATGAGAACGCATGGGCACACAAGTAGGTGTAAGTAAAGTGTAAGAATAACTTGGATAGAAGTAGAACATGTAGAATGCAAGTGGAAATGTCCAGCCCTATTTGTCCTCCAGCGGTGTTGTGACGCAATGACACCACTCCAATCGGCTTGATATGGAATAACCTAACAGCTGAATGGTAGCACATTTAAGACTGTCTTAAATCTGTTTTGCAGATATGCTGGCCACAGGAAAACTCAGTAAGGGGAATAGGGCAATTTCGTACGGCCGGATAGCATTACTCAGCATATCTGTCCATTCAACTTGGGTTCTGGCTCAACAAAATAGCTGCACTCGTTTTTGGGAGCATCTAACTATCTGCTACTTCATACTTCAGAAAACTATACTTAAAGGAAAAAAAGCAAATATTGACACCCTTTTTTCTAAATTTTTATACAGATGGGTTTCTGAATAATTCAGAAAAAATACATGTATAATGCATAAAAAGTATTGTACACCCCCAAAACATAGGCAACTTGTAATCAATCTTTCAAAAGTCCAGCCTTCTAAAACTGCTGTTCAAAAAATATAAAAAATTCACAAACTTACTAACAGATACTCCTATCACAGTAGCAATTCTATTTCAAACCTCTTCTCTGAAAGGATTCAAAAGATAGAAGTGTAAAAAAGAAATTCATTATAGAACTATATGAGAAATTATCCATCCCGCTAACAGCTGAAGCCTACAAAACTTCATCTCATTTTTAAGGTGACAAACTTACAACTGGGGCAAAAAGGGCAGGAACAACTCCCTACAAATGTGTGGCATATTATATGAGAAACATATTGAGTTGTTCCATTTGAAAGTGAAGGATACAACATATATTACAACCTCAAGGTCAGTCAGATTAGCTGCAAACAGAAAATGATGCATTTTCGCTTGAGTTCTAAATGGGGCTCCAACCTGAACTGAGGGTCCAGTGAAGATTACCGGGGACGGCTTTTATATTCCTTCTTCAAACAATAATGTAAAACCAATTGATTGAGGGAGGCTTCATTTTATGAGAGGGCTGAGACCATCACCTTCCCAGCCAAGCTTAAGCATTTGATCCACAACCTTCAAGCTCAACTAAAAGCAAAAGACAAAATAGCAAGTTTGAGCGGGGGAAGTTTGGTAACCATTCAATGAGAATTGTTTCTAGTTCTAAAAATAATTATGGTAAAAATCTATTATTTTCATACTCATTTGAAGATAAATGTTACTAAACAATCGAAATATTGATTGTTAAAAAAAATAAAGAAACAGTTATGCATAATAACTTATATGAGTGAATATCAATAGAAATGTTTTATTTTTTTATTTTACTTCTACAAAATATTATATCATACTACGACGAATTGAGGTGATGGTAGTGAGGGTGGTAAGAATAGTGAGAAACCTATGTTTATATAAGCATTTTTTTTATAATGTTAATGAAAACAGCTCTCATTTGAAATAATTGATTATCTATTTATGTTAACAAGTTTTTTACATCCATAATCAAACTATGGGGGTGATAAACAATTAACAATCCCATAAATATTATTTTAATGGCTTCCAAACTAGGTCTAAATTAAACTTCAAAAGGGAAGTTCAGATATGAATTCATATAACAAAAGGGTATAAGAGACATTAACTTACAGCTGGATCTGTGAACACTATTAACTGTTTATCCGCTGTTGAGACCAAAAGATTTGTGTTATCCTTGTTCAGAGCCAGAGCCGTAATATCTTGCCCCTCTGCCAGCTTCAACGTATGAAATACCTGCTAGATGGAAGAATGTAAGTTTCTTCTTAAGAGAAGATCCATAAGTATTCAAATAAATCAGAACGTGAGCATGTGAAAAGGGAAAATGAATACGGAAAAATCAAATTGTGACTTCACTTTTTATTCATACCTTTAGAGTATGCATATCCAGGAAACAAATTGAAGGTGGCCGAACAACCAATCTGTTCTCAGCCTTCTTTCCATTTGCTCCCACAGACGGTTCTCCATCTGGTTCAAAGTCTGTGCTGCAGTCAGAGAATGTTCCTTCATTTTCAGGACACGAACTTACACCAATTAGAGCACTCTCTCCATCAAATGAAACTTCCATGCAACTGATTGTGGAGGAAGTAGAGAGGTTTGCAGTAGCAATAGGAACCCCATTTAACGTGAAAGTGCAGAGCTTTTGCTGTGATTTGTTCCAAGTCATTACAACTCCTGCAGATGAAAGGCAGACTGAGTTTGCCTCCACCCCAGCTAGACGCTTGATCAACCGACCCCTCCTTATAGAATGGAGTAAAACATCTGAAGATTGGGAGCATGAAACTACAACGCCTAGATCTGAATTTACACAGCAGCAAGTTACTTCCCTGAGATGACCTCTCATAACATGCAAGGGGCCTTCAATACGACGCTTCCTGGTATTATCAGTTATGAGGTTTGCCAAATTACTACTGCTGGTAGAAGTTGGTGTGCCAGAACCAGGGGAAGATTCTGAGATGGTGCTTGAATTTGAAGTTGATGCTCGATGGATCCTCCAAAGTATTAATGTTGTATCTTGAGACCCGGTTACGAGGTAGTTGCTATCAGGTGAAAGAGCAAGGCAACTAACTGGGGCACAATGCCCTTGTGCTCTTTCTATGGTTTTTGCTCCATCAGATGATATCAACTTAACACTGTTATCTGCATGCCCACCTACAGAAAGATGATTGGATAAGACTACAGTTCATTGACTGTCTCAACATATGCACCATTCACAACATCGGTTTTTAAAAAGAAGGAAATTTTGATTTTAGTGGCAGAGGTTAACATATGATACAAAATGCAAAATGATGGTTGAATAGTTGATAGCTGATAACATCTGCACACTAATTGGAAGATCAATTGTCAGTGAGTTATGATAGTGGAGATTGGTAAAGAGGCCAAGATGAGAGAAGATGAAAAAGAGGAGAAAATAAAAGTTGAGATTTGTTAGTTGATACATGTATTAGATTGTCAAATAAAAACATAAATGTCTTCCAGAAAAGAATGGCAGGATGTTAAAAACTAGTGGTGAAGACGTGCATTCTGCAGGTGTAGCTACACTAGAATGCCAATATGTGAAAATGGTGCTCTTCATCTACACCATAAGTTATCTCATATGATTACTGAAAGTTGAGGTAGTTATAAGGACGAGAGGATGGTTAGTGTTGTCTCGTTTTTAGTGTAAACAAAAAGAACTGTTCCAAGGAATGACTATCATATCCTATACGTATTTATTTACGCCACTCATTAAGGATTTTGGGTTAAAAGGGCAGTATGTAAATTCGCGAGGAAGTCATTGCTTCTGAAGGAATAGATAAACCAAAAGATATTTATTAAAGAAATAGATAAAACAAAAGATAAAGGGAGATCCTACTTGAGATACCTGGAAGAAAAGTAGAAAGCTCAAGTACGAAAGTTCAAAATCTGAGGAGAAAGACAAAACACATATTGACCTAGGAAGACAACAAAACAAGAACAATAAAACCTGTACACACCGAATGTTTCTTGAGACCTCTCATATTTTCAACATTTGAAACACAAGAAAGACTGTTAATTCTTTGAACAATTGAATCATCATAATCACGAACACCTAAGCTCTTAACAAATCATCTTTTGTCCTTCAAGGGTCATATCTCATTCAAACTTCAATGCATATTTTTCACATTAAACAGATGAAACTATTTTCCTACTGCTTTGCCTTCCACTTTCATTTCTTGTGTGGTGTCTTTTCAACATAAATTTTCTTGGCATAAAACATCCCAAATCCAGATCATGCTACTAGGTAGATGTACCGTGTACTCCAACTATGCTGATCTGAAGAATCAGCGAAAGAAACTTAAGTCGTATTCAATAAACTGCATTCTTTTTTCAACAGCCAATATCATGCTCAAGTTTTCTTCATGAGAAATCAACAGCTTAGTTTTACAAGTTTCTGAAAACAAAACTGTGGACTTAACATAGTATAGTGTAATTTTTATTTTTTATTTTTTGTTTGTAGGGATATCAGAAAAAATTCTACCAGCAACAACATATGTCAGTATCGCAGAGTCTGAAAGTTAAAGCATGTGCTTTACACACGCATGCTAAATGCAACGTAAGATTAAGAAGATATGTTTTACCAGTAATGATTTCTTTGTCACACGTGACAGCAACCACAGATGAGCTTCTGATTCCAGCTGTTGCAAATGCTAGTGCTTGGGGAAAATGCCATTCCTCAAAACCAGAACCAGCTGGTCCTTTGAACATTCGCATGAAGGCTCCACCACTGGAGCTTGATATGGATTTACCGTGGTGAAACAGGAACGGTGTTCCCTGGCCATCAGGTGTATTTGGCTGCCACTTGTGCAGTGCAACATGTGCAGCTGGAGCATTTACATCAACAACTATAACAGAATCTGCTGAAGCATATATAGCAGCAGCAGGCACATTACAGCGTTCAGGATTTGGAATCACATACGGTCTGATCTCAGTTGGGTTCCGAAAGATTGTCTGTGCACAACAATGCAAAAAATTAGTATGGATCATATTTACTTATTCAAGATGATCCTACTCAATGCTTTTTAGATAATATACAATGAAAGGAGCACAGTCCAGGGCAAGCGTAAGTTCAAAATGAAATTGAACTAAAGAGCAAAGAACTATGCTTTTGAAATGGACTCTTCTGATCAAACATTTAGGTAAAAGTTCAGAATTGAAAGATGAATTCAACTTTATGCCAGTGCAGGTGTTCTTTTGAATTTTGATTGGTAGCTAATAATGTCCTTAAAAAAGGGAATATAGATACAAAAATTAAGAGAGATCCCCATAAATGAAACAAGTCTGTTTCCACTGCATCAGCAAGCAGATACAACAAGTTATAACTTCTCAAGAATATAGTGCTCAGGAATCTGAACCTAAAATAAGGACAAAACATTGGGTCAGGGCACTTCACAACAAATTCATTGATGGCCCCGCTGCTATGCCGTGAATATTTGCAATTGCAGATATACAACAAATCTCAAGATTTATGGGTGCTTGGCATGCAACATAACTGGAATCTTTGCATGGTACACAATAAGCATGAGGAAAAATACAAATTGTTTGCTTCACACAATAACTAATTCTTCCTAAGAAAAACTACGATATAAATGTAGGGAAAAAATATATACACTGCAACATATAGACAAGTAAGATGTACCTGCAGGTGAAGAACATCTGCCAATGATTTCTTCTTCAAGTGAGGGACAGTCAGAAGCTGTGATGGGGTTTGTCCAAAGTACGCTATCTGGTCTTGTGTAGCACGTTGCTGCACCTTTTGTGATATTTTGGGGAGTAAAAGGTAAGTGACTAGCACTCAAACCAAAGGAACTTCATAGAAAAAGGTAAGTATGCTTACTGGATCTGATATTTTATCAATATCAACTGTCCCTTCATAGGTTATGTAAAAGAACACATTGTTGGCTGATATAGCTTCTCTTCCTCGCTGCTTATATCTGAAAGTCTCGATCCATTTACGAAAATATTAGGTTAAGGGAAGAGTTCAAAGTAGGCAGAAACAGTAAATCATTATTATGCATTATGCTCAACTGGTAGAAAAAAAAAAAGAAAAAGAAAAAAAAGTATCTTTTCCGAGCATTTGCATTTCCACTTTGAAAAGCTTTAACATAGTAGAATAGCAGGCTTCAGATAAACATAAATTGAATGACAGTAAGTTCAAAAAAGTGTCGTTCAAGAAAATGTCTTCCAAAATAATTTTCTCAGTAACAAGCACACCTACCCAAATATCAGGTCGACCCATTCATGCATATGAGCAGAGACATGCTCACTCTCAAGAGCCATTTTGTGCTTATGAATGAAATCAACAGGACTCTCAGCCCAAGGAGGAAGTCTGACAGAATCTGCAATGGAAATTGTGAATCAAGAGGTACACATTTAGAATTCAAATTATAAGTTTTAAAAATAGTGCAGTACTCGAGTCCACTAGGATCTAGAAATGCATACCAAGCTTTCCTCCCAGTTGTGTTGTACCGAAATCGATCGAGTTTACATTTGTTAGAGCCTCTGGGAGATAAAATAGCTCTGGAACCTAGGATTTATCAGAGAAACAACTCACTAACCACCATCTGAAAAGATACGTATAAATGAAGAAGAAACGAGGGAGCTCTTGACCAAATCTACAGCTCCAGAATTGACAAAAAGCATCACATACAAACTGATAAAAACAGTTCTCGTGGAATAGCAGTATGCCCAGGATACTTACCAGCTCTTTCACATCACTCATATCTTCAAGAACACCATTCCAAGTAGCGCCTATGTCTGCAAACATCCTGTCTGCATGATCAAATTTGCCACCTTGCAGTTGAACCGAAAGTGTAGTAAATGGCTCCAACCTAACAAGGTAGTACAGCACCTGAAAGAAGCGTTAGCAGTCAGATGTAGAAGACAACCACAGAATTACTTTAGATGCTTATAATATCAGGGAGGCTGGGAGGTCACGCAAATGAAAAACCAAGTGTAGTCAGTATGAAACTATGTGAACAAGGAATGAAAATGTTACCTCACTATTTATATAAAACTAACAGCATGAAAGGAAGGAAAATGTGCTTTCAAGTCTCATTCATAAAGAGTTGAAAAATTACAAAAAGTGAAAGTCATATAAATATAAAGTATAGAATTCATGCAGGAAGCTGAAGGATCAAGAAGCTAATTGAAAATATAAACCACCTTTACCCAAGACTCAATATTAATATGATATTATATGATAAGAATATTAGTTCAGAGTTAGACACTGAAAATGTCAAAACAGCGACCTCATGGATAAATTTCTAACAAAAATGCCATGAAAACTCCTCCTTGTATTTCAACAATAATTTGATAAAAAGAGAGTTTCAATTTTGATTTTCATTGACCAAAGGATAGTAAAAATAACAAGCGGGTAGTAACAAAATTACCTTTTATCAGAACTAAAACAAAAACATATAAGAAGCTGCCGATAATATTTTAGCCAAGAATATCTATCTCAGCTTCATAGAGGAAGTTAACACATCCATGATGAATACATTAATGAAAAAACCATTCAATGATTAGATCCCAAACCTTAAATATCATGGAAGCACAGAGACAGAAAATTGATAAAATAAATGTCTAAATGTGTCGCATCTATAATCCAATAATTTAAGGTAATCTTGAAAAGTGTGTTCAAACATCAAAATCAGTAATAATTGCAATCTAATTTTCTAGAAAGCGGTTAGAAGTGGAATACATGGGACACCTATAGATACATAACATCCTAAACCAAATAAGGGAAGAATAGTTTGTGAAAGTACAGGAATACAAGATGGTAACAGCTCATCTAAAGGTACATCAAACATATTAACATGAAAGCAAGTACGTAAATGGGAACAACATCTTCTTTTGAAAGCAGGTACTCAAATCTTCGTTTCTTTTCTTTTTCTATTTTTCTTTTTCCTTTTTTATCTAACTACTCGCATAAGACAATGATGTTTCTGAAAACCTAAAAATTAGTTTTCAAACTTTCCAAATAAGACATACTCTTGGCCAATACAAGTCAATGGACAAGGAGTTAAAAATTACGTAACACTTCAAGATGAGAGGTAAAAAGATTTACAGTGCCATATCATGAAACAATCATAATTAACCATCACAAATATGTAAGGGATCAACGACTTAAAAACCCTACTGTTCCAGCACTTGAGTAATGTGAACCATAATGGAACTTGGGGATGACTGGATCATCAAAGCTGGAGTATCTCTCCTGAAATTTTTTTAGGCGATCAGGATTTAATGCTCCAACTGGCTGCAAAAGTAAATTCCATGTAAGAAAATCATTGGGAAAGGGTGAAATGCTGGAGTAACTAAAATGGGCACCTACACCACCTTGGAGAGATCTCTGTAGGAAGAAGGATTGGCAAGATCTAAAGTTTCCGAACTGTAATCTGCAAGAATCCAGGGAAAGACAGGATACTGCCAAAAATAATAATTAAAAAACAATAAAGGAAGATATAGATAAGAGAATTTAGTGAAAAAAACTACTGCAATCATACTGGTACATGTAAAAAGATAAATTAATACAAGACCCCTCCTGATGAAAAGATTAAAATATAAGTGATTATCAAAGTAAACCCACCTGAGTGATATCATTGTAACTACGACCAGCCAGTGTATTGAGCTGCATAATATATTCAAAATTGCTAATCTGCAGAAACATTTAATGCTTAACGATGTTAATTTTCTGTATTCCATAACTAAATGCAAACAAAATCACTCAAAATGCTAATCCACATGTAAATTGGTAAATGTGAAATTCATTCTTCAGTTCCATACCTCCCACCTAGACCAACGCTCCATCAGCTGAGTTCGCTTAAGAAGCTGGTCAGGTCTCTACATCCAAAAGAAATTGCTGAAGTTGTAAGAATACAACACCTGAGATCTAATCAAAACATACAAGTCTCAGGTTTGAAAGAAAGAAACCTGCGTTGCCAGATAAATATTGTTCAAATGAGGAGGCCGTGCTTGAACAATAGCCCGATATGCATTTTTTCGCCCCTCAATACTCTGGGACAAACCAAAAGGAAAATCTAGATATCAGTGAATTCAGATAAGCATAAGCAAATACTACTAAAGGAATTTTTATTTTTATTTTTGTCAACAAACATATAAAATAAAAGTTGCATAATTCATATTCTGCGCAGACTATACCCCAAAATCAAAGAAGAAGTTTGATCGATCAACCATAAACAACTCCAGTGCACTTCTTCTCAGAAGATATCTGTGTAGTAAAAATGCCGCTCATCAGTAACGATTACAACATGTTGGGCAAAAACAATACGATGCAGAAAAAAAGTCTACATACACAGGTTTAGGAAAGTCAGAATAAGTTTCTGTCTGTAACCAGTGACCACTAATAAGAATGCCCCTGTGCCAAGCTAATGAAAGGGCATTGTACACGTATATGTAGTAGCAAGAAGATCTTTTCTTTTCAGACAGAATCTCTACTTTTTGATTGGCAGTAATTAATAAATTAAGTATCTATGCCCTAAGGTAAGATAAGTGGCATGACTTGAGGTGTACCAACTTGAACCAAGACCATCCTGGGTATAATGGGATATGGTAAGAATTTAACCACAGAAAAGATATGCCATGGTATACGAATACGGAACTAGGTTATAATGGAAGAAGTACCATAGCAACACTGTCATTCTTCGAAACAAGATCTAGTGTAAAAGAGAAACAACAAAATCTACTAACTCAAAACAGCAAATGGCACCATAATAGCGAAAGGCAAAGGCTCAAATAATAGAAACTTCAAAAACACGTAATGATAAAAGTGCTAGCAGACTCAAATTGAAAAAATTCCTATCACACACCTCCTGCTAAACATCTGATGAAGGGAAGACATCAACCAGGTCCGATCTTTTTCTTGCACTCTTTTATCAGAATTTGACTCCAACCCATCTTCCACGGCATTTTCATCATTGTGATCATCAACTATGAAATTAATCCGCTTTGATGTTATCTGAAAGAAGACATTACTTCACAAGCTAAGGAACAGCTATCATGGATTCATGATGATGATATCTTTGATCGGGGAAAAAAAAACAAGTTGATGCTATCAACTCGAGTTATTAAGGGAAAAAGTAAAATATTTGAAATAATATCTTCTAAAAAGCTTGTGGAAATGATGTTGATCAATATAATTTCTTTTCCTTAGTTTCACTTTTTTTCATTTATGTTCATGTACTGATGAGTAGACCATGAACACTTTCAAAAATTTCATCCTTACAAGGCGCAAGGTGAAAAAGGAAAAGCACAAAAAGATCCTGGAAACATGAATGACATTCTAGCTTGAAGACACTGCACTTACTTGAAAGGTTCCTCGAGTAACTCTTAATGGTCGCACCATCGATGAGGAAAGTTCAAGAATAATTCTTTCATCAGACTCACTGGGAACATACCCAGGCGCAACTGCTGATGGATTTTCGACTAAATCTCCATCGCTCGCCATTGGAGCATCAATTGGATCCAGTGGCACCTGCCCAGGTTGCTCAGCAGTCGCTGACAGCCGCTGCTCGTTGTCCCCACTCTGTCCCAATGTTTTATCCTCCAAAGTATCAATCTCTGCATGATCATCATCTTCTTTTTCTTCATCCATTGTTATCGCTTCTGCCACCACAATTGAAGCAGTAGAAGAACATATGATATTCTCCTGATCATGTTTATTTTGTAGATGATCTTCATAATTAGCAGCTGCACCCAAATGATCAGACCCTTTGTAGTCCTTTCTCAAACATCTTCTCATCCTTGAAGAACTCTCCATAAAATCCAACTTCCAGAAGACCTGCATAATTGCAGTTTGAGAGAAATACGCTCCATAAATTCTAATTGAGAAGCAGGCAAACCAAATATTACGAACTTCAACAGAATGTGAATAGTTATTGCACTAACGAATCAAATGCTTTCCGAACTATGAAATATATGTTGTTATAGAATGAGTGATCTGATTACATACTCGCTCAGGTTTACATAGGGTATCTCCAAATGGTCCAAAAAGACCTCTCATCTCAATTAAGCAATGAATGAGTTTGCGCCATGAACGAGCTCCAGTACACAGACGGTGACGATCTATTACATCAACCTGTGTGCGTCTGTCAATCTGCAAAAGGGTGAAAAAGTTGTCTGATCCATCAAGACCTAAAAGCTACAGTAGGACGAAAACCAGAAGAACTGCCATACCTCTGACCGCTGCATGTTTCTTGCTAAAGCAAAGCTTGCAACTAATACTGCAATAAATTTATAGGAGAGAGCATTAAAATCTTTTCCGGAGACTGATCTTGAACCAACTGGTTGCAAGCATTCCAACCAGGCAGTTCCCATGGCTTCAGAGTCCGTCCATCTCTTCACACGCTCCATGTCACTTGTACTCCTCCGTTGTGCAGATGTTGCCATAGCCACAGCACTGAGACCCCTCCCAGAACCAATTTTAGCATTGCGTTCAAGATCACGTGCAGCAGCCAAAGCAGCAGCCTTTGCAGCAGCCTTGTCCTTCAGAACAGCTGGTGATTTGTTAGGAGTCTCCAAAGGCATTTGAAAGCTTGAAAACGTGTGAAGCCTTGTTTGTTTTCGCTCAAACATTGATGAGTCACGCCTCAGCTGTGTAGTTTTTGCAGGTGTTATGCTTTCACCACCAGCAGCACCAGCCGCAATCATGGCCAACGCCATTGCAGCAGGTGGAGATGCAAAGGCAGAAGCCCACCCTGGAGATATCATGGCAAGAGCAGCCTGAAATGTGCAACACTAGAATGAATCAAATAATGCAATAAAGAAAACTTTAACGCAAGAAAGTATCAGCAGAATGACTTTATGCACACAAGACTTTTATGCTCAACTGTAACATTCTTTGCCTGTTAGCTTTTTTGATAAATTTTGCACATATTAAAAAAAAATTAAAGAAAAGAAAAGAAATAAAGAGAATTGTGCTCAATGAGTGCATTGGCATGAATAACCTATGGAAGCTCATGACAAAACATAATTCCAATGCTCTGGGAAAGGTGCCAAAAAACTAATAAAGAAAAAAAGAGGCTGAAGAAATTAAGGAATACAAATGCCATCTATTATTAAAGTAAAGAAACTAGTTCAACAACTATAATTAAATAAGCACACGTAGATTCTGCTTCTTCCAGGAAGGACATGCCCAGAACAGGCCTGTACAACAAAATATTCTTGATGCAAACAGTTTCTATTTGAACCTTGTTATACTTGCATTAAAAAAAATGAGCGAGAACAACAACTCTCATCACATTGAACTCCTGATAAGGGTATCAGAATACTATTATTCTTTAGGCTTAACATAAGCAGATTAAAACAAACATACCACATATATATACAAGAAAGATCTCTTGCAATTAAAAAAAAAACAAGAGAAGAGATACAGTTCAATCACCTCCAGAGGAAGTGCATCTGCTGCCAAAGCACGATCATCAGCAACGAGGGGATTGAGACCATCCGGGGAAGTAAACTCGTGAATACCAACCAGAAGTGGCCGCCACCTCCTAAGAATAGCAACAAATGGTGGTATAATAGCCTCCACATACTGCTTACGAAGAGGCTTTCTATCCCTGCTAAAAGCATGCCACGCCTGCATTATAGAAGTATGACCAAAGTAAACAAAAGAATACCATCTGATTGCAGAACATCTAAACCACCCATGTTGCACGAAGAAAATTAAAGAAAAACAAGATTCAGCGATCACAAAAACAGTTTCTTTTTCTTTGGTTTTTTTGTACAAGTGGTATGAGTTTGACAACAAAATTAGGACCCAAACAGAGATGACCTTGACAATGACTGGCAAAGATGTAATAATTCACCTATGAAATCTGTTGACAAAATCAGAATTAGAGAAGTTGGGATTAAACTTACCTCGGAATAAAGAATGCAAGCTGCAACCAACACCCTCTGTCTCTTGGATTCCGAAATTGGCATGTTAAGAACTGGAGCAAGCACACTGCATATCATAAAGCATAACTGAGTTCAAGTCACCCATAAGTGTGGAGCAGCAAATGTCATGGAATTGATGGTTCACATACAGTAGGAAGCAATGTAACAAATGTAAAAACAGTTCGTAAGTGTGTTAAACAGTTCTAGGGTGCATTTTGCATGACCTTTTACTGCTCCATTTTAAGGTATAAATTAAAAACAAACAAGAAAAAGAAAGAATGTTTGAAACTTTATAATTAAAAGCAATGCACTGGGAAGATAAACAATTTCATGACTAGCATAACTTGAATATTTTTTTTGAGAAGTAGCATAACTTGAATATCAAACTACTAAGCTAAGAAGGTACAACAAGGATTTGTGATTTCCCGACAAAAACATGTGTTAGTTCGATTCATATTCCCAGTGGTATATTGGATGACATGGTGAGTTTATTTTAGCGTAGTTCTTGCATCCATCTAATGGTTGCAAATTATAGTATGTAGCAAATGCATTTGCCATATTTTGCCAATGCCAAGTACATTAACTAAGATCAAGTGACAAATACAGACTTTTAGAACATGCATACTTATTTTCGTATAGTTAACTCTTCATTTATGCCCAATCCCGTTAAGTTCATCGATTGGTATAAAACGTCAATAATGGTCTTTAAAACTATGCTCCAATAGTTGATCAAGAGTCTTAATTTGCAGATATTTATACTTCACTTCCGAATAATGCTAAACTGAAGGTATGAGACCATTATAGCTATTTCAAATAGTTAGTATATCTCTTTCTAGACTTAGGTGTGCTTCTATTTGTAAGCAGCAATTTTTAAGGCATTAGGAGGCATAAGGCCTAGACGGAGAAATCTAAGGAGTCAAAAGTATATTAAATCCCATTTCTTACCTCCAAAGCAATGCTGATCGTGGTTGCCTTGTTGCCAAACGAGTATTGCTATCTGATGGCATCACATTGCCTGCTTGCCAATGTAACCCCTCTGATATGTCATCCTTCATGCTTACATTCATAAATATCCCATCTTCACCATTATCTTCTTCTCTCATTGAAACAAGTACCATTCGGAGCATGCATAAGAATGGTTGATCACTGTCCAACAATTGATAAAGTCCAGCCATTCCTCCCATTCCAGTACCAGAACCTCCTCCAAGACCAAGACCACCACCCAGTGCACTCTCATCTAACAATAATGCCTGGAGCATGACAACTGATTTCTTAACCAAAGGAAGTTCAATCCAGTTTCCATTCACATCCTTTTCCAGGGCAGACTTCCAAGATTCCAAACCACTGCCTCCACCACCAAAGTCAGTAGCTTTTGAGGAAAGGCCAACTCCATACCACATCCGGCTCCTATACTTCCAACCCTCTGCTAAATCTAAAGCACAGCTCCCATATGATACAAAAGCACATCTAACAGATTCATAAGGTTCAGCTGCTGCTGCAGCTGTAAGACGTTCCATTACTGCTGCAGAAATTTGTCCATTTGCATCAGCCATAGAAGCAAGAACCTGATTAGGCAAAACAATAGAGGGCATAATAAGAAAATAGCAGATAGCAATGGAAATTGAACATCGGCATAATTATTCACTAAATATGATAAGTTAACTAGTTAAGTCAAATGTATACTAAATAATTCACTTCATGAGGCAAAGCAGTCCTACTCTGGCAAGGCAGAAAAATAACTAGATTAATTGGCTGAGGAAAAGGGAATGACAATAGTTAATCACAAAAAGA
The DNA here is from genome assembly GCA_002174775.1 of Macleaya cordata. NCBI lineage: Eukaryota > Viridiplantae > Streptophyta > Magnoliopsida > Ranunculales > Papaveraceae > Macleaya > Macleaya cordata. Next base: position 288,605 of record MVGT01004437.1, on the reverse strand, counting down.
AAATAGATGAAAGCGATCAGCATTTCTACTTCCTCTTTCTTGGTATGGATGTATGCTGCCTATCAGAATGAAAAAGAATACAACATTTGGATCTAGAAGAATGCTACAATCATGACCAGGCTATGGAACATCATGAATCAGAAGATTAGCATCAATGTGATGTTCTGCGATACAACAAAGAAATTCAGAAGAATATTCACGACGTTGAAACTTGAAAGGACTACTAGAGAAACACTTCTCTTAATAGCTGATAGCTCAAGGGTCAATGACCATTTTTTGGATTTATAGTTCATGGGAGACTTCAAGCGTGTGCAGATTACCTTGAGCTTGGTTTGGTTGCTAGGTATTGTGTTAAATTTTGGATTAAAGAGGTGTCGATCATTCTGTATTTTACCAGAATCCTGCAACTGATTAAAACACAATTGGTGTTTATGTTGCTGATCTTGTGATTACTGGTTGTAATAGTCAGGGCATTAATGCAATAAACAAATGAATTCATACATTTCAAAAATTTCTGTTGGTCCTCGTTTTCATGATGCTAATGCATATGGGACAGAGAAAAGTTCAAGAAAATGAGGCTCAAAATTCATGGGGTTCTTAATCTGATTAAACTGATTTTTTTTGTAAACTATTGCTACTCCTCATAGAGAAGTATGACATAGAAGAACCAAGAACAATGAACATATTGACCAAGAAAATCTAGATTAGCAGGGTAAAGAAACGAATTACAAGACCATGAATTGATTTAAGAGATTCATAGCAACAGCAAAAAAAAAAAAAAAAAAATTGAGAAAAATCAACCGCAGGATAAAACATAGATTAAACATTGCACATACATCAAGAGAGAGTCCTCCAGAATCACACGAGAATGATCTGCGTGAGCCCACAGCTTCTGAAGATTCTACAGCACTTCTACCTAGTGAATTTGATCGGTTATCAATGCTGGAAGCAGATGAAATCGGAGATCCAGATCCATCCACCAAGTTTGAGTTACTGAATAATTGGCTTTGCAGACGTAAATGATCTTCAACAAGCATTAGAATCACAATTGAATTTTCTGCCAAAGCCACAGAAAGCTGAGCAGCAACTTCTGCTTCTGCCTTAGCATTAACTGGTGATAAACCTTCGGCCGCAACACCAGCAGCAGCTGCTGCAATGACTTGAGTCTGCAAAAAAGAAAAAAAAAATGTGTGTAACCAGCGCAAATGGTTTTCTTTCATCAACTAGAAAGAAGAAGAGAAAAAGCAGAGTTTGGCATGATATAGGATAGCTTTCTCCTCTTCCGTGTGCTCATAAATAAAAACTTAAACAGTCAACCAGTAAGAGTATTGTTGTCATTCACAATCCTAAATTAACATACCAAAACACAAAAATCATTTTTCATGGTCCAAATGGTAAAGAATTTTATCTGTAATGTGGCTACTGAAAAACGAAACTTACAATAGCTGAACAACCTACCCTACCATATGGACATGAATTGAGGATTGTGAATTGGCATGCACAACCACCATATGGACATGAACTTGATCCAAGATTACAAACAAAGAGGAAAATTTTCATTTGAAGGTTTTTTTATTTTTTTAGAAGTTAAAGGTATCAGTTTGCTAAGTCGCTAACCACATTACAGACAACTGCACATCAACAATATCGGCATCTTGGTCTTATTCCAATTACTTGGGGTGGTCCAAACGAATCTTATTATGACAAGAGCATCCATCTCAGAATACCTTAATGTCAACAGATGACAAAGAAATAATAATGGACAAAGAGAGTCCTGATAGCAAAAAAAATCAATGTGCATGACAATTAATCATAACACAGAATGGTTTTTTTCTCAAGGCTATGATGTGATAGATTGGGAGAACACAATATTTAAGGTTGATTATCAGATTATCTTCTGATACAATATAATATTAGAAAGCATATCAGTTTTACATGGATTCTTAACATGCAAAGCCATGCAAATTGTTAGCATATCACAAGGACATACAAGATCTAAACAAAGCTTTCTTTAGTGGATTTCTTCATATTAAGCCTATCAATTATTAGAATAAGAAGTCTTCTATTCGTCTACAACTTTCTTTATCTCCTAAGGATCATACAAGTTCAAAAACTTTTCACACAAATGACAGCTTCTGCTCGAAAGTTTGGTTATCAATATCAAAGGAAACTTAAAGAAATCAAAATAACAAAAGTTCAACAAGTAAAAGTGCATTCCCATTCCCAAAACAGGCCCACAATATCAGAACGAATATTACAATAGGCGGTTGACTATCAAAGAAACATTAGCTTCAAGAAACTAATCTTACCTGGACCTGCAGTTCTCTGGCTGCAAAATCCAGCAAGCCACCCAAGAGCCTCCTCTTGAATACAGGCAATGATTCTTCACGTCTTCGAACATGAAGAACAACAAAATAAGGTAATGGTTGACCAATGAATGAATAAATTACAGACAGAAACCAATTGATATTGCCAAAATTTTGAAATTAAGAAACATACACAAATTAAAACTTCATAATTAAGCATTGTTAAAAACCGCTACCTTCCGGTGAGGCACAGGTTAGCCTCAAGGCATACGCCTCATCCTCCTTATCTCATAAATTTCTCAACATGACAACACAAGGTAATGTGGGACTAAACCTCTTAAATTCTTTCAGTTTTTCTCGACTTTTGATTCTCTTTAGAAATACCCCAACCAATGAACTATTTTGACGAACATTACCCACATAAGTATTTAAATACCTTTCTCTTATCTTATTTAATAAATCTCAGAACTTTTATTATCTAATCTGTGCATTTCCAACTTGAGATGCTTTGTGAATGTGACTTTAGACCTTGTACAATGTTAGCTTTTTCACTTTCCATGGATTTCTCATAGTAAGACACAACGAATCAAAGCTTTACATGGTTTATGAGGTAAGCACATGGAAAGCTCAAACTTAGTTACCTTATACAGTCATAATTTTTTTCTCTCTATTTGTCGCTTTGTTCTTCCGGTTTTTGTTAATTACTTGTAATAGCTAAAATTGATGAGAGGAGATAGTGGCCAATGATTTTGACTGAAAGGAAGTGGAGAGAGACTCTAAAGATGATAGGGGAATTAGATTGAGAACCCCCAAAAGCAAAGATGACAAGGGGAATATTGATAATGTCAATGGGTGATTAATAATTATAATTTTTGGCTTTGATAACAAAATTCCAGCGATAGAACAGTGTAACTACTGCATTCCGAAGATGGATTAAAATCTACAAGATACACTAGGTGTTTGACTCAAACTGCACTAGACAAAATAGATTATAAATAAGCAAAGTTCACACTTCACAACTTATTTACTTGATTCCCGTGGATAGTTACTTTTTATAAATTAACAATAATTATTTGGAATTCTTATACCAATTTTCAAAAAATATTCAAACCTTAAACCTAGTTCTGCCTCAGGGCTCATATCAAGCCTCATGGAGGCAAACTGCCTAAAATATATAATGTTGCACAGCGTAGCAATGAAAATACTAAATAGAAATAGATAAAAGGATGAAGAGATCCTCAATAGATACACGAAGAGACGAAAGAGATACTCGAGAATAAATTAAAATCAAGAGAATATTTGAAGAAGAAATCGTTGAGAGAGGGAACTAGACTTTTTATTCAACCTTCAATAATCGATAGTCAAAATTACATAATCCTTGTAAATGTTTAGCTTAAATATGAAAGACTAAATAAGCAAAAGTACTAAAATATCCCTAATAAGATAAAATAACTAATCGTATCAAGCACCCGTCGAACATTGGCCCTAAACGGCTTGCACGTGAGGTGCTGCATCAATATGCCTCACACTTTAAAAAAAAAAATTGTACATAAAAGGATTGTTTCATAGTTCATTTAGCAAATGAACAGTTGTTTACTCATGAAAAATATAAAAAAGAAAAAAGTACTCATCTAGTTTCAATAGGTCACTAGCATAGGCTCATGGTCATACTTTTAGATTTGGGAAAATGCCAGTTAGTTCAACCATTGGATATGACAACTAGATGGTCAGAAAATTGCAAAGCATAAACGAAAAATGATGTGAGCATATCACTGAAAAGGAAAAAGGCAAAAACAGAGCAACTAATTTCCTCCATTCACATTATCTTAACTTGAATAGTAGGTTGAGGGAGAGGATTACTTATGCGTTTATTTATACAAAACCAAAGACTATGCTCCAGCTTTAGGTCAAACTATGTCCTTGTCATGAACTAATAAATTCAGCACCAAATCATGAGTTTGTTTTGTCTTGCCAATAAATTAGTCCAGGCATACAAACTAGAATAACTTCTCAACCAAGATGAGTAGAGAAATATCTGGAAACTTAATCATAACTTAGTTATGGAATCATTTTACGGTTTATTGCTCTTCAAGTCTGCTCAAATCTAAGAACGAGAGAACTTTTAGGAGGAGCATGGAATGGTTATTCAATTCCTTACTGGAAATGTCAAAATCAGATTAACCTAGAAAATTTTGGAAAGTTGTCTGAAGTAATGACACATGATAAAGCCATGTTGACGTACCTGGTGCGTTGATCTCCAGTACTAGACCCACCAACCATAGACAGCCATTCTGCACAATGAATCGTAGCCTCAACATCCTGTAAAAAGGAAGCACCAACCAAATAGTTTAAATGAAAATGATTAATGAACAATAAGGATGACTAAATATTTACACCCAGAACTCAAAGAATATGAGCAAGATACTTAACAAAAAGAAGATGGGAGAATGTCTTTAATGTAATGGCTTACAAAAGCATGTTCAAAGAAGAATGAAAACCTAGATACATTTCCCTGAGTTGCGAAGTGTTAGCATATATACAGATTTTAGCATATAGCCATATATACTCCAGTGAAACAGGAAATATGTGTGGGTGCCCCTCATAATACCCTTTTATCTAGTAACACTGTTTCTCAATTTATCCTATAATCAAGAGAACTACTATATCAAACATTGTAAAACAAAGACCAACCTTCCAACCATCCTTTTGGCGCATTGAATGCTCTAATATGATAATCAAGAAGTTGTGTATGAGGTCTTCTATGTCTCCAATGCTTGCACCATTTGAATATTTGATTGTACCCCTCTGGAGGAACAAGTAATTCAATTAAAAGGTATAAAAGGTTATAATGTCCCAGATACATACTGTAACAGCATACATATAACAAAAAAGAAAAAATATTTATCCTAGTAAAGATAAAATTGTTGAGCTTAGCAGAACTTAGAAGTTCCAACCAGCAACATGTTTGCCATAAGAGAATGAAATCAAACTTATACCTCATAATTAGAAATAAGAACCTCCAAGATCCACTCGGGCCATTCATCCATTCCTGTAAGCCTGCCTCTGTTTTCTGGATGACTGCAAGCCAAAAACAGAAGATCCTGAAATCATATAGAAAAGTAGAGTTCAGAGATTAAAGGTTTCACAAGGAAAAGATGGAAGATGAAAATTATTAACTGATATATCACAAGACAAATTTTTCATCACTGAATAAGAAATATGATTACCCAGACACTTCAGATGCTCAGCAGCTAAAGTGGAGATATTCTTTAACAGAGCTACATAACCAATGTACAGAGACCAAACAATAGGAAAATACTATAAGATAACACGATGTAAAATGCTTTATCGAGTAGAAAAAGAAAATGACGCAATTATGTTAGCATAGGTGAGTGGGACTACGAGAAGATACAGAAAAAAAAATCAAGAATTAGAGAATTCAAGGGAATGTAGCAGTAGCTCCAATAGTTGATCAAATAAAGAAGGGACGATTGGATGGTTTGGTCATGCACCAAAAGACCACCAATGGTGCCAGCAAGAAGAGTGTACCATTCACGTCTTCATGGGTGACACCAGTATGAAGAATCATTCAGATGGCACCACGGGTTTAGTCTAGAAAGGATGAGGTTGAGATAATGAGAAATGAGTATTTATGGAAGATATAACTCCAGATAAAGATGGACCGGTGGAAGAGAATTCATGATACCAAATCCAAATAGTTGGGATAAAGCACTGATGATCGAATAATGATGATGACACTTCCACTAAACATCTCATAAGCTTCAAAAACTTCACATCATAATATTAGTTAACATCTATTACAAGATATACAATACGATGGCATGTTCTAATATTAGATACAGGTACAGGAATAGATAAAGTACCAGTATAGGTGGATAGCCAAGATTTAAAGGATACATATGACATCAATACAACTCATAAGAACCGTAAAATAATAATATATAATTTTGAAAAAAAACACACAATATGCCTTTTGGATGGACACTGCAGTATTACCACAAGCTTGCATTCGAAAAGGCAATGATAATGGGATATGAAAGCCATCGATAAAAATTTTAAAAAAAAAAAAAAAAGGGGATATGAAAGCCAATTAAGATTAGGATCTCCTGTTTGAATGAAACACATGTAAGCTCAAAACAATTTTCTCCTAAGTGCCTAAAACTTGGAATGCATTAAGAAGCAAATGCAACTTTCTTCCCACTGATCACTAAGCATTGCAAACCAAGACAGCGTAAAGCACCCAACATAGTCACAAAATTTACCTAAAGAAGACACAGTGGAGATACCTGTATGGCTCGAACTTGGAATGACCTAGATGCATATGGAAGTGAACGGAGAAGAACCAACAAAAGTTGAACATGTTCAAACTGATGACCATAGTCATAAAGGTTTAGCCCGTCATCTGTCGAAGAAGCATTTATCTGGAAATGAAAAATAATTGGCTTAGGATTCTCATATGCAAGAGAAGAATCAACATATATAAAATAGTTCATAAAGCTATCATAAAAATTGAGGTTAACATTCAACTAAAGCATGAACCCATATGAATAAGTAACATCTTTAGACATCCAACTCCATGGCGCGTAACATTAATAATAGAAGTATATCCAATTACCCAAAAAAAAACGAAGGGATGTCCAATAGAAACTGAATGAAGTAAGAAGTGTGAAGATAAAATAGCAAAAAATGGAAGAATTCAAGGTAATTAAAGAGAATAAAAGATTAGGTAAGCAAAGCTTGATGTTTCATCATCACCACATCACTACAAAATAAAGATCTACTAACTTACTTCGACTCAAGTATTACAAATGGAACCCACTAGATTCATCAAGGTAAGTTACGAAGTTTTAATTCCCAAACCATTGTCCTTGAGACTAAGGAATCGGCTATCTCCTCTGGAAGGAGAAGTATTTTAAGAAGAAAAGAGATTAACAAGTCTGGACTTCTTTGGAAACTGTGTGAGAAGCATAAACCTATGGAATGATGTCTAGTTACCAAATGAACCTAATTAAGAACGTGTTGATGCTGACTCCATTAAGGGAAAAGGAAGACCAAGAGCTGGTGACATCATAGACCCCATCCAAGGATCATGGACTTATTGCTATTTAGGGTATCACTTTGGACATCATTAACTACGATAGATAGACTATTCCTCCTAATATGGATCCCCACATAAAAGATGATTTTAATGTTGGAAACATATTTCCACCAGACAGCATATAATAATCTTTCAGGAAAAATAATGACTTCTAAAACTTCCTGGAAGTCGTGAAAAAAACTTGTGAAGTTGTGATAGTAATTACCTCGAGCTTGAGAAGCAAGTAAGCAACTACTGAAGGATGGGATACTACTTCTCACATAAATGCAGATACTCTCTTGGTAGGTCATATCATGAATAATAATAATAATAATAATAATAATAATAATAAATAAATAAATAAATAAATAAATAATAATAATAACAATAAAACTTCATTACATAAGATCAGAAAAAGCTGTTGGCATTCATAAACCTAAAAAGGTCTTTTCGATCTGTTGCTACTATTTTCAAACCCGAAATCAAGCATAAACTATAATTCTTCATAAATAATTGTCAAGAAAAGAAAAACATCAACATGTGGCCATGTAAACAGACCCCAAAAATGAAGGTTAAAGGGTATGAAACAAATAGATGGCAACTGGAGAATAACATGATTATTTATTAAGAATCCCACATAGATTAGTTTTTATATGGTCAGCAAATTCCACAAAGATAAGTTTTTATAGAGTCGGCAGAGTTAAGTCTCCATCTCTCAAGGTTTAATAGATTGCACTGAGAAGGGAGCAATCAATTTTTTGCATATTTGGTGTCTGTATTGGCTATTTCTATCTTTAAAAAAGAAAGACATAGTAGCAAACAAAAGATAGAAGCAGATAGCCATACCGATGCACCCAACAAAGCCATGTATACATTGCTTGTCATAAGCCTCTGTGGAGCAGCTTGAAAAGCTTTTTGTAAAGCAAAGAGTAGCAGAGAAACTTTATCATCAAACATTGTACCACCTCCATCATGCACCCCATTACCCAGAATGCTAATTGCCATATTTGGAGGAGCGTGTGTACCGAATTTCAGATGCCCTGACGTCACTAATGCACCTAATAGGCTGATGATCCGAACAACAACACCATCACCATTGTCAACATTATAAACATTATTCCTAGCGCTCTCAGCACTTATTGAAAAACTTATACCACCTAAAGTTTTCACAACCTCAGTGGCAGACGACATTCTATCGATATTTGCACCCATGGAAACTGTAATGGAGCTGCCACTACCAAATGTTTGTAGTTGAGAACTTTCTTCATGAGAAACAGATTTCTTTCCCTCAAAAGATCCTGGAGCTTCATCTGGAATTCTTTCGTGAACCCCAGAAGTATCCAGACCAACTCCCTTAATTGACGCATTTTCATCATTCTTTCTGCCAGAATATTCTGGAGCATGATCACCAGCTTTTGCTTCTCGTTGCAGCAGAACGAGAAGTGTTTCAACACCTCCACAAGATATAAATGACTCTGCAAATGTGTTAGCCCTAGATGTATTAGGCTGTACCACCAACCTATAGATTAGGTGCAACACCCTGGAAATCTGGAAGACACATCAGTTAGGAACAGATTCCAAGTAAAATAACCATACTGTACTTGCACAAAATCTGAAGAATCAAAGCCCCAATTGAGAAACTTCCTATGACAGAAGAAAAGACCTTAAAAGAAACTTTCCATAAACAGTAGATCTAATTAAAGTAAAGCATTCTAAGATAATCAGAGAATAAGAGACACACAAAAGAGATGTGCTGCTCAGACTAAATGGAAAAAAGAAAGAAAATAAAATAAAAACAACTGAAGAAATGTTTGCTGCAAACTCAGAATTTGTATACAAACAATAGTAACAACTCTATGGTAGTTTGACCAATCCAAGACTCCAAGTAACATGGTTCTCAACCAAGCAAGGACTTAAGTTAAATTCCAGAAAAATGAAACCACAAATCATGAGAGATAAACAAAATGTCATCTGAAAGAGTCCAAATATATCTATATACAGTTGGGATATTTGACACCACTTTTGTTTACACAGTTTTGCACATGGAGTTGAGTCTAGGGATGATTTTTTGTGAGGATGGTCTCACCATATAGATCATCCTAGCGAAAAGAAAAAAAAAAAGGCCCATTTTGAAGCTTGTAAGTGCATCAAATCTAAATTAAAATTGCTAGCTTTTTAAATCATCAATTTTACCATTAATGATTAAACTACAATCAACATTTGATGGGATTACAACTCTTAGAATGGGGTGATTTAATTTGTGAGGATGATCAACAAGGTGAAGAGATAATCTTCCTAAAAAAATCATCCATGGACTTGTCTCCAACGGTCCGTACAATCTCTTGTGCAAAATTGTATACAGGAAACAGTGAAAGAAATACCGCAATTTCTTACACCATAACCACTGAACCATAATTAAATACCTTAGTTTGCTTATCATTAATCGAAACTAAATTGTACATAGGCGTAGTACAAATGAAGAAGGTATACACTAGCACAGAGCCACAGAGTAAGAAGAAAGAACAAAGAGAACAGATGGTCAAGGGGAGGATAACATGCATTGTGTTTAAACAAAAACATACACAACACATCAAATAAAGAAGACTAAAAATAAGTGTACTGTTACCAGGAAAAGACTAATGGAGAATTAATCAAATGTCCTACCTGGTTAGGCTGTGGACAGTCAACTACAAACCCCAACAAACGACGAACATCATCAACAGCCATTGAAGGAGGTGCTGCTCCCACTAGAAGTTCGATAACCACTAAGAGCTCATCAACCAGAGCATTTACTTCCCCAACTGGCCGTGGTTCTTCGTTCAGTGAAAAAGTATCCACAGAATCCTTTTCGCGGATAACCCAATAGCATCTCCTGCAGCTATCCAGAAGCATCTGCATAGCATTAGCATCTCGCATAGCTGATGACTCTGTGAAAACCATGTCTGCAAGTGAAGAGAGAAGCTTCTTCTGTATTCCATAGTTGCATAAACTCCACATTTTCAGATCCAACAACAAAGTACTAAAAAGCTGCACTTTGAGTGAATGATTGTTTTTCTGGGATTGACATAAACAGACAATTGATGCAACAAGTTCCTCATCTCCAACTCCATTTTGCTTTCCAAGATCCAGGGTAGACAGAGATTGCAGCAGGTAGTTTAGGATTCGTGACAAAACTTCAGGCCCCCTAGTGCGACGCAGCTCTTCGTTATTTCCAGGATGTTGAACAGCAATTGAAATAATTCTGAATATTGAGGCAGAAAGAGAAGTGGTAGCTAAAGACAAATTATAAGTCCCACGTAATGGTTCCAAGCTATCTTGCTGCACATTGCTTACAACCAGTGGAAGCAAAGACATGGGTCCTCCATAGGCCAAGGCCCATAAAGACTCAGCTGGGCGCATTCGTGTAGCAACGTGAACTTGCCCAAGAACCTCTGCAGGTCTCCGATGGGTTCCTGATAAAGGAGAACAATTAAAATTTTCTTAGCTAAATTAGCAAAAGAATTTAAATTGGATGTTTTCAACAAACCAAAATTCATTCCATCACTTAATGCACAATTATATTAATTGAAAGATGTATGTAGGTTTCAGGATAGATGGGTTTGTGAACCCTGAATGTCCATGATGAGACCTTCTAGCTTCCACTGCGAGGGCCCACCCCCAACTAAAATTGCCAAGGGCAAGAAAAGCGACCTTAGTGGGGGATTCAGAGGGTCCGCAGACTGCAATGTGTCAAATCAACTATTAGCTTATAGTTCAAATGAATATATTTTTATCCCAATTCTCAAAATAAGGCACCTTCAATGAACTAGCACTTCCATCTTCTGCAAATAAAAATATAATATAATCGAAAGAAACCATGAAGTGACACAGATGTACACAATAAAATCCTGCTACAGTCATCTTAATCTTCTCATTCTACCTTTAAAGCATCATAAGTGACACACCATGACCTTGGAGAGTACTATAGAGGAAAATTGGAAATCAAATGAGTTTATGGAAGTCTTGATGATTCCATAGCAAGACAAATATTCTCATAAAGAAATAGTGAAAGGATTTTTTTGCGAACGAGTGAAAGCAGGAATATTTAGCTAACCTGCAGCACCAGAAGGGGAAGCATCTGGACAGAAACGTCCACTGAGCAACTTTGGATGATAGAAAAGGTGCAAACTTCCTCCAATTTCTGCATCCAACAGTGAACTTTCTTCTGCCAAACTCCGCACATGATCATTGGTTGCTAGCCATGGTAACCCAGCTCCATTACCAAAAGAAGGCAGCACATCTCCTCCCCTAGAAGCCAAACGGGCCATCCTCTCTGGACCAATCGATTCTTTAAAGATGTAAATGGGCCCCATTTCAGCAAATAAAGGACACTGACGTCTACGTCGTTGCAAACCAGCCATTGTTGGAGGAGGATTTGTTCCAATGCAGCAAAATGCAAGAGGCTTGGAGATCCGGGGAAACTCAAATGGGCGGCTTTCATACAAAGAACCATCAATATACAATCTCAGTTCGCTTTCCGCTTTACCAATTAGACTGTGCTTGCACGTATGTTCAAGACCAACAAAATACCAGTGTTGTGGCTTAAATGCATGAGTGAAATGCAAGGAAGCCTTCTTTCCCTTGCCACTACCACATTCAACTACCAAAAACTGAGCATGAAAATATGCCTCTATACCATGATTATCAGCAGATAGGAAGCTGAACAACCGTGGCATGTGTGCTGTACCTTCACCAGCAAGGGCACTTGCAGCAGCTGCAGCAGACATGGCGGAGGATTTACCAGACCTGGCTGCAGCAGCAGCTGCAATTGCGGCAGCAGCTGTTGCGGTATTTAGAGTGTCAGCAAATGATTCTATATAGATCCATGTTGCAAATGCATAACCATTGGTGAAAGGCCAACGACTCTCGCCTGGACCAAGTAAACCAGAACTTTCACCATCAAATTCAAATGTGCATGCTGGACCCCTGGTTTCCTTTCCACCCATAGCCTTCTCCAATGCTAGCACCAAAGGTTTTGCCCAGACCGTGGTAAGTGTTCTTGTGATGACCTGAAGCCATCTATGTAAATCCATTACACTGAGGGAATGTCCCGCTAAGTATTGGATGCAGTGGCACAAAGGGGTACCATCCCAATGCATCTGTGCTGCTGCTGTTGAAACTACTTCCTGAACAAAAATCTTCTCTGCTGATCCTAAAAGAACTCCTAGTAGACAAGCCGTGGAGCACATTGCTCTGTTTCTTGTGCAAGCCCTCAATATCGCAAGCAATCCTTTAACCATCCGTGTTCTGGGTGACATGTGTCCATCAAACTCAACTTCCCAGGGTAGAGAAGGGATCAATTCACCAGCAACAATGGCAGCCCTAGAATTTAGCATAACACTAGGCGGATTATCGTCTTCACCCTCGTCGAAAGATTCAACACCACCCATCGTTGCAAGAAGCGCATCCACTACCAACACAGCAATGCTCTCGACTTCCTCTCCCTTCCCAAAAATCTCCTGACCAGATACAACACGCTTAAGTTTCTCTAAGCTTTCAAATTTTCCCATGATAGCAGAATCCACCAAATGCAAAAGCTCTGGGGACACATTGGGCATGACAGCTTTGGGCTTAGGCTTAATGGGTGAACCAATAGGTGGAGAGTATGCATCTCCATAGAAACTCGATTGAGAATCAAAACTAGCGGCAGAATGAGATTGTTTGATGGTCCGACCCAATTGTTTCTCAGACCCAGGGCTCGAACCAGTGTGGTCTTGCATCTCAACAGAGTCCAACTCTCCCGCCAAGTGGTTAGCAAAATATTCCGAGGTTTCCTCGTTCGCGGAGTACTGGCTCACATTATCTGAATCAGAAGACCGGATTGAATACACATTGCCCTGAGATTCCAGCAAATTCCTCTCTTGATCTTTCAAATTCACCTGTTCAAAATTGTCATCTTCTTCACGTGATCCACCCCAATCTTCAATAGACGTGATCGTACTCACAGAACGCACCAATTGCAAGACCTTTTTGCCTTCCGGCTCATCCCCAACATCCCCAGAAGACGAATCTTCTCTGCTCTCCTCTGCTACACCAACTTCCTGTACATCTATACCCCTCACTGACTCATTCTCAGAAACTTCTCCAGGTTCTTTCGACTCTTCTTCCATTATATATACTGTTTTTTGACCTAGTAATCTCTCATCTAATTATTCCCAAAATCAACTCTGAAACAGAAAAAACAAATGAATTTTAAACCTAAAAATAATTGACAGAAACCAATACGAAAACACTACAGGTCAAACAGATCAAATAATGCCAGCGAAACAATAATAATGACAAAAATTAAAACATTTTTAATTTAAATGAGTACCTTTCAACTCAAATCCAATCAAATGTCGATCTACTCATTTCGTGAAGCCCTCCCCTACCTGAAAACAACTAAATCAATTATAAAACCTACATTAAACAAACCCCAAACATCATTCACGCAATCAAATCAGGAAGAGGTAGATATTTTCAAACGAAATGCAGAAGAATTACAAAAATGTGCTTCGATTTCAAGCTAATCAAACTGTTCATTTAAAGAAAAGCAACGATTTCAATGAAATTATAGATCAAGAAGATCGATTTTCTAGAAATGGAAACCTAATCAATGCAGCAGTTGAAGAACATTAAAATTAAGGGAAAACCTCTTTAAAAAGAACGAATCGGAACAATTAAACAGATCCAGATTTCAGAACTCAAAAACGTCATTAAAGAAAGAAGATTAAAATCACATAGAAAATTAGGAAATTTTTATTAAGAATACCTTGAAAAATGGATCCAGAAATTCGAGTCTGTTTTTTCCGTTTATTGTTTTTTTCTATCTTTTTTTTGTAGAGAGAGAGAGAGTACTGTGTTAGGTAAATTAAAAAGTTTCAAAAGTTTTTTTGTTGAAGAAAAATGAAAAGTATATATGTTAAAAGAATCGATCAAAGTCTAGAGAGAGAAAGAGGAAGAGGAAAATCGAAGGGTCGAAATAAGATGCGAATTAGGCGCGAGGGGAAAGCTCGCGCTTCTTTTCTATCCGCACAAGTGCGAGTGTTTAGTTTTAGGGTGCAAAAGGGGAAATGTTCCCTGAGCGACATTCCGCAACTCTGAGCATTGTAGCAAAATTTGGCGTTTAAGTTGCTTCTCACGTGGCTAATCTAAACAATAGTAATGCGACACTTGGCATTAAATTGGTTGATCTGTCTTTCCTTTCATTTCATAGTCTGTTTGGACAAAGGATTTGGGGGAGGGATTTTGTGGGCACCAGGGATTTGGTGGAAAAATCATGTTATATTCTGTTTGGACAAGGGATTTGGGGGAGGGATTTTGTGGCACCAGAGATTTGGTGGAAAAATCATGCTAGTCTGTTTGGACAAGGGATTTGGGAGAGAGATTTTGTGGGGAACAGGAATTTGGTGGAAAAATCATGTTATATTTTTCCTTAAAATCCCTTGTCCCCACAAAATCCCTCCCTAAAATCCCTTGTCCAAACAAACTATTATATTTTTCCTCAAAATCCCTCATCCCCACAAAATCCCTTGTCCAAATAGACTATAAGTGGATTTTTTTTCCCACTCCACAACAATCCACGTTTCGAGTTAGGGTGATGATTTTTTTTTTTTTGTTTATGAGTCTCGATTTCACAAGTTGGAGCTTAAAATTTTGTTTAAAACCTGAACTATTATGAGTCTCCATTTTTTTTCCTTGCCACTGCGGATGAATGTTAATCTAGTTAGTAGGTGGAATGTTAATCTAGTTAGTAGGTGGAGGTAAGTGTCAAAGTTATTATGACTTAGGGTTTTTCCCTTTGTTTGTCTAATAATTTGGTGGCAAGTGCAGTCCCTCTATTTTTTTCTATGCTAGGTAATTAAAAAGAGAAATCTTTTCGAAGATGGCTGAAGTAAACCCTAGGTTTATTGGCACCATTTGGTTTCATTTTTGTTCTTTCACAGATTTAAACTGGTCCTAGTTCCAGTTAATTTTATTCCAATTTCGTTTGGTTTACCTACTTGGGATGAGTATGGAGCCTACCGGCACAACTGGTCAAATCCAATTAAGTGAATGCAGTTCAGGTACAAGGAGGAACCTTGGTAATAAATTGAAATGCACCCCTACCAGCACATTTAAGACCTTGACTAGGCTTTGCATTTCAATGACATCTCATTCGGCACAGCACATTCAATACTTCTTAAGGCTAAGTAATATTGCCCTAATAAATTTATGTAATATCATTTAAATTTTGCGAAAGGATATAACATTGCTTTAGGGTCTCTCTCTCTCGATCGATCATTATGTGTCTCTTTGTGTGAAGAACCCAACCCCCAGGTTTTCTCCACCTAAAAATAATGGCGGGGTACGATCGACTCACTGTTTGAGGGTCAAGTTGAGATAATTGCTTTGTTTTATTAAAGAGTAGTAGTTATAGAATTTTCAAAATAGTTAGAGACTCAAAATAAGCCATTTTGAAGCCAATATTAGCCCCTTAAATAATAGTAGATAACTAGAGATAAGTACGACTTTGACTTAGGGGTGGTGGCTATGGGAAGGGAACAAAGTTGGAGGTGAAACTTGGGTTTTTTATTTTTCAACATTGAGCCCATAGCAATCATGAATCCACCCAATTAACCAAACCCAAACCCAACTTTGCTTTGGGCCTAGCATTCCCAACATAACAAAATGCCGTGTAAGGATATTTTGGAAAAGGTATATATATTTCTTGAGGGAGGTTATGGCACCCCCTCTTAGAACGCCCCCTTATAACGCCCCCTTCTATGAGGCTCGATACATCTAGGGGCTGATTTTTTTTATGTGATGTTCTTCTCAATATGTATATCATCATATTAAAAAATCAGTCTGTTCTAAAACATTTAACCCCCTCAAATTACTTATCAAAAATTGATAACTATTTGACCCCTCAAATAGTTACTAAACGGTTACTAATTTTCAAAGGTTAATTTGAAGTGGTTAAAAGTTTTTGAACGAACTGATTTTTTAATATGATGATATACATATTGAGAAGAACATCCCATAAAAAAATTAGCCCTTTGATGCATCGTATGTGGGTCCCACAGGAGGGGGCGTTATAAGGGGGCGTTCTAAGAGGGGGTGCAATAACCTCCCTCATATTTCTTACCTAATGTATATTTCCACAGCCTGACAGTGCCCACACTCATTCCATCTCCAATGCTCTCCAAAAATTGAGGTAGATACTTTGGAAGTTGGGTGGAATTGTGTGTATACAAACCAAAGAACTCGTCCGCAGAGCACTTGGCCTCAGTTTCAAATTCAAGCTTATGAATTTGAGCCATGTCTTAACAGTTCAATATCCACAGCTATAGCATGCACCCACTGATTAGTTCAACATGCTACCACTACAGAAGTGGTTATTTTTGTGAAGGGAAGAAGGGAGATGTAGGGTTTATATTTAAGAATCAAGGACACTTTTCTAAGGAAGTTGTGTATGTGTCGTGTCCTATTTTTAATTGAAAATTTAAATAAAAAAAACTCGCGCCGAGTCTGTGTTTGTGTTACATAGATTTATATAGAAGAACACTTGTCAGTATTGTATACTTTAAATTAAGCTAAAATGTTGCACTCAACTTGGACCAAAAAAAAAAAATTAAGAGCTAGATTGAAACTTCGATGCCCACTTTGGTTGGAGGAAAAATTAAGCCTGGATTGAGGTTTATTAGCTGCTTCAAATTCTATCTATAGTCCTCAAATTCAAAGTAATAGTGAAATTCTACTTTCACCCCACCATTTTTCTATACACACCTATTTTTTCTTAGACAGTTAAACCTTGTTTACGCTCGTTCATATGATTCACATAAAGATGATCTAAACGTTGATTGTTTGTGAGGACAATCTCTATATCAACCAGATCATCCCTCACAAAAATGCATTTAATTTAATAACTTTGTTCCTATACAGGTGTATCAAAGTTTGCTCTTCCATGCACCCAAATATATATGCCACATGGCACACCCATAAGCTCATTAATTAAGATCATGGATATCACCTAGAAGCAAAACTGCTTCTCTAAGAATAGAGTGTATGTATCGTATTTATGTGTCTCATAGTGTTTACATATATTTATGTGTGTCATAAGGTTTTTAGTTAGAAAATTAAGAAAATAACATCTATGTCGTATCCGTGTCTGTATCCAATAATCATGTTCGTGCTTCCTTAACATATGTCACCTGATCAAAGTGATGATCTTTTACCCATTATGGCCCTGCTTGGTACACCGTGAATATTTGCAAATGCAAAAATTCACAATTCTTGTAAGTGCTAATTAAAATTCTATAAATTAGAAATAAATAAATAAAAAATTTTAGATTGTTTATTTTGTATGCCCATTGCAATGCCCAACAAATGTTTGCTATTAAATGCCCTCATCAATCACCTATAAATATGATAAACCGTAAATTTTTGTATTTGTAAATATTCACGGTGTACCAAGTAGAGCCTATATTTGAGAGTTGTTTCACCCTAATTGGGCTTCACGAGCAGTCCAAATAAGGCCAAATAGTAAACCCACGTTAAGCAACTGATCAAATCCAATGACTAAAAAAAAGTAAAAATAGGTCTTCTTTCAATATTAATAATCATTTTTGGTTTCTAGATTAAATAATGAGAAATTAGTAAGACAATTCCAAGTTTCTTGACCTGCCCAAAGGCCTATTTTTGGTAGTAGGATTTTGATGCAACAATTTTTTGCGGTCATCTTCATGAAGCAATATGTTTAATCTAAGTAACTCATAGTGTGTTTGGATGCAGAATTCATATTTCCCTGAGAAACATGAGTCCTTGGAAACATGAATCCTTAGAAACATGAATCCTTTGGTTTGTTTGGCAACCATAAAAGAATCCATGGATTCATGAATCCTTGGAAACTTGAATCCTTTGGTTTGTTTGGTTACCATTTAAAATCCAAGGAAAATCTTTATTTTGTTGTTTTAATTTTGTGGGGTGTAATCTACATTGAGTTGGGTGCATACATAGTGAATCCTTAATTTAGAATTCTAGCAAATTCTAAGGGGGGAGGTGGGACTCTAAAACAGAGATTTGCTGGAAAACATGTTTCTCTGGGAAACAAATTTCTAGGGATTCTTGGCAGCCAAACAGACCAGGGAACACATGAATCCCTGGTCCCCACTGAATCCCTACCTTAGAATCTCCCATCCAAACAAACCATAACAGAATCAAGAGGACATGGGTTACTGTTGTGAACAGTATCCCACCGAAAGTAAACAGTACCAACATGGTACTATTCCATCCACCCACTACCCACAAGACAACTTTACCAAACCATCACCCCCTTTCCCTCCCTTTCTTATATTCTCTAACCCTAACCCTAATTGACTCTTCCCTTCTCTCCTCATCATCGCCATGTCTTCCTCATCTCTCCATCTTCTCTACCAAATCTCCTCCAAAACTCTACTTGGAACCTTAATCCTTCCCGAAATCTCCCTCTCTTGGGAAACTCCATTGAACCTTATCCAAATGATAAATCTTGTAACATCTACGCCATTAATGATGAAGATGGAAAATCAATCCTTCTAGTCCTCATCCAATTCTCGATTCCCGCAGAAAGATCTCATGCAGTCGTAAAATTATTGATCGATGGAAACCAAATCGGTTCAGTGGTGAAGGAATTGGATTATTTTCCATCTGGAGGCATAATCGACGGATTTGTTTTTGTTTTTCTAGGTTTCTAGGTTTTTGGGTGTTTTGCTGCAGAATAGTTAGAAAGAGAAAGATGAATAGATACTTGATTTGGGTTTCTTATTTTCCCTTTCTTCTTCTTTTTCTCTTTTCTTCTCTTCTGCTTATTCGATTTGAATGAAGAAATGGATTTGTTACGATGGTAACGTCGGTGGTGACGATGGTGACGGCGGTGACGGTGGTGAAGACCTCTATATCCCTCTCTTTTACTCTTATCTTTCCTGATCTTCTTCTCTCACTCTCACTTTCTCTCTCTTTCCAGATCTCGATCTGAGCTGTGGTGACCATGGTGACGGTGCTGGTGAGGATGGTGGCGGAGGTGAAGGCCTCAATCTCCTTCTCTCCTTTTCTCTCTCTTTTCAGATCTTCTTCTCTCACTCTTTCCTTATCTCTCTTTTCAGATCTCGATCTAGTTAGTGACGACGATGGTGACGACGGTGGTGGCAACGGTGAAGACCTCCACCTCCTTCTCTCTTTCTATCTCTTTTCAGATGTCCCTCTCTCACTCTCACTATCTCACTCTCATTCTCACTCCAGCAGATCTCCTTTATTATTGAAACATGGTGGTTGTGGTGTTTGCGTGGTGGTGGAGGTAGTTTTGGCGGTGGTGGTAATAGTGGTGGTGGTGACGGTGATGAAAGTGGAGTGTATTTAGTTGGGGAGGTGTATGTAGTTGGGATGATGAGATGAAAGAAAATATGAAAAATCAATTAAAAATATTTAAAATAAAATAAAAAAATTAATTAATTTTTGTGAGTGATGTGACGACGAGGCGCTTCTCTTTTGAGGGCTTAAATTCAGAATTTGACAATATTAAAATCGGTTAAAAATTAGGGTCTAAACTAAATTACTCCAAAACTAAAATCCTAATAAAAAAAATTATGTTTAGGATCTTTTTGATTTCCTGTTTGAACCAAAGCTTTTAGTTGTCTTGGGTCTTTGGGTTTCAAAGAATATCTTTTTGTTGTTTATGTATAGATTTTACATCAAATTTTATGATGAAATCTAGTGTTAGGCCTTTGAATCCTATGATCTGTTTTTCTTTTGGCACTCAAAATATACTGTAATTAGTACTTTTGGTTTGATTGTCATACACGAAGAAACTCTTTTCCCCCTTTTGTATGGGATTATTCAAATTAAATCCTCCAAGTATTGTACTATTTTTACTAAAATTTTCCACACCAGGGTGAACTTGGAATCCTAGGGAAACTTAAATGACATTATTTTTAGGATTTACAGAGAAAAAATAGGAAAAGAGAGGAGAAAGAGGAAAAAAACTTTTTTCAACTACGGCTTCTGGTGAGAGGGCTTTACTACAGGGACACCAGATTTTGACATCAAAGATTACATCTGCTTATTTTATTGGTTAGAAACCAATCATAATAGTTGCTGAAAAGACATTAATTCTATTTCAGCCCCTCATACTACTTTTAAAAAGCAGATGTAATATTTTGGTGTCAAATTTTGGTGTTATTCTAGCAAAACTCCTGATGAGAAGTAGCTCCTTTCTAGCTCTGATCTCCTCTTTCTTTGGGTGACTTCAGGAGAAAAAAATTGGTGTAAGACTTGATGGAGAGAGGAAAATAAAAAGAAGATGGAGAGAGAAAGAGAAAAAGAATAATATAATTGTACATGCTTTTACTTTAGCCGAGCATAGCCGTTAAACAGATTAAATTATTGTTTTTGAGTGGCAACGTGTCGAATATATCCACAGTTCATAAAACAGAAAGCACTGGCCATAATGGAGAGGCTAACTTTGGGCTATATCAATGTTTTAAAAATCAGACCGGTAATCCAATCGGAGAAGCTAGTGGGTTGGGTCAATCTGGTTCAATCAGTGGGTTGACTAGTGGGTTAAATCTATACAATTAAATAACAACAATAAAAAAACATATTGTTTTATGCAGCAAAGTTGGTAAAGTATCTTTTTAAAGTCACTTATGGGTCTCGTGTTCGAAAATTAACAGTTTAAGTTCTGGGAAATGCTAAAACTCTTGAATAAAAATTAGTTGTATAGCAATTATACGGTCATAATGACAACAATCTAATGGTAGCTGAAATGGTAAGAGGTTTGTCACTTTAGGGTCCTGGGTTCAAAACCCAACAAGCTCATTTTTACAAAATGTAAAAAATTATATCACTTTAACTTAAAAAAATCGGTTTAAAAATCGACTGGGTTACCTGGTTCACTGGTTCAACCAGTCGGGTCGACCGGTTCACATTCAAAAGACGGTTTTTGAGAAAATTACTAGGTCAATGTTGACCGAACTGGGAATTTGACTGGGTCACCGGTTCACCGGTTGAACCGGCCAGTCCGGTCCGATTTTAATACACTAGGCTATATATCCTCCCTCATATAATGGCCTGATCTTTAGTAAGGGTGATCGACATTCTATATCTTCACCTTTATATCAGTTCGCAAAAGCTAGCAAAAATTTAACTTTATGCATGTGCGCAATTTTTGTTACTATTTAATGCAGGTGTGTTTAATGGATTTTGTTAACATATGCCCTAAGGGTACATGATAAGTTTTTAGGTTTTGTGTTTTGTTTAGTTCCTTAAATTTGTCCAAATGAGCTGATTTTTTTATATGTACGGTATCTGTACTATTTGGATCATATCTAAAAAAATCAGCTCAATCGGAGACCTCTAACACCCTCTAGCACCACGAACACTTACTTTAGACTTTAATAGAGTGAATGAACGTCTGACATTTAAAGTGATTTGTTTGGAGGGTTAGATATTTTTAATTGAGCTAATTTTTTGTGTACATCTTATAAATAATGATAATATTATGTATACAAAAATTCAGCTGATTTGAAGAGGTACGATCCTCATTATTAAAGAGCAACTAACCCCACACACTTGAGATTGAGGTGTGTTTTTGTGGTTCACGGCCTTCTCGCCTAAACGTACAAGTGTTAACTGAGTGGAAGGGTGATGATACACATAGTACAACTTTTACTTACTCAGAGCGGCGTCGGTGCCATCACTGTTACCATGGCCAGTGGGGTCCACATACAGATGAATCAATGGCTGATTTTTTGTTAAGATGTTATCCTCACTATGCCATGGTAACCCAAAAATGTCACAATAATGACAATTAAGCGAGGGTATCAGAACCGCTCCAATATATTCTAAAAATTAGTGCATGTGCATACTACGAGGGCGTTTGACAATCAGAAGCAGAAGTACTTCTGCTTCTAAAAAAAGTAAAAGTACTTTTGAGAAGTAAAAAATAAGGAAAAGTTTGCATGGTAAACTCTTGACTTATAAGTCTAAAAAAATGATGAGTTATTAGTTTTTACACGGTACTCGAGGAGAAGTAACTTCTAAGAAGTAGAAAAGCAAAAAAAATTTGTTAAAAAAAGAAGCAACATTTTTGCTTCTAGAAGTCACATTCAAAATATGTTACCATACAAATTTTTTTGTTTTGTTACTTATATAAGTCAAAAAGCAACTTCTTAAGTGGTTGTCTAACACCCTAACGATTATGAAGTAATGCTATGCAGTGAAAATTGCATAAGCCTTTTTTTTTTCTTCTTTTAGAAAACTTTTCACTTACATTTTTGGCCCAAACATGCACACAGAATATCAGCAAGTGAGGCTAGTTTAATCACATTTGTCTACAAAATTTGTTTAAATTGATGAATTATTAGTCAATTCTCTTCTTAGGCTTATCTCTATATGTAACCACATGTCATTCACAAACAAAGATACTCTTACAATCATGGGTTCCCATCCACAAAAAAAAAAAAAGAAAAAAAAAGCATATTGTTTTCACTTCTACTCAGATAAAATATATATTTTAAATTTAATCTAAAAATACTTTTACACAGATTGCATAGCAATTGTGAAATTAGGGTTAAACCCTAAGTCCATTGACAATCAATCAATCATTTCCTATAAATTAAGGACACCAACACATAATTTGTTGAGGGGGAGCTAGAGAGTTAGAGAGAGAAAGATGGAATATGTGACTCTCGTTGTGTGGCTTTTACTTGCATGTGCATTTCTTCATTTGTTTATTTCCTCATCTGCAAGCAGAGGAAGAAAATCTTCAGTCACCAATAGTATCCCACCTGGCCCTGTTCCTCTTCCTATCGTTGGAAGTCTCTTCAAACTCAGCAAAAAACCTCACGAGTCACTGAGTCAACTCGCCAAGATTTATGGACCTTTAATGTCTTTAAAGCTTGGTTCTTTAACCACTGTAATCGTTTCTTCTCCAACTATGGCCAAAGAAGTTCTTCAAAAAAACGACCAATCCTTATCTAACCGAAACGTCTTAGATGCAGTTAGGGCACTCAATTTCAATGAAAATTCGATGATCTGGTCACCTCCATCTCATCGTTGGCGTAATCTTAGAAAATTAAGCAATTCTCAGATTTTCTCAACTCAAAAACTCGATTCGGATCAAAACCTAAGACGCCAAAAATTGAATGATCTAATTTCTTTCGTTCGTCAATACTCTGTTTCTGGATCTGCAGTTAATATTGGACAAGCTGCTTTTACTACTCTTCTTAATTTGATATCCAACACTTGTTTTTCAATCGATTTGGTGGATTTAAACTCAGATTCTGCACAAAATTTCAAATCTATTTTTAGATTAATAATAGAAGAAGCAGGAAAACCTAATCTTGCTGATTATTTTCCGATTCTCAGATGGATTGATCCACAAGGTATAAGGCGTCGTATGACGAAATATTTTGCAGAGATTGATGAGATTTTTGATGGGTTGATCGATCAGAAATTACAGGGCCCTAAAGAGAAGCGAACTTCTAATGACTTGCTTGATATGCTTCTGGATCACAGCAGCAGCCATGAAAATGGATTTGATCAGCTTGGACGTCCTGAAATCAAAGGTTTACTTAAGGTTGGTTGGTACTTTTTTTTTTAATTATGCTTTCTTAATTACTAGCTATAACCCGTGCTTTCGATATGATTCAATATCTATTGCGTGTTTTTGTGGTCAAAAATCTACTTTAGCATATATTAATCTGTTTTTTTCTTGCATTCAACACATGTCTATATGCGCATGTTGACCATGTGTCGTCTGGACTTACGTAACACTCAAAATACTTTTTTTTAAGAAAGAAATTTGGTAGATAACTACTCTTATTTTGAAGATCTTGGCAAATGCTTTTCAAAAATATAAATTTTGTCTAAAATCGAGTTGTAGATAAAAGTTATGACATTTTTATTTTAAAAAAATTAAGAGTACAAAAACTTTTCTCTCATCCACATGTACATTTTCTTTTTACCCTATGTGTACATTACCTTTTTCATCTAAAAAATCATAATAAATCTACGCCATTTAGATAATCGTTATTTATCAAATATGTCATTGAATATGAAGCTAAGAAGCACGGACACTCCTCTAAGGGAGCCGAGGAGCCATGTCCTCGTGTCTTGTCCTGTTTTAGTTGAAAATTTAAGGAAAAAAAAAACTCGCGCCGTGTCTGTGTCCGTGCCCATTGCTGTGTCCGTGCTTCATAAATAGGAAGTTATATTTGTTTGGGTAAGACAAATAACGACTCAGATTTGTTGGAAGTCAAACCTAATAAACTTTCATTTCTCTTATAACCATTGTTTTTTATTATATACATGTTCTTTAATTTTGTGGTTGGTACTTTTTCTTGGCGATTAAATTCCAATCACAAACATAAATTTGTGATTCACTTCAAATTTTTGCAAATGTAAATATTTACAATATACTACGCATGTCTTTCATTCTGGTGTTCGGTTCGCCTTTTAAACCCAAAATCCTATTTAAGAATATAATTCTCCAAAATTTGGGGTATCACGAACCCAAGAAGGCGGTGGGTTTTAGATTTCACTCGATCTTCCAAGAATTTTATTCTTGAAAATGTGATTCCATTCTAATTATCTAATATGCCATGGTTCGCTGATTTGACGGCTAACTCGAAGGTGACCGAGTCTAACTCAGACTGACTAAGTTGACTGAGTTGGCACCGAGTCAGGTCGAATCAAAAAATAATTTTAAAAAATAAAAAATGTAAGAAAAACGAGTTGGATCACTCGAGTCAACCGAATTGGAGCGAGTAAGGCCGAAATTAAAAATAATTTTAAAAATAAAAAATAATAAAAACGAGTTGAATTGGCAAAATAAAGTTAGACTAAACCGAACCAAGTCTGGCCAAGTTGGAGTGAGTTAGACCTGAATTGGCTGAGTTGGAACGAGTCAGACCTGAATTGGCCGAGTCGGCAAACCATGGATTTGCCGTTGCCGAATGACATTTGAATAAATTAATTTCCAAAAGTTATGTGTAATTGGTTTAGAAACTTTCATTTCTATGTAATCGGTAATGAAATTTTCTCTCGCAACAAATAGCCGTTGGATCATTTATGTATATGGTCAAGTAGATTAATGTAAACGGAGTGTCAAAATAAGTCGAGTGTTACAAAAATAAAATAAAATAAAATAAGGGTGTAAGTAAAGTTTACCGCCAGAGGGCACTGGGAGACATGTTAGTTTAGCTATCACAACTAATGTGATAAGTCCAAAAATCACTTCTGCTCCTCTTTTCAAATAGTCATTAATCAATTTATCTATCACTCATCAGTAATCTAATATGGACCACATTAATTCACCTAACAAATTGGTTCATGAATCCAGGACCTTTTTCTTGCGGGTACTGATACAATCTCGTCCACACTAGAATGGGCAATGGCCGAGTTACTTCGTAACCCATATAAAATGACAAAGGCTCGACAAGAACTCGCATTCATTATTGGCAAAGATCAACCCATCGAAGAATCAGATATCGTCCGACTCCCTTACTTGCAAGCAATCGTCAAGGAAACATTACGCCTTCATCCACCGGGTCCACTACTAGTTCCCCGTAAAGCAGTAACAGACGTAAAAATTCACGATTTCATCGTCCCTAAAAATGCCCAAGTACTAGTCAATGTATGGTCTATCGGGCGAGATCGTACCATCTGGACTGACCCGGATGCTTTTAACCCGGAAAGGTTCTTAGAATTGGAAATGATCAACTACAGAGGTCAAGATTTTGAGTTGATTCCATTTGGTTCGGGTCGTCGGATCTGTCCAGGATTACCATTAGCACATAGAATGGTACATTTGATGTTGGGTTCGCTTATAAACCTATTTGATTGGAAACTTGAAAATGGGTTGAAGCCAGAGGATATGGACATGGAGGAAAAAATGGGGTTTACATTACAGAAGGCTGAGCCTCTCCGAGCTATTCCTATCAAAGTATAAAGATATTCTCGATCAACACTGTGATTAATTTGGTTTAGATTTTTAATTTGATGTGTGGTTAGGTTAATTATGAAGGGACGTAATGAGAAACTAGTAATAACTGTTTTCTTAATATTTAGTTTCTCTTAATTGTAGTTTGGAAACAATCTAAATAAAAAAAATAATTGAAAATGTAATTTTATATTTTGCAAATTTAAATTTAAGTATTGTTGACTAGATAGTCTCAAGAACTCGTCTATAGATTCATGCTCTTTTTGGAAGATTAAGTGAAGTTTTTGATGGAGTCGTTGGAGAAACGAGATAAGTCGTTTAATGGTAGTTTAAACGCTGAAAAAAGTTGATTTTAAACTCCATCAATGATATGTGCATAATTATGACATGGGGACATGAAAGGGAGATTGTGAATGGATTGTGGTTGGTGTGTTGGTGTGTTTTTGTAAGCGAGTTATTGTGAGATTATTTATTATGTGAGTAGGTGAGTAGGTGAAATTGAGTGCTATAAAAGAGTGAGTTATCTAATAAAGATGCAAGCTATGAAGAGCCTAATTCCTCTCTTATCTGAATTTTTTCTCTTCTCATTCTCCTTTCCCTCTAGTTCCCTCTAATTCTCTCTATTCCTCTCTTTTCTCTGTATTCCTCTCTTTTCTAGAAAAAACCCTATCAATTGGTATCAGAGCCATCTAATCCTACCCCCATCTTGCTTCCATCTTCGTCTCTGTCCATCAACTTTCATCTTGTCCTCCATTGACCTTCAAAAATAAAATATAAAAATGAAATACCTAATTCCTCTTCCTTGTTACTATAAGGGATTGCAAAATTACTAGTTTTCAGACCTGCAACATCAAATACGCAGGTTGCAAGTAGAAGAAAAGTTTGAAAAAGGGAAGAGAGGTTGCTGCTCTTGCCAGTGTTCTTGCTGCTGATTCCGGTCTGTTCCGATGGATAGAGTGTACCAAATCCTTTTTAGTTGGTGTAAAGAAGGCTTAGAAGATCTAATTTGGGGTTTTTAATCTGTGGCGAGCCTAGTGCTAATAACTTAACCACTACCACATATTTAATTTATAAGTTAGTTTATTTCCCATCTTCCCTTAAAGCCCCACTACTGAATTCAAAAGTCCTCTCACATCTTTTGACCCACTCCATCATATGGTTCATACCCCAACAAGTTCTAAAAAAAAGAAAGAAAAAAAAAAGTTAAGGATGTCCACCCATACCTATTTTAATATTTAACCCATCACTCCTACCATCATCATACTTCCACTAGTTTCAATTTTTTTAATTTTAATCTTACTCTCACTTAATTTCAACCCAACAATTCGTTTTCCCATCATCATTACCTACACCTAGCCTAATATATCCTTTCTAGAAAATAACCATATTTTCTCTTTTTAACATGATTATTATAATTATTTTTTAAAATGGATATGACAAAAGAAGAAGTGTTCACCGAGATACTATGGTTGACCAAAGAATTACGTGAGATCACCGAGAATTATTTTGCTGCATCTCAAGCCCGTGCAAAGTACTATAATTCCTTGATTGAATTTGAAAAACAAAGGTGTATGTATTTATCTCATTTCTTCGACATCTTCGAAGAAAAAGATGAGGCAACACACACTAAATTTCGAAGCTCTCTGTCCTTTACCACTGGGAACTTCTTTCCAATTTTTCTTGAAGATTTTCGAGGGGATCCTGAACAAATTTTAGACTTTGTCTTATCGATCAATGATCTAACCCATATTACTAAAATACTTGGTGAAGCCAGTGACACAAAATGCATTCACAATTTTATGAAAAAAATTTATTTGTCATCACAATTTCAATTTAGCAACCATGCTGGACGAATTCGTGGACGGATCAAAGATTGTTTGTTCAACATGATCAACATTATGAGTCAAAAATTAATGTTTTTTCATGCCAACCTTGAGGACAAGGTTGCTTTGAGAGGGTTGGAATGATATGTGCATTATTATGACATGGGGACATGAAAGGGAGATTGTGAGTGGATTGTGGTTGGTGTGTTGGTATGCTTTTGTGAGTGAGTTATTGTGAGATTATTTATTATGTGATTGGGTGGGTAGGTGAAATTGAGTATTATAAAAGAGTGAGTTATCTAATAAAGATGCAACCTATGAAGAGCCTAATTCCTCTCTTATCTGAATTCTTTCTCTTCTCATTCTCATTTCCCTCTAATTCCCTCTAATTCTCTCTATTTCCTCTCTTTTCTCTGTATTCCTCTCTTTTCTAGAAAAAAACCCTATCAATCAATCACATGGAAGATCTTAATTAAGTGGGTCTAGACGTTCGTGTGTCTACAAGATCACACTCGATGGTAAAGGCACTTGTAATCATAGAGTTCAATTTTGCTGCAACAAAATGGAAGGTACAGGGAATCAATCATGTGGTGCATAGAAATGTGCGTGATTGATTCTTTAGCTCGATTCACACCTTCGATTTTGTTGCAGTACAATTGAGTACTAATGGTAATGGTAATGGTAATGGTAGTGGGTTAAATAAATTATTCATACTCCAATATTTTGAGAAAATAAGTTGTAATAATCAGTTCATTTTAGTACAAAAAGTTCAAATTTTAATTCATTGAAAGTTATTTATATGTGTATCCTTAAAATAAAATTGCAAAAAGGCTTTAACCATTGCATAGAGGAAGATGATCTAAGGGCTGATTTTAGGTAACAATGATCTCCTCATCACATAGATCATCACATCTAAACATCATTGAGTTCTAAAACTTCTAGCCCCCTCAAATCATCTAATCAAAATCTTATAATTTTACGTTTTTTTAAGATTAAATTTATTAAAAGTTTACAACTAACTTTTGATTAGGTTAGACATTTTAGAATTTGATCATTTTTGGATATGATGAAGTACAAGGTTTATGGGTTCGGAGATCAATTTTTTAATATGATGATAAAAATAGTGGCAAAATTGCTTCAAACTTAAAAAATTAAAAATTTTACACAAACAGAATCTTGCCACCTCATCTTGGGAGTCATCCTCGGAGTCATCCCTGAGGCATTAAACTTTAACTTAAAATTAGCTAGATATGTAGCTAGTACAGTGATCATAGGCGATCTTTCCATGCTACTATATCAAATGGTATCTGTTAATTAACGAAGTATTTTATATTTATTTTATTGGGCGGGTTCTTCGGACACAAGGTTTTAACACAGGGTTTTGACATATCTGATAAGAACCGATTTGGTTCTTACCCAGAGGCCAGCACGAGCAACCCAAATAACACACAAAGTAACCAGTAACTAAAATAATCTTCTTTCTTGTTATTAATTAATCACTCAATGGGCTATTTATAATAGCTACAATACTTGACCACCAAGAAAAGGGAATACTTATCCTACTAAAAATAACAATCCTATAAAATAGAAACTCCTAATAATATAACCTACTCAAAATATAGATAATATTCTTACTAAAATAATTAATAATATATTATTCCTAAAATAATATTAAACTAATATAAACCACTTCTAATTGGGTAACTATCCAATTCCTTGTCGTTCTGTCAATTTCACGTATTCATCACACTTGAAGGTGGGTCCCACTAATTGAAGGTCACAGACTGTCGAGAGGTCAAATACAATTGAGCACCCAATCTGGTGGATTCGACGGCATGGGTAGACCAATGGCCATGGTGGGTCCGGTTGAGTTGGAACCACAATATATGATCCTATCAATATCCCGCTCATGGTCGCTTCCTAAACTAAAATGACATATATCTACGAGTTGTTCACTGTTAGATGATTGCATTTAACATGAATTGAATGTGTATAAACTCTGTGTCAAAATCTTGTGTCTCAAAATTTTAACTCTGGAGGTGTAGAGATATGTATCACGGGTGGTGCCTAAGGGAGGGGAAAACAAAGTTGGAGGTGCAATTTGGGCTCTTTTTATTTCTCAGCATGAGTCCAAAGAAATCATGGGTTATACAATTAATCAAGCCCAAGACCAAGACCAAACCCAACTTTACTTTGGGCCCAACATGCCCAACATGAAATAGTGAAATCTGTACGTACGTGTTCTATATTACTCTAGAGAGAGAAAGAGAGAAATTAC
Organism: Macleaya cordata; assembly: GCA_002174775.1. Taxonomy (NCBI): domain Eukaryota; kingdom Viridiplantae; phylum Streptophyta; class Magnoliopsida; order Ranunculales; family Papaveraceae; genus Macleaya; species Macleaya cordata. Next base: position 258,124 of record MVGT01004437.1, on the reverse strand, counting down.
TAAAAGCACATGTAAAAACCATTAGCACATATAACTAGAGGGCATTGTACGTGTTCTATTGCACTGGGACGTGCAGTGGAGACCAGGACCCAACTCCTTGGCGACTCCTTCCAGAAACGTTATATAGGCAGTCGGAGCAAAGACATCATCCTCATTGGCCTTCACAAAATTTGAACTAGAAGTTAGAAGGTTATATTTGTATGATTTTTTTCTCCAAGTTAATATTTTTTTAAATCACCTGATTTTTTATGGATATAATATTTTCATAATTTACACGATGTTCACCAAAAAATCTGTTCAATCTTAGGTCACTAACCCTCTAAAAAAAAATAACTTTAAATGTTAGCGTTCATCCACACTATTAAATATTAGATTAAATTAATGTTCATAGGGTTAGAGGTTTCCAATTAAACTGATTTTTTCTAGATATGATCTAAATAGTAAAAATAATATATTTATGAAAAACTAGTCCATTTGGACAACTCTAAGTCCCTTAGGGTACAGGTTAACAAAAACCTAGAAATTCATGAGTTCTCCATGGAAAAGGCTACAAGTGACTGGCTTGCTTTACTTCGCAACGTCAATCTGCTCTCGGGTGGGCTCATTATCCTAAGTGGCAAAAAAAATAAACTATTCTGCCTAGCTAGAATGCATGACTTACAACTATTATGAATTTGCGTTGTGACGTCTAGAAATATGGGGCCCCTATAACTGATCAAAAAATAAAAGCCCCTGGGCAACGTGCATCTTTGCCAAGTTTCAATAGTGCTAAGGATGATGTTGCCTTGCACCCATGTAAACCCAGCCGAGTTGATGAAGTAGTTCCAGACTACCACCGTAGTTGGACAGGTGACCAGTAGGTGTTGGACCGTCTCTTCATCCTTGTTACACAGGTAACATCTATTGATGATAACTATCTCTCTGCGCCTCAAGTTATCAATCGTGGGTATGGCGTTCCTAGCAGCACACCAAATCATAAAGGAAACCTTAGAAAGGATCTCTCTTCTCCAAATAAGCTTGTCTTCCCATACTTCATCATTCTCCTTCATGGTGCAAATTTACAGTTGAGTTCGTCCTCTCCGTTGTTGACTGGCTGGGCTTGATCGAGTAGCTGCACCAGCTCGATCAATAATCTTCTCTCCTCATCATTCACCACTCTACTAAATCTAAAGTCCAACCCATTACCATCAGTGATCACTTCAGAGATTGGTGCCCGTTTGCACCTAGAAAGCTTGAATAATTGAGGAAATTTGTCCTTTAATGGAGTGTTCCCAATCCATTTGTCGAACCAAAACAGCGTAGACTTCCCATTCTTCACCCTAATCACTGAGTTGTTGGTAATGTTATTCTTGTGTTTCAATATATGTCTCAATGGACGTGTGTCGTAAGGAGCATTGGTGGATGAAGGCATGAGTTGACCGTTCAAACCCCCGTATTTATCATCAACAACTTTGCGCCACAACTCCTCTTTCTCTGAACAATACCTCCACACCCATTTAGAGAGAAGCACACAGTTTGTAGTTAGCGTAGAGTCAGTGGGATGCATCAAATTAATTCACCAAGATGCAAAATAGTTATAATTCCGAAGATCAAGATACAAGGTAGGTTTAATGTTCACAAAGAGGGTAAGACTTTTTTTTATTTTTAAAAATTTGTCGTAATAGTTTCCTCCAACACTTTTTTTTACTTTTTAATTATTTTAATGAAGGAAATTAGGTGTACCGTACTAGGACCCTTTTTTAGAAATTTGTTTATTATTTAATGAAGGAAAGGAGAGAGAGAATGAGGTGTGTCGTATAGACCGCAGAAGTTTTCTGCGAGACCTTTTAACGCTTCCACCGGCATCAAACAAACGGATGAGGTAAAAGTTTTTTGGGTTTAAGATGCCCACTAATCTTGAGTTTTTGTTGATTTTGATTTTTAAAGATGTGTACTGTCTTGCCCTTCGCGAGTTAAACCCTACAGCATTTGTCTCCAAAATTTGTTAGAGTTTTGCTAGAATAACACTAGAATTTGACATCAAAAGATTACATCTGCTTTTTAAAAGTGGTATGAGGGGCTGAAATGAAATAATGTGTTTTCAACAAGTGTCAAAATCTGGAGTTATAATCTTTCCCGTCTTTCTTTTTTGAGGGGGATAATCTTTCACGTATTAGGCTTATCTCTATTTCTAACCACATTTCACTCACAGACACTCCTTTTTACAGTCATTTCCTATAAAATAGAACACAGCCACTCAGGCCACTCCAGTTACTATAAGAGAGTTAGAGAGAGAAGGATTTAAACTCTAAGAGAGAGAGAGAGAACGATGGATTATTTGACTCTCTTTCTGTGGCTTTTGCTTGCATGGACATTTCTTCATATGATTATTATCTCATCTGCAGGAGGAAGAAAATCTTCAGTCACCAATCTTCTCCCACCTGGCCCTGTTCCTCTTCCTATCGTTGGAAGCATCTTAAAACTCGGCAAAAAACCGCACGAGTCACTGAGTCAACTCGCCAATGCACATGGGCCATTAATGTCTTTAAAGCTTGGTTCTTTAACCACTGTAATAGTTTCTTCTCCAACTATGGCCAAAGAAATTCTTCAGAAAAACGACCAATCCTTCTCTAATCGGAACGTAGTAGATGCAGTTAGGGCACTCAATTTCAGTGAAAATTCGATGATTTGGTTACCTTCTTCCTATCGTTGGCGTAATCTTAGAAAATTAAGCAATTCACAGATTTTCACCACTCAGAAACTCGATTCAAATCAAAACCTAAGACGCCAAAAATTGAATGACCTAATTTCTTTTGTTCATCAATACTCTGTTTCTGGATCACCTGTTGATATTGGACAGGCTGCATTTACTACTGTTCTTAATTTGATATCCAACACTTGTTTTTCAATCGCTTTGGTGAATTTACACTCAGATTCTGCACAAAATTTCAAATCAATTTTTAGAGTAGTAATGGAAGAAGTTGGAAAACCTAATCTTGCTGATTATTTTCCGATTCTCAGATGGATTGATCCACAAGGTATAAGGCGTCGTATGACGAAATATTTTGCAGAGATTGATGAGATTTTTGATGGGTTGATCGATCAGAAATTACAGTGCCCTAGAGAGAAGCGAACTTCTAATGACTTGCTTGATAGCTTCTGGATCACAGCAGCAGCCATGAAAATGGATTTGATCAGCTTGGACGTCCTGAAATCAAAGCTTTACTTAAGGTTGGTTGATATATTTTTTTTAATTATCCTTTCTCAATTATGTAATTTTGCAAATGAAAATATTTACGGTACATATAAATGGGAGCGGTTCTTGTGCCCTCAGTATATTGGCATGGCCGTGATATTTTTAGGCTATCATGACTTGTGAAGCTCACATACACATGAACCAATAGCTAAGGAGAACATCATCGCAGAAAATCAACTCATTCTACAACTGACAATCCAATCATCCAGTTTTTTAAAAATTAACGGTGATTGAGTCATTCATTTTTACTATTAAATTGCATCAATGGATTATGGGGTTACAAATTTTAGAATTAGCTGATTTTTTATGAGAATGATCGATATAGTGAGGAGAACCTCCTCACAAAAAATTAGCATTTGATTCCTCTGTATGTGAGTTCCACAGACCATGGTAACAGTGATGGCAATATAGTGATGGCACCATACCCCCCCTATATAAATATACACGCAGGTCTTTCATTATGCTTGCCACTTCACCTTTTAAAATTGGGGGAATAACAAACTCAGGGCAAGGCTAGTGGGAATCCCTTAATTGGACCTAATAATTTAGGATCTATGGGTTAAGGAGTGCATGGAAAAGAGTGGGAGAGTAGGCCGAATGAAACGTGGAAGAGATTGAGATGATCAAATGGTCGATGGATGGTTGCACCGACCATCTGATCATCACACATAACACACAATTAATACACTTTTTTGGGACAAAAAAAGAAATTATGTGAGATCATCTGATGATCGCGGAGATCATGACTAGACGCGGAGATGATTTGATCATCTCCACAATGATCAGATGATTGCGGAAATGATATGATCATATCCACGATGATCAGATGATCACAATTCCATCGCCGACGATCAAATTCTCGCTCCACTATGGATCTCTTGAGTAGTAAAAGGTTGCTTGGATCTTTGGATTATTGGATCCCACTATCATTGGTGAAAATCTATAAATTCGTGCATAATTGGATTTCACTAAACTTACCCTTGTTTCCCATTATTCTACGAATCTCATTCTTGATGATGTGATTAAATTCTAATTATCCAAAGATGGCATGGTTCACCGACTCGACGACTAAGAGCGTGTTATAACAATAAACAATAAAAATCATAGTTCAACGTCTTTCATTTTTAGTTCAACCTCTCTCATTTTGACTTCTGATCATGTTACATTGCCATATTGACTTATTGACTTTTCAACTTATAAGTTAGTAGTTTACCATATAAGCTTCTCATAATTTTTAACTTCTCAAAAGTACTTCTACTTTTTTTAGAAGCAGAAGCACTTCTGCTTCTGGTTGCCAAACACCCTCTAAGTGACGGAGTCCGAATCAGGACGAATCAAAAAAAATAATTTTAAAAATAAAAAATAACAAAAACGAGTTGAATTGACCGAGTCAATCGAGTCGACCTAGCTGGGGCAAGTTAGGCCGAACTAAAAAATAATTTAAAAAACACAAAATAATAAAAATGAGTTGAACTGGCCAAGTCATATGACCGAGTCAGATCAAATTAACCAAACCAAGTCTCGCCGAGTTGGGGTGAGTAAAGACCGACTCGACCGAGTCGGCAAATTATGAATTTTCCGTTACCGAATGACATTTGACTAAATTTTCCAAGGGTTTGTCTAATTGTTGAAAAAAGTCACATTTCTATGTTAGTAACCGTTGGATCATTTGTATATCGGTTCATTAAATTAATGTAAACGAAATGTAAAAATAATTAGAGTGTTAATAAAAAATAATATAGGGATTTAAGTAAAGTTTCCCTCAAGGCACATTGGGAGAGATGTTAATTTAGCTATAACAACTCCCTCTCAAAATTTAGCTATAACAACTAAGGTGATAACTGATAAGTCTCAAAATTCCTTCTACTTCTCTCTTTTTTGCGTAGTCATTGAACAATTCTTTCGTAATCTAATGGACCACATTCATCTAAATTTTTTTCTTATATAATCTTATGAATTTGTTCATTTCTGATTAAAAAAAATAATAATTCTTATGAATTTGTTCGTGAATCCAGGACTTTTTAATTGCGGGTACTGATACAATCTCGTCCACAGTAGAATGGGTAATGGCCGAGTTACTTCGTAACCCATATAAAATGACAAAGGCTCGACAAGAACTCGCAGACATTATTGGCAAAGATCAACCCATCGAAGAATCAGATATTGTCCGACTCCCTTACTTGCAAGCAATCGTCAAGGAAACATTACGACTTCATCCACCGGGTCCACTACTAGTTCCCCGTAAAGTAGAAACCGACGTAAAAATCCACGATTTTATCGTCCCTAAAAATGTCCATTTACTAGTCAATGTATGGTCTATTGGGCGAGATCGTACCATCTGGACTGACCCGGATGCTTTTAACCTGGAAAGGTTCTTAGAATTGGAAATGATCAACTATAGAGGTCAAGATTTTGAGTTTATTCCATTTGGTTCGGGTCGTCGGATCTGTCCAGGATTATCATTAGCACATAGAATGGTACATTTGATGTTGGGTTCGCTTATAAACCTATTTGATTGAAAACTTGAAAATGGGTTGAAGCCAGAGGATCTGAATATGGAGGAAAAAATGGGGATTGCATTACAGAAGGCTGAGCCTCTCCGAGCTATACCTATCAAACTATAAAGATATTTCGATCAGCACTGTGATTTGGTTTAGATTTATTTAGATGTGTGGTTAATTAATTATGAAGGGACATAATGGGAAACTATTTCTTAGGTTAATTTCACAGGTTTGGTTGTAAGGATAATATGGGAATATGAATTAAGTACTTTTTTTGTGAGTTCAGATTAGGGTTGTATACGGTTTGATTTGGTTGTATTTTTAAGAAAACCCATAGTCAAATTATTGGTCATTTGGGAAGACTAAGAGCATACTAAACTATGGTGAATTTTTTTTGGGAATCAAAACCACGTCATTGATTTTTCAGATTTTCCTAAATTTCACTTTTTGTAAAGTGTAAATCATTCAAAATAAATGTTCACCTAAATTAAAATTTAGTTTGCATACTAGAAATTGTATACCATTTGAGTTTTTCTTTTTGATGTTTGATCTTGTAAAATGCTTTTCAAAGATATACATTTTGTCAAATCCGATTTATATTTTAAAGTTTAATTATGGTTATTTTTATGTTAAAATTAATTTAAAAAGCTTTGCTAACATATGCTATAGATTAATGCATGAGAAATTTTTTCCAGTCTTTTCGCATTATGCAAACATGCATCAAGGAATAAGCTTACCAAATAAAAAAAGTATGTCTTCTTCGTACTTTTTATACCCATGCAAAGGTATTAAGCTGATTAAATATTAGATTAAGTGTTGGTAATGTTAGATGTTTCTAATTAAACCAATTTTTTTTTTAAAATGATTTAAATAGTACAAATAACATATTCTGAATGTGTTTCATTCTATCAGAATTTATTTGGTTTGACTTCAGATGATTCTTTTGATCCGGAGATTATTAACAAGCTTGAGTTTGCCGATTGTATTTCTGAGGACGATGCAACTGACCTTGTGCGTGATGTTTCAAGGGATGAGGTGGTCTATGCTTTATCTACGATTAGTTCTGACAAAGCTCCAGGACCTGATGGCTTCAATTCTCATTTCTTTAAATATTGTTGGCGTATCATTGGTGATGACTTTACCAAGGCTGTTCAGAGTTTTTTCCAGCGATCAAAACTCCTTGGAGAGGTAAATGCCACGTATGTTACTTTAATTCCTAAAGTTTCTAATGCTTCCTCCATGTCAGATTTCAGGCCTATTTCTTGTTGTAATGTGCTTTACAAGTGTATTACAAAGATCTTGACAATTCGGATGAAGGGAGTCATTCAGCCATTAATTAATCCTTGTCAATCTGCTTTTATACCTGGTCGGCTCATCCAAGATAATATTATGTTGGCCCATGAGCTTCTTCGGAACTATCACCGCAATTGTGGCCCCCCTAGATGTGCAGCTAAGATAGACTTGCGCAAGGCTTATGACACTGTCAGTTGGGAAGCAATTATTGCAGCAATGATCAAGTTTAAGTTTCCTAATAAGTTTGTCGAATGGGTTCGGATATGTATATCTACTGCTAAATTTTCTATCTTGGTAAATGGGTCTCCTAAAGGGTACTTTGAAGCTCAGCGTGGAATTCGGCAGGGATGTCCAATGTCCCCATATTTGTTTGTTTTGCTTATGGAGGTTTTGAATAAAATTCTTCTACGCTTAGTGGCTACTGGGGATTTTCATCTTCACCCACGGTGCAAGGATCCTGTTGTTACACACCTTTGTTTTGCCGATGATTTGATGATTTTCTTTAAGGGTGATGGTAGTTCGGCTCACGCTCTATCCACTGCGCTTTCTTTGTTTCAGAGAGGTACCGGCTTAGGTGTTAATAATGCTAAAAGTTCAATTTTTAGTGCTGGAGTTGATGATACTACTTTGGCTTACATTATTTCGATTGTTCACTTTGGCATCGGGGAGCTTCCTGTTCGCTATCTGGGTCTTCCTCTTTTATCTACGAGGCTCTCATACAATGACTGCTTACCTATGATTTCTCAGATCCAATCCAGAATTCATTCTTGGAAAAGTAAGTATCTCTCTTATGCTGGTCGGCTCACTTTAATTAAAGCAGTATTAAGTAGTATGATCATATATTGGACTTCTTGTTTTGTGCTCCCTAAGCGAGTTTATAAAGAGCTGTGTTCGATTTTTAGTCGGTTTTTATGGTCAGGGACTGACTTAAATGCTAAAAAAGCAAAGATTAAGTGGGATTCGGTTTGTTATCCTTTAAGAGAAGGAGGCCTTGGAATTAGGAACTTGGAGATCACGAATCTTGCTGCCAATCTTAGACACATTTGGAATTTATGTAGCAATAAACAAACTTTGTGGGTCTTATGGGTTAAAAAGAATCTGATAAAACAACGTGATTTTTGGTCTATGGGCGTGCCACAAGATTCTTCTTGGTGCTGGAGAAAAATCCTTGCTGATAGGGAGGTTGCAAAAAGGTTTATATTTCATATTATTGGTAATGGGCTTAACACGCGTTTTTGGAAGGATAACTGGCATCCGCTTGGTGTTCTGACTGATCGTTTCCCAACAGCTCTTCGATATGATTCTTCTTTTCATGCAGAGGCACTGGTTAGTGCTGGTATTACTCAGGATAAATGGGAGATTCCTCCTCATATTTCAGCCAGTTTAGGTGATATCTGTGATTATCTTCATACAATTCAGATAGACCCTTCTTGTGAGGACCAAGTTGTGTGGAGTGCTAGCAGCAAAGGAGATTACACCCTTAAGGAGACTTATAATGCCCTTCGTCCTTCTAAGCCGAATATTTCTTGGACTAAACTAGTGTGGTTCAAGGAAAAGATTCCGCGACATAGCTTCATTACTTGGATGGCATTGCATCGGGTCCTTAGGACACGATTTCTACTATTTGTTTGGGGCATAACAACAGATCCTAGCTGTGTGATGTGTGGGCAAGCCGATGAAGATATTGAGCATATATTTTTTGAATGTCCTTTTGCGGAGTTTGTTTGGACTCATCTTCTTTTAGATTTGGGCTATAATCGTTCAATCTTAAACATGGAGCAAGAAGTTCAATGGTGCATGCTAAATTTTACAGGTGATCACTCTGTGTCTTATATTAAGAAATTAACATTTAATGCGTTCTTTTATCATATGTGGGCTGAACGGAATAGAAGAGTATTTAGATCAGAATCTCGCACTCCTTCCCAGGTGCTTCAAGGTATCCGATCAGACGTTCGTCTTCGAGCTTCTGGGTTTGAGAAAAGTTTGAGTGATACTGACTATAACAGACAGTTTATGGCCAGATGGGGTTTGGATGCCTGCTTTAGTGTTCCTCAATTGATTAATTGTTACTGGAAGAAGCCGTTTCCTGGATTTGTGATGATTAATACTGATGGATCTCTGAATGGTGATGTGGCTGGATTTGGGGCTATAATTAGAGATGAGGAAGGAAATGTTCTGGCAGCAGCTACTGGTAGCTCTCCTCCAAAAACGATCATATTACATGAGTTACAAGGTTTAGAAACTGGTCTGAAATTGGCTCATATGCATAAATTCCGGAATGTTCAGATTGGTACAGATTCAATGGCGGTTCTCTCTTATGTTCAGAGATCGATAAATCCTCCTTGGGTGGCCATTACAGTATTGCGTAATATTCGTCGTATGATTCAGAGCTTTGAGTCTTTTCATATTTGTCACATTTATCGGGAAACAAATGAAGCAGCTGACCATCTTGCTAGCTTATACCCTACAGCAGGTTTTTTGGAAGTCATTCCTAGCTCATTTGCAGAGGATTTGAAGAAGATTATTTTTGATGATAAGAATGGCAAGGCCTATCCTAGATGTGTTTATTAATTTAATTATTATTCGGTTGTGGTCTCCTTAACCCCGGCTTACCTTCCAAAAAAAAAAACATATTTATAAAAAACTAAGACAAATCCTTCGAGGATTCTAACAAAAATAGTAAAAACCATGCATTAACCTAACCATATATGTTAACAAAACGGTAAAAATTTATGAGTTCTCCTTGGAAGAGGCTTTAGAGCATTTCTAATGGTACTGTGAATGTGGTAAAATAAGACTAACACGTAAGATAAATAAACATTCTCTTTAAAAAATCTTCTACAATGCTAATGTGATGATGATGTGGCGGTAGTTATTCTAGACATTGTGAAGTATAATGTCTATTTCTAGACATTCATCTTCACAATGTCTTACAGTCCACATCAACAATTTTTTTTCTCTTCAAAACTTTTAGTTGCTTTTTAAACAAAATAAGTTTGACCCATTCAAAAATTAAGTGCCACATAAGTTAAAAAGTCATCTCAAGACATTTGCATTGGAGATGCATTTTTCTCAACAATGTCTATTGTGAGGATTTTGTTACTACGTAAATTAGATATTGTCTTATAAACATGCCACATAGATAAAACATTCATTTGCGGTGGAGATCCTCTTAAAAAAATGAATGACTTCTTTCTTTTGCAGCGTCAATCTTTTCTGGGTGGGCCCACTATGCTAAATGTCTCGAAAAAAAAATTCTGGCTCGTCTAGATGCATGCATGACCCCCAATTATTATGAATTTTCGAATTGTGGAAAATTACAAAGAGCCATCAACTACTCCCACACGATTTCTACACGTGAACACCGTCAAATACAACAACGAAACCAATAAAACTGCGATTAAAGGGTTATAGAAACCGTCATTGAAGAGTTATCCTAATCGTCAAGAATTTTGATCCAAAGACCTCTCAAGTCATTGGAGGGATGTACAATATTGAACCAATAATCCATGTACAACGTGTTGATATATCAATATGGTAGTGGGTTGTGCAAAACATAACGCAACCCACCTCATATTTGGACCACAGATTAGGGCTGCTACTATTAGTACTTTTTGTATATCAGAGACACCTAATTTAGAGTGAAAACGAATTGGTGTACATACTTTTATGTACATGTTCATTTGGGGCTCACATGAAGTTAATTTAAAGGTTGAATTTTAAGTAGGATGTTTTTTTACAACGTAGATCATCTTTACAAAAAAAATGGCTATTTTAAAACTTTTATCCCATCAAATATTAGTTTAAAATTTACAATGTTTATAGGCCTCCAATAATATTTTTAATTTAAACTAACATTTGATAGGGTTAGAAGTTTTAGCAGAATGGTCTGATTTTGGGTGATGATGTTAATGTGTAGATATTCAATTTCAAAATATCTTTCTATCCTAAACTCTACTCCATAGATGTGAACAAAATAATTTAGTCTCATTCAAAAAGTAAAAGCCACATGAGTTAACAAAAAGGGTATTTAAGACATTTGCATTAGAAATGGAATCTTTTTTGAATGTCTATCTATTATGAAGTTATTACCGCTAAGAACATCGTCACCAACGAATGCAGTAAATGCATCCACCAACAGGTACAGAGAAGCTGCCAATAAAAGCGTACCTATATTTATTATCAGATTACATGGGACAAACTTAACGGTAATACCACGGCCGAAAAGTTTTGATCCCAGGACCTCCCACTACCAAAAATTTATGGAAGAGATGCACAACGATTGAGCTAAAAGCCCAGGTGCAATATTCCTTCCAAAATTTCAAAATACCACGGCAATATTCCTTGCAAAATTACAATCTTTTCCAATAAATATAAAAAACAGCCACTCCAATTATTATAAGAGGTTTAGAGAACTAGAGAGAGAGAGTTGGAATATGTGACTTTTTTTTGTGGCTTTTACTTGTATTAGAAAATGGTCGGTGACCAATCTTCCACCTAAGTTTGTGGGTTTTCAACTCAAAACCAATTGGCAATAAGTGGTGTAATCCAGGATCATTATATATTAAGTTTGCTTGGCTCTCGTATCCCTTGTGAGACTATTCTCAACGCCCTGTTCCTCTTCCTATCGTTGGATGCCAACTCGGCAAAAAAACCTCACGAGTCACTGAGTCAACTCGCCAGGATTTATGGACCATTAATGTCTTTAAAACTTGGTTCTTTAACCACTGTAATCGTTCCTTCTCCAATCATGGACAAAGAAATTCTTCAGAAAAACGACCAATCTTTCTATAACCGAAACGTCTTAGATGCAGTTAGGGCACTTAATTACAGTGAAAACTCAATGGTCTGGTTACCTCCTCCTCATCGTTGGCGTAATCTTAGAAAATTAAGCAATTCTCAGATTTTCACCACTCAGAAACTCGATTCAGATCAAAACCTAAGACGCCAAAAGTTGAATGACCTAATTTCTTTCGTTCATCAATACTCTGCTTCTGGATCTGCAGTTAATATTGGACAAGCTGCATTTACTACTGTTCTTAATTTGATATCCAACACTTGTTTTTCAATCGATTTGGTGAATTTAAACTCAGATTCTGCACAAAATTTCAAATCACTTGTTAGATTAGTAATGGAAGAAGTAGGAAAACCTAATCTTGCTGATTATTTTCCGATTCTCAGATGGATTGATCCACAAGGTATAGAGCGTCGTATGACGAAATATTTTGCAGAGATTGATGGGATTTTTGATGGGTTGATCGATCAGAAATTATTAGTGTCTCGAGAAAAGCGAGCTTCCAATGACTTGCTTGGTATGCTTCTGGATCACAATAGCAGCAGCCATGAAAATGGATATGATCAGCATCAACGTCCTCATATCAAAGGTTTACTTAAGGTTGGTACTGTACTTTCTTAATTATCCTCCCAATTTTTTTCTTTATTTGGTACTAGGTATATCGCCGTGCCTCGGGCACGGCTCAAAACCTTGTAGGGAGGCCGAAATCGAGAGAGGAATCACGAACAAAGCTTTTATCAGAATCTACTCATGTTGATTTCGATCACGTTTCGGCTACTGGTACCCTATCAAATCTCTGAAATTCGCATCATCTGCTGATGCAGAGAAAGAGCAGAAGAGAGGGTTAACAGGGAGAGAGGAGAAAGGGGGGCAGGCAGAGAGATTGGAGTAGAGAGAAATCGAGAGAGAGAGAGGGCGAGAGAGAGAGGGCAGGGGAGGAGAAGAGACGGAGGGAACAACTTATGTAAAGGACAAATCTACCCCCCGTCCTGAATTGTATTATAGATTTTACTTGGCCAACCATTTCCAATTTGACACCGTGGCCCCACCGAGCATCCACAAATTTGAAATTCAGTTCAAATTTTAACATTTACAGTGGGTAGTGCTAGGGTTACCAAAAACCTGCAGAATAATCTACAGAAAGGGTTGACGCAAATCACGAGGGTATGTGACAGTGGTATATATTCACATAGAAAAACTTTCAAAATCCTGCAGAAAAACTTACGGAATTGAAATCTAACGGTGGTATATATTCACACATCTTCGTAAATTGTATCACATGATTTGAATCAAATCCAAAATTGTTCTTTCATGTAGATGATTCTGTAGGTATTTTAGTAATTCTAATACTACCGTTTAAAGTAAGTGTCACACTCCGATTTTCGGAACTCTAAAATCAAACTTGATTCAATGAGTCCGGAAGGCGAGGCGTAAAGAGTGTAAATTAAGTGTAATTTAAATCAATGAATAAAATCGCTTACTTTCTCTTTTTGAAAGATAAACCAGTCAATTTTTGTCAACATTAATTACAATTTAGTAATCAAAGTAAATTTAAAAACAAAAATAAAATATGTTGAAAATATTTTTCGTACTTAACTGTACATACTTCAGTAAAATGGTCATAATTTCTTAACCGTAAATCAGAATTGTATAAATAAAACTATTCTGAAAAATAGATTTAAAGTTCTACAACTTCAATAGAAATAGCTCTTGGCTAATTCGGAATATAAGATACTCAAAACTGGGTCTGAAATTTACTAATAGATTTATATACAATTTCAGAAAAATAACTTCGAATTTCTTAAAATACACAGAAATCATAAATTTGAAACTGAAATTACTTTCTTACTAGATATCCAAAATATATGTATAATACTATTTTGGAAAGGAAAAATTGAAATCTTTATTTGTTGTAGAAATAGGTCTTGGTCAATTTTGAGCGAAACATACCCAAAAATGTGATTTTCTAAAACTGACAGTAACAAATACAAAAATTATACAAATTTGTGTAAAATATAATTACTTCAATTCAATGACATGAAAATTAAATGCAAATTAATACAACATTTGCTTAGTTCTAAATCCAACATAAAACTAAATGATTATAATATTACATATCATAATTCTCATAAATAACCCATAATCCCAAGTGATATAGTAATAATTATTCTTCAAATACAATATATAAAACATACTAACTCAAGAGATCCAAGCTATCTCTTTGAACCGCACCTCCTAAAATCTTTCGCCCTCAACTTGATCTGTAAGGGGGAAAATATTGGGTGAGTAAAACTCAGTAGGTACAAACTATCCAAAAATACTAGATTTGAAACATGCAAAAATTACCATATTAATGCATAAAAAGAGATTTCTTTTTAAATCTTTCAATAATTAACTATTAATTAATTATTTTAAATCTATTACATCGGATTCCACCGTCTCCTCAAGTCGGAACTCAACGGTACCTGCAGGTGTTATGGGGGTCTCCCATTACCGATACCATCTAGATTTGTTTTTAATCTAGATAACAAGTTTTTAATAAACTTCCATTAATTCATTTTCTTATGAATAAAACCTCAATCCTTGCATTAAATAAATAAGTTTAACCATGTAAGATAAATACATTTCATATGCAATTTCATAACAAAAACATAAAAGTAGATTTTGTTTATAGTAGGGATCCCACCTACCTCAATTTGATCCCAAAATCTTATCACCTACATGATTTATTTCTTCCGGATGTGATGAACGATGATGTAAATCTTTGATTTCTCAATGATTTTGATGATAATACTAGTAACTATTATAGATTTAATGAAAGAGGATGTAGATGAAGAGATATGTTATGGGAAGTAAGGAAAATATGTATATTGGGGAGAGTAATTAGAGGTGTAACAAGGGTGTAAACTTAAAATAAAAGAGGAGATTTTGTGTTTTGAAGAAGGAAATAAGGGGGGTTTATATAGGAAAAATTTTAGATTTTTTTTTTATTATTATTATTTAATTTTTTAATATAAAATATATTTTTTTATTTTTGTTAGTGGGCTATTATTAATCAAATATATTTTTTTATAAATAGTGTTGCTTTATTTGAATGGTGCATAACTCATATATATAAAGTATTATTGATTTTATCTATTAATTATTATTATTATTTAATTAATAACATAATAATATTTCTTTCTCTTTCTTTTTGTTCCACTAAATAAGTGCTTCACAATGGCTAAAATAAAATATATTTTTTTCTCTTATTCATTAATTAACTTCTAAAATATATATATATATTAATTAATTTATGATATAACTTTATTAGAGATATTATTTGTACACCCACATTATGTATTTCCATGCAATTACCATGCATATGAGAAATTTATTTTCTCAAATCAATACACACCCAAATGGGTATAATACCAACTTAACTATGTTAGGCAAGTGTAAAATTCATACTATGAAATTTTTTTTTTTGGGTATTACATCATCACCCCCTAAAAAGAATTTCATCCCGAAATTCAACAACGAAAGGTAAAGCATACCTGAAAATAGTTCTGGGTACTTTGTCCGTGTCACACCCCGATTTTTTATACTCTAAATTAGACCCGATTCGCCGAGTCCGAAAACCAAGGCGTGATTAGTGTAATAGAAGTGTAATTAAAAAAATAATAAATAAAATTCATTTTATGTACTTTTGAAAGACAATAAATTTAAAAAAATATTTTATTAATGGTTTAATTGAGTCAACTTTGGTTACCTTAAAGTCAGGCCCAAGTCAACCAAGTCAATGTAAAAGTCAACTTAAGTCTTTAGCTAAGTCAAAGTCAATTCAAGTCAACCAATATTTAGGTCAATGCCTATTGACTCGTCAAAATCTGTCCAAGTCAAAGAAAAATAAAAATTTAATGTATGAATACAATTTCTGTTTCAACTGCGCACAGTTTAGTAAAATAAACGTATCTATTTAACCGTAAATTCAAATTTTACAAATAAACCCATTTTAAAAACTAGATTCAGTACAGAACTACAATTTCATTAGAAATAGACCGAGGCAAATTCTGAAAATAAATGGCCCAAATACGCATCCGAAGTACTGATACGGATGTTTAAAAAACTCAAAAAATATAATTTCAGCTTTTTAAGAATTTTTGTAAAATCAGTAACTTTGAAGAAAAATTACTCTCTAACCAGAAATCCAAAATATATGTTGTAATACATTTTAAAAAAGAAAAAATCGAAAGCTATAACTTTGTTAGAAATAGACTCGGCTCAATTTGGACCGGAACATGTCCAAAAATACTGTTTTGTAAATCTGATAGTATGAATTACGGGAATTATACAATTTCGTATAAAACCTAATTAATTCAATGATTCTTGACGGAAATTAAATGTAAATTAATACATCAATTATATAATTTAAAACTTAACATCT
>MVGT01004437.1:140108-236837 GCA_002174775.1 Macleaya cordata | reverse complement strand
AATTTCATAACAAAAACATAAAATTAGATTTTGTTTATAGTAGGGATCCCACCTACCTTATTCGCTATATCCAAATCCAATGGTGTAGATCATTGAATTTCCATAACCTTGTTGATTTTTGTAATATCAACAATATATAGAAAATATCTTCCTAAAAACAATATATAGAAAATAAAGAGATGTTTAGGGAGTTGAGGAAGGGAAGTTTGATATATTGAAAATGAGAGGAAGGGAGAGAAAATTTGTGTTTTGAAGAAGGAAATAAGGGGGGTTTATATAGGAAAATTTTGAGATTTTATTATTATTATTATTATTTTAATATATAATTTTTTAATATAAAAAATATTTTTTTTATTCCATTTAGTGGGCTGCTACAGTACATGGCGGCTACTGTAGCAGCAGCCCACGTTTTTATAATAAAATATTATTTTTAATATTTTAGGGTTTAGGGTTTAGTAATAATATTTTAGGGTTTAGGGTTTAGTAATAATATTTTAGATAACTCTCTTAAAGTATATTATGAGTTTCTATGCATATTACCATTCATATGAAAAATTTATTTTCAAATCAATTCTCATCCAAATGGGCATACTTTTATACTAACTTAATTATATTGGTCAAGTTTTGAATATTTACACTATAGAATTTCTTGGGGTATTACAGTTGTGGCAGGTGGAATAGTAGTCAGATGAATTAACCACATTTATTACTGTAGCCACTAGTAAATGACGGCTACTGTAGCTAATAGTAAATGGAGTAGGTGGAATAGTATTTAGTTGAATTAACCACATTTATTACTGTAGCTAATAGTAAATGACGGCTACTGTAGCGACGACTGAATAGTAACACGTGCAACATATTTTACCGTGGCGACGACTTCTCGTATACACACATGTATACTGTTCATATATACGTATACTATTCTTTCTTTCTTTTTTTTTTTTACATAAAAATACTTGATTTACTTCGTTTTGTAAATCTAGTTCACATTGTACAATTGAGTACTTTAACGAATTACGCACGTATACGATACTATTCAAGTATAGGTTACTATTCATTTATACTTTACTATTCACTTATGAAGTTATTTGTCTTGTTTTATTTTCAAACCTAATTCAGGTAGTATAAATTGATACTAGTGTTCATTATTCCGTATATATACACTATTCAAGTATATAATTACTATTCACCTATACAAACACTATTCATATATACGGTTACTATTCACAATATATTATTCATCAGTTTTTGTGCGTATAACTTGATTCGTATATAGTTTGTATAAAACACTATTCATACAACACTATTCATAAATACTGTTCACATATACGGTACTATTAATAAAACACTATTCATCAAATTCATATCATATAACATAAATTATGTATTATTGGACAATGTCACTATTCATGTGACACTATTCACGTATACTTTACTATTCACATATACGATATTTTTTTCACCAATGTGTCGCATTATTTATCAAATACTCTTTATAGAGTATAATTCAAATATTATGTCACTTAGATATTATTCATCGAATAATATTCATGTATACGGTATTATTTACGTGTATGTACTTCGGGTACATACAAAATAAACTTCGGTATTAACTTGTCTATTGAAATCAAGTATGAGCTTGAAGAATTAAATTTTTCGGGGTATTACAGTCCGCATCTCGGACTCTAGTTGCCATGTGGCTTCCTCAGCCCCATGATGTTGCCAAAGAACTTTGACAAGTTGTATCTTCTTTGATCGAAGTTCACGTTCTTTTGAATCTATGATCCTTATAGGTTTCTCTTCATAAGATATGTCATCTTTTAATTCAACGTGCTGCCATTCGATCACATGGGAAGGATCGGGGTAGTACTTCCGTAGCATGGAAATATGAAAGACATCATATATCTCATTTAGTTGTAGTGGTAAAGCCAATTTGTAAGCTACCTCACCAATTCGTTGCAGAATTTCGAAGGGCCCGATGTACCGATGTCACACCCCGATTTTCGGAACTCTAAAATCCAACCCGATTCAATGAGTCCGGAAGGCGATGCGTGAAGAGTGTAAATGAAGTGTAATTTAAAGCAATGAATAAAATCGCTTACTTTCTCATTTTGAAAGATAACCAGTAAATCTTTGTCAACATTAATTACAATTTAGTAGTCAAAGTAAATTTAAAAAAAATAAAAATAAAATCTGTTGAAAATATTTTTCGTACTTAACTGCACATACTTCAGTAAAATGGTCATAATTTCTCAACTGTAAATCAGAATTGTATAAATAAAACCATTCTGGAAAATAGATTTAAAGTTCTACAACTTCAGTAGAAATAGACCGAGCCTAATTCGGATCATAAGATACTCAAAACTAGGCCTCAAGTTTAGTAACAGATTTATACACAATCTCAGAAAAATAACTTCGAATTTCTTAAATTATCCAGAAATCATAAATTTGAAACTGAAATTACTTCCTAACCAGAAATCCGAATTACATGGATAATACCATTTTGGAAAGAAAAATTTGAGATCTTTATTTGTTGTAGAAATAGGCCTTTGTCAATTTTGAGCGAAACATACCCAAAAATGTGATTTTCTAAAACTGACAGTAACAATTACGAAAATTATATAAATTTGTGTAAAACATAATTACTTCAATTCAATGACATGAAAATTAAATGCAAATTAATACAACATTTGCTTAGTTCTAAATCCAACATAAAACTAAATAATTATAATATTACATATCATAATTCTCATAAATAACCCATAATCCCAAGTGATATAGTAGTAATTATTCTTCAAATACAATATATAAAACATACTAACTCAAGAGATCCAAGCTATCTCTTTGAACCGCACCTCCTAAAATCTTTCGCCCTCAACTTGATCTGTAGGGGGGAAAATATTGGGTGAGTAAAACTCAGTAGGTGCAAACTATCCAAAAATACTAGATTTGAAATATGCAAAAATTACCATATTAATGCATAAAAAGAGATTTCTTTTTAAATCTTTCAATAATTAACCATTAATTAATTATTTTAAGTCCATTACATCGGTGTCCACCGTCTCCTCAAGTCGGAACTCAACGGTACCTGCAGGTGTTATGGGGGTCTCCCATTACCGATACCATCTAGATTTGTTTTTAATCTAGATAACAAGTTATTATTAAACTTCCTTTAATTCATTTTTCTTATGAATAAAAACTCAACCCTTGCATTAAATAATTAAATGTAACCATGCAAGATAAATACATTTCATATGCAATTTCATAACAAAAACATAAAATTAGATTTTGTTTATAGTAGGGATCCCACCTACCTCAATTTGATGCCAAATTCTTATCACCTACTTGATTTCTTACTTCCGGATGTGATGATCGATGATGTAAATCCTCGATTTCTCAATGATTTTGATGATAATACTAGTAACTATTATAAATTTAATAAGAGGGGATGTAGATGAAGAGGTATGTTATGGAAAGTAAGGAAAATATTTATATTGGGGAGAGTAATTAGAGGTGTAACAAGGGTGTAAACTTAAAATAAAAGAGGGGATTTTGTGTTTTGAAGAAAGAAATGAGGGGGGTTTATATAGGAAAAATTTTAGATTTTTTTATTATTATTATTATTTTAATATTTAATTTTTTTATTATAAAAAATAATTTTTTATTTTTGTTAGTGGGCTGCTACAGTAGCCGCCGGCTACTGTAGCGCAGCCCACGTTTTTTTGATTAAAATAATATTTTTTATTATTTTAATTAATTAAATAATTTTTTTTTTTTAGAGATAACTCTCTTAATGCTTTCCATGCAATTACTATGCATATGAAAAATTTATTTCTCAAATCAATACACACCCAAATGGGTATAATACTGGATTGAAAACTGTTATTCTTTGCAAACTCCACATATGGTAGTTGATCAGTCCAACTTTCTTTGAAATCTAATACACAGGCTCGGATCATATCATCAAGTGTTTGGATGGTTCGTTCAGATTGTCCGTCAGTCTATGGATGGTAAGCTGTACTCATGTTGAGTTTTGTTCCCATGGCGTGTTGAAAACTTCTCTAAAATTTAGATGTGAAGAGAGGATCTCTATCTGAAACGATAGATAATGGCACTCCATGAAGTCGTACAATCTCTTTGATGTAAAGTGCACATAATACCGAAATGGTATTAGTACCTTTCGTTGATAAAGAAGTGAGCCGATTTAGGTAATCCTCTTACGAAATCCATCGTAATGAAGTCCCATTTCTATTCTGCTATGGTTAATGGTTGTAATAACCCTTGTGGCTTCTGATGTTCTGCCTTCACTTGTCTACAAGTTAGACATCTTACTACGCAAAATGCTACATCATTTTTCATCCCCTTCCACCAATATTGACGTTTTAGATCTTGGTACATCTTAGTACTCTCAGGATGAATAGTAAATTTAGAAGTATGAGCTTCATCGAGAATCTCTTTCTGAAGTTCTTCATCGTCAGGTACACAGAGTCTACCTTTGTAAAGTAGTCCTCCATCCAATCGCTGGGTCCAGTTCTCAGGTGCTTCGTCCGTCTTAAGTTTCATTTGAATCCCTTGAAGTTTTGAAAATTGTTGTTTAGCTTCCACAACTTTGTTGATTATGACAGGTTCAACGACGACATGCGACAAATAAGTACATGTAGTTCCACGTTTGATTAGGAGATCAAATTCTTCTAATACTTCACATATCTTAAGTGATGGTAATGTCCCGTACGTTTTTCGACTAAGAGCATCTGCAACGACATTTGCTTTGCCGAGATGATAACTTAAGGTGAAATCGTAATCCTTTAGAAATTCCAACCACCGTCTTTGCCTTAAATTTAATTCCTTTTACGTGAATACGTACTTTAAGCTTTTGTGATCCGAGAATACTTCAAATTTTTCTCCATATAGATAGTGTCTCCAGAGTTTTAGAGCAAAAACAACAGCTGCAAGTTCTAAATCGTGCGTTGCGTAATTCCTTTCGTGATTCTTCAACTGTCGTGAAGCATAGGCTATGACCTTTCCTTCTTGCATCAGTACACTTCCGAGTCCATTGTGGGATGCATCGCAGTAAACTACGTACTCCTTGCCTTGCTCCGGCGTAGTCAAGATTGGCGCTGTTGTTAATCTTTTCTTCAGTTCTTGAAAAAACTTCTCGCACTCCTTGGTCCATTCGAACTTGATTCCCTTCTTTGTTAGGTGAGTCAATGGTGCTGCCAATCTGGCGAAGTTTTCCACAAATCTTCCGCAGTATCCTGCCAGTCCAAGAAAACTACGTACCTCAAAGACATTCTTCGGTTGCTCCCAGTTTAGGACAGATTCAATTTTAGCTGGGTCAACTGCTATTCCATGTTGTGAGATGACGTGCCCAAGAAACAGAACTTCAGACATCCAGAAATCACACTTGCTACGTTTAGCGTATAACTGGTGATCGCGTAGGGTTTGTAGTGCAATTCGTAGATGTTCCTCATGCTCCTCCTTGGTTTTTGAATATATTAAAATATCATTAACAAAGACAACAACGAACCGATCAAGGTAGAGTCTAAAAATTCTATTCATCAAGTCCATGAATGCAGCCGGTGCATTAGTCAAGCCAAAAGGTATAAATAAATATATAAATAAATAAGAGTTGGACCCCTCCAATCAACCAAGTCTGAGCGAGTAACGACGAACATATATAAAAATAATAAAAACAAGTTGAATTGGCAAAGTCTGACCGATTTAGACCGAACCAAGTCTGGTCAAGTTGCGGGGAGTCAGGTCCTTTTTTTCTCATAATCTTATTACAAATTGGTTCGTGAATTCAAGACTTTTTTTATTGCGGGCAGTGATACAATCTCATCCATAGTAGAATGGTCAATGGCAGAGTTACTCCATAGACCATATACAATGGCAAAGGCTCGACAAGAATTCGTAGACATTATCGGCAAAGATCGACACATCAAAGAATCAGATATCATCTGACTCCCTTACTTACAGGCAATCGTCAAAGAAACGTTTCGACTGCACCCACCTGTTCCACTATTAATTCCCCCTAAAGCAGAAACCGTCGTAAAAATCCATGATTTCGTCGTCCCTAAAAATTTCCAATTACTAGTCAATGTATGGGCTATCGGGCGAGATTGTACCATCTGGACTGACCCGACTTCTTTTAAACCGGAAAGATTCTTAGAATTGGAAATGATCAACTATAGAGGTCAAGACTGAGTTGATTCCATTTGGGTCGGGTCGTCGGATATGTCCAGGATTACCATTAGCACATAGAATGGTACATTTGATGTTGGGTTCGCTTATAAACCTATTTGATTGGAAACTTGAAAATGGGTTGAGCTAGAGGATCAGGATATGGAGGAAAAAATGGGGATTGCATTACAGAAGGCTGAGCCTCTCCGAGCTATTCCTATCAAAGTATAATGGTTTGTTTGGATGGGAGATTTTAAGTAAGGATTTTGTGGGGACCAGGAATTTAGTAGAAAATTAGTTAGAAGGTTCGTTTCCACTTTTAGCCTGCTCCACTACGAAACTTTTTTTGCAAATTTGGCCAAAATTTTGCACCGCTGTGGATGCCCTTATAAAGTAAATCGGCCACTGCCCATTCTACTGTGGACCAGATTGTATCAATACCCCCAATAAAAAAGCCCTAGATTCATTTGTTAAGACCTACAAGTCTTTTTAACCACAGTTTCTAGAAAATAGTAGTTTAATCACAGTTTCTAGAAAATAGTAGATTAATCCTACAAGTCTCCTCCGCAAGTCAAATTTGGCAGTATGCATATCAATCTATAAAATTTATAGCCAGATGGGTTGGGGGTGAGGCGTTTGAGCTCGGACGGGAGGGGGAAGGGCGTTTGAATATGGGGCGGGGAGGGGGGATGGCGTCTGAGCATTTTAGTTATTTTTTTCCTTTTTCGAGATGAGATTAATTGTGAGCCATAGATTGTTAGGAAGTGGGGATACAACAGTAAAAAAATAAAAAAAAAATCTTTTTGACCTGGCATTAGACACCATTTTTTATTTTTATAATTATGGTTTTATCCTCATTTTACCATTTTATCAATTTTTTTTGTTCGAACTCAAATAACCACTGATGTGTAACTTTTAAATATAGGATAAATTGGGTAAGCTAAATTTGGCTTTTACCCTTGGAATGTTGTGGATGGGCTAACCCATATAAAATGGCAAAGGCTTAACAAGAACTCGCAGACATTATTGGCAAAGATCGACCCTTCGACGAATCAGATATCGTCCGAGTCAGGGGCGAACATATGAGAGGGCTACCCCATGCTATAGCCCAGGGTAGATTTGAGAAAAATATTTTTTTATCTATATCAAAAATACTATTTCTACAAAGGGCCAAGTGCTATTTTTTGGTGAGGCTCTTTCCCTCACCATGTAGATCATCCTCACCTAAAATCAACTCATTTTAAAATTTATTCTCCACTCAATCAAAATCGATTTCTTTACTATTGATTTCTAATTAACTTTTGATGGAATTAGAAGTTTTAGAATGGGCTGATTTTTTGTGAGGATGATCTACATGTCCTCACAAAAAATCAGCCATTGGATTGTATCTATATCGATCTCACGAGGCTTGAAAATCATTCTTGTTAGTCTCTTTATTAAATTATTACTCTTTCTATATAGTATCCCACTCATTAGTGGGCCTATGTTGGGCAACCCACTCATGCTAATTACTTTAAAGAAGTGGGTAAAATTGTCAAAAAAATTATTTTACATAGATTCCTAAATACCAAACCCCTTCTAATTTCTACAGCTGATTATTTGTCAACTTTTTACTTGATCAACCTAACAATTATTAGTTGCAAAGAGCCAGCAATATAAAATTGCTCAGTCGAATATGTAGAGTCTATAGCACAATTACAAAGTGGGTTGTGAGGTTTATGATTGATAGTGATTTTATCACTCAATAATATTTATACCGCAATCGTACGGTTGTCTATTTAGACAACGGCAAGTACGGGTCGATCCACAAAGATTAAGGAATAAGTAAAATTAACTTAATTAAGGTTGACCAATTTTTAATTGATTTGAAGCAAATGAAATAACTAAATAAAAATTTCACAAAATTTAGAAGAACTAGGATTTAAGATTCCACTAATTATATGCATACCATCAATTTAAACTCTCTCTAATCTCCCTTCAATTATAACTCAAACCCAATACAAATTACGTAATAGATTCGAAAAATATTTTTATTAATATTTAAAATAACCAAGGAAATAATATGATTTTCTTCATTTTAAAAAAATAACAACTCTAACAATTAATTGTCAAAGTTAAGCATATAATATCAAAACAATAGTTAAGCATATTATATCAAATCTAAGCACAATTAATAAAGGTGTATGTACTAATTTTATTAAGAAGCAAAAGTGTAATAAATAATATTACAAGAAAATAAATCATTTTAGCTAAAAATAATTATTAAGGGAGATTAAGATTAAGATCAAATATCATGGCATGCACATAACTAGCTTCCTCTTTAATCCTAGAAATGAAATTTAGCTAGACATAACTCTAAAATTGATAACAAAATAAGTAGTCATTGATGAAAATCTTAAAGAACTTACAAAATTACTACACTCCCAAAATATCTTTCTTCATACAATTCTCTAACTCTCTACAATTCCTCCCTTCTTCCCCTCATTCTCTTCTTCATTCTCCCCCTTTTATAGATTTCTTCCCACTTAAATTCTTTAAGTAAAATAAATAAAATTAGCAAGTGGGAGGTATTGGATGGTGGGGATATTTTCTTTGATAATTAATTTGGTATTGGATGATTTGTAAGGCTTATGTGGTTTGACATCATGATGATGTCATTAAGATCATTTTTGCCTTCTTTGTTTCATTAGTGATTAAACTCCAATCTTTGACCAATTTTGACTGCCTTTGACTGAATTGACTTGGTCATCATGTGCCATTTGCATGTACTCTCATGGTGCATCTGATAGATTTGTGGGGTGCTTTTAATAAATTTGGCTAATTGAACCAAATTTTACAATTGAAGCATTTGAATTCTATTTATCTGCAAAAACATAAAAATCATTAAAAATAATATACAATTGAATACTAGCTAATATAAATTGAGGGATAAATATGTAATAATTATGCACTCAACAGTTTATATCACAGACGTAGTTGTACTATCAGTTATGCAAAACTAACGTATAATTACTCTAATTTAATAAAAAAAAAATTGTGTTAGAATTATTCGTGGCCTAAACTATTTCTCTTCACCCCAATCAAAATTTTACATAGATTCTTCAAGACAAAATTTTAACTTCATACTAGCTCCACTTAATATAAATTTTTTGGTCCACCCCTATAAATATATAGTCTTTTACCCTACAAACCTTAAAGTCGTAACTTAATTACATTTACTACATTCAACTTCTAATAACTCTGTAAAAACCTTGTTTTCTCACGTTGGTTACAAATACTCCCTTAAAATTTTTAAATACTAAAAATACCCCTTAATTAAATCAGGCTCGTCATCGTCTTCTTCCATCGATTATTTTTTTCTTTTACATATAAAAGAAGCCCCTTTAATCCATCTTTCTCGCTCTTTCCTTGCGGGTTGTGATTTAGGCTTGATTTGGAAGAATCCAGTTTCTTGAAGACCCATCAAGGCACCAATCCCATCTCCATCCTTTCTCCATGAAAGTAAGGAGAGAGTGAGAGATTGTTTCTGGGTTTGTTAGCCCTTAAATTTCAGGGTTGTAGAAGAACAATGGGGTTCTTAAATTTTAGGGCTCTTAAATTTCATTGTTTGTCTTCTTTATGTGAAATTTTTGTCTTGGTTCTTCTTTATTTTCTTTGTCGACCCAAAGTTAGAAATATTTGAGAATCAAAGATGGAGAAATCAATAAAATTGAATTTGGGTTTTAAGATCAATAATATGATGCTTTTGTCAGATTTGTTTTGCTAGGGGAACGCATTAGTCCAATGTGGTTTGTTTGTGAACCAGTCATCGCTTTTAAAGGCTCTGTTTTCCATCTAAGAGTAAAGGTCCTCCCTAATAATCCATACGAACTCTGTTTATAAAATAATAAGAGAAAAAAACTCGATTTAAAATAATTGATCAGGAAAATAAATATATACTACACCCAATCATCTATATTTAATGGTAGAAAGTAATGAAAGTGAATTGATGGACCTCTTCCATCTGGTTTACAACAATGAAGTTGTAGAAATATAAGGAAGGATGACCAATAGAATTAGATTAGTATTGAAAGGGTATTTACGATATTTTAAAAAATGAAGGCAGTATATGTAACTAACTTTAAAAAGTAAGGTTTTAAAAGAGTTTTTGAAAGTTGAAGGTAATAAATGTAATAAATTTAGAATTTTGAGGGTTGTAAAGTAAAAGACTCATAAATATATATACGAATCCCCCGACAACCCATACGAAAGATCTTTAATTTTATAGAACTATTTTTTGAAGAGGTAGCTAGAAGAAGTCTACTATCTGACAATTTTATATTAATACACACCTTGTGACTTTTTTACTCCAAATAATGAGGCTAATCCGACATAACCCGCTTGGGTTAGGCACATTAGGGCACGTGTACTTCTATCTCTATCTCTACACGTGTTACTATTAATTTAATGCATGCATGTGTTTTAAAAGTGATGCCACAATGCAAGCACCTTTTGGAGAATTTATGTAGGTGGAGGGTGATCCATGAGTTGAAGTTTAAGAAAAGACGAAACTCGAGGATGTGATTCAAATCACGATGGGATAATGGCTTTACGATGGGAATGGGGAAGGGAATACCGCACAAAATGCGTGCCTTCTATCATTTTCCATGTTCTAATATGGTTCACAATCTTCACTAAAATCAACTCGATCTCAAAGCTGGAAAAATTTAATAAATTTTTTTTAAAAAAATAGCACAATGGGAGGAGTACAAATCCTCTAGCCCCAATATCGTCTGATCCTTCTTATCTTCATGTTGACTTTGTATTGTAGGGTTTATAGAGACAATCTAATGGTTGAAATTTTGTAAAAATGTTCTCCTTGCCCTATTAATTATTCTCACAAAAATTAGCCAATTTAGAACTTCTAATCCTATTAAAGTTGATTGTAAAATTAGTCGTTAAAAAAATATTTTTATTTTAAATAATGGACGGTTAATTATACAATTATTTTTATTTTAAGTAATGGACAATTGATTTTACAATCAACTTTTGATATGATTAGAAGTTTTAAATGAGCTAATTTTTTGTGAGAATGATCTACAAGGTGAGGAGAACATTTTTACGAAATTTCAACCATTAGATTGTCTCTATGTGGTTCCTACAATGCAAAGTGAGCATGGAGACAGAGAAGGACAGAAGTATTAGGGCCAGAGGATTTAGACTTTAATGAGAGGGTTAAAATTGCATTATAACATACGATAGAGAGAACCAATCAAAGTTAGCCTGGAAAGAAAACAATTTGCAAATATACATGCTGGTCAGATTATCACCTGGGTCTCAAGTCTCAACTGTTGAGTGGTCATCCAAGACCTTGCCCAGTATGTTAGCTAGGCGGCGGTTAATTAGATTATCGTCTCATTTTTGTTTTATATTTTTTTGGTAGAAGTGGGACTATTGCCCGGATTACATGGCTTAGAAATACCGCAAGTATTGGGTGAGGAATGAGCACATAACTGCCATAAACATATTAATGTCTAAGAGAAGTCCCTCATAATAGCGAAGATAAAGTTACCCCATAACGGCGAAGAGAAAGTCACCCCATATCAGCAAAGAGAACACCCCAAACGGATACCTATACACACACATATATATATGTATTATATATATAGAAATTACATGGGTCTCACTCAATGGTAATACCACAACCAAGGAGTTTCGAACCCAAGACTTTCAAGTTATAAGGAGGGATGCTAACAAACTGAGCAAGCAGTTGTTTGCAATATTTGATTATTTGATTCAATTTTTTATATGTTATTATTATTATTCAATATTTTATATTTTTTATTTGATCAATTTTTTCTCATTTTTTTTTTATTATTTTGTTTTAAAGTTTGCTAATTAATTTATATGTTTGACCACTGTGCATGCCCCATTTTAAATTGCGGACAAGGCATAGCCTTATTCCGCACGTCATGCTAGGCTTAATCAGATGATAAAATACATAGTTTTAAATATCTCGATATATCATGATACGATACAGGATATGTATTGTATTGTATCGTCGGAAAAAAGATACGATACTCAAACGACATCTACCATTTCAAAATATCACGTATCGCGATATCTCAAAATATCGTAATATTTTGAGCATATCGATATTTCTACTTAACTAAAAAATTATACCCTCCTTTATTTTTAAAATTAAGAAACCCCCCCTAAACACCAGTGTCTATAAAAAATTACATTAGTGTTAAAAAAAAGAATATCATAATTGCACCAAACTTACTCACATCTCATATCTAATTTTGCACCTTATATGCGTATCTTACGATACGACATGCGTATCTTAAATTTGGGGTTCCAATACGTGATATGATTTGCGATTTTAGAACTATGATAAAATATATAGGAGTTTAGTCACATCGCTTTCTCAACTCCAGATTTATTTTTTTTAATTTTTATTTTTAACAAAATAATCAGAAATCTTTGACATAAACATCTCTAGCCTGGTTTCCACGTTCATTACAGAGTGAGTGCAGATCGAGTACAGTATTAATTGATAGAGTTAGAGAGAGAAAGAGAAAGAGTTCTAGAGAGAGAAAGATGGATTACTTGACTCTTTTTCTGTGGCTTTTGCTTGCATGGGCATTTCTTCATATGATGATTAGTTCAGCTGCAAAAGGAAGAAAATCTTCAGTCACCAATCTTCTACCACCTGGCCCTGTTCCTCTTCCAATCGTTGGTAGCCCCTTCAAACTAGGCAAAAAACCTCACGAGTCACTGAGTCAACTCGCCAATACCCATGGACCAGTAATGTCTTTAAAGCTTGGTTCTTTAACCACTGTAATCGTTTCTTCTCCAACCATGGCCAAAGAAGTTCTTCAGAAACACGACCAATCTTTCTCTAGCAGAACCATTATAGATGCAGTTAGGGTTCTGAATCACCATGAATGTTCAATGGTCTGGTTACCCGCTTCTCATCGTTGGCGTAATCTTAGAAAATTAAGTAATTCTCAGATTTTCACAACTCAGAAACTCGATTCCAATCAAAACCTAAGATGCCAAAAATTGAATGACCTAATTTCTTTCGTTCATCAATCCTCTGTTTCTGGATCCCCTGTTGATATTGGACAAGCTGCTTTTACTACTGTTCTTAATTTGATGTCCAACACTTGTTTTTCAATCGATTTGGCAGATCTAAATTCCGTTTCTGCACATAATTTCAAATCTATTGTTAGAGCAGTACTGGAAGAAGCAGGAAAACCTAATCTTTCTGATTATTTTCCGATTCTCAGATGGATTGATCCACAAGGTATAAGGCGTCGTATGATGAGTCATTTTACAGAGTTGGAAGAAATTTTTGATAGGATGATCGATCAGAAATTGGTACAGTCTAGAGAGAGAAAGATGGGTTTTACTTCAAATGATTTACTTGATACGCTTCTGGATCAGAGCCAGCAAGAAAATGGGTTCGAGATAGGACGTTCTGATATCCAAGCTTTACTTAAGGTTAGTACAGTATTTTTTTTTTTTTGTTCTTTCTTGAAAGTTTAATTAAGCTTTTGTTTGTTGTAATTATTTTTGCTAAAAGCTGCATTACTGTTCGTTAAAGGCATGGGATGATATAAGTGCTAATATTTGGTGAGGATGTTTATCTCAGCATGGAGATCATACTCATACAAAATCAGCCCATTTCAAAACAATTTAGCCCATCATAAGTTGGTTTGAATCAACGGTAAAAATAATACTATTTTACTATTATTTTTCAATTATTTTTTGATCGGATTTTCATGGAGAAAGAGATTTTACAATGGACCGATTTTTTTTTTTAGGATGATCTTCATTGTGAGGTGAACATCCTCGCAAAATATTAGTATTTACATCATTGTCCTACAACTGAAGGGATTTAATAGGATCTTCTTAAGCTTTTCTTAGTATTTAAAATCTTTTTTGCATAGTCTTCTCCAACAATTTTATTCACTAAGAGGGGGACTATGCTAGTGTGACACCAACTGCTTACACCAACATAGTTTGGTCTAATACAAGGGATTAGGGTCCACTTGAAGGGCTGATTTTTTGAGAGCGTGTTCTACTTACCGTATAGATCATCTCTATAAAAATATCACAATCTAAAACTTTTAACCCAATCAAACGTTAGATAGAATTCGATTGAAAATCAACGGTAAGAAAATAAATAGTGAAGAATAGAGTCCAATGTTTGATGGGGTTAAAAAATTTAGAATGAGTTGATATTTTGTGGAAATAATTCACATAGTTAGTAGAAAATGTTCCAAAAAAATCACTCCTGGGAGTGGGGCCTAAACCCTTATATTAGGCCAAAATGTGCTGGTGTAGACACTAGAAATTAGCCCTAAGTAAACCAATTCATTCTTTTTTTCTTTTTATTTAGTTTTTTGGTAGCCCAGAACTCGTTTGACCTTTGGACAAAATTTTTTTCCTTCAAAGTACCACGAGAAAAGTCAAACCAATAAGCACCATTGAAAATGACCTATAGAATGCAACTTCGCCTGTTATAAGACTCTCTAACCTTCTCAAATTAATCCTTAGTTATTTTTTTGGAAGGGGAAACAACTTTTGTTAAGGTTAAGATGAGTTACATGATTTATGAGGCTCACATCTAGATGAACCATGGTTCGCATACATATAATCTGAGGGCTAATAATTTGTGAGGATAATCTCCTTTACATGTACATCATCATCACAAAAAATTAAATTTTTTAATAAGTTTTAACCGCATTTAAAGTTGATCAACCTTTTAATCTCGAGTAATTTATTTCAAGAGTTGTGTGCCTGGCTTAATTGTATAGTCAAACAAACAAACTAATGGGGTTTTGAGATGTTTTGGTCCCACATTGAAACCCAA
This sequence comes from Macleaya cordata, assembly GCA_002174775.1. Classification (NCBI taxonomy): domain Eukaryota; kingdom Viridiplantae; phylum Streptophyta; class Magnoliopsida; order Ranunculales; family Papaveraceae; genus Macleaya; species Macleaya cordata. The sequence continues at coordinate 221,791 of MVGT01004437.1, read as the reverse complement.
ACTCCACCCCACCACCTCCAATGGTCAACTACCATCATTCAAAATCTAAAGGGGGCTGATATTGGGAAAGCTGATTTAGATGGGGAAACAATTTTGTTGGGCCTTGAAGCCAAACCGTTTAGGATGAAGGGAAACCTCTTTCTTATCTAAACCCCACAAAACAAAATACACTCTACCACCTTCATCTTCGCCACCACCACTACCGTCGTCCACAACAAACCCACCCAAATTTGAAAAAATAAAAAATAAATCCACCGGTGATGGTGGTGGTGGAGATCAAAGAGAGGGAGAGGGAAAGAGAGAAAACAAAGTGAGAGATCGAGATCAAGATCAAGAGAGATCTGAAATCTCTCTCTAACTTTCTAGGGTGGAGGTGGAGGCAGAGGCCGAGGCGGTCGTGGCAATGAGGTGGGGCAGTGTTAGTGGTGGTGGAGATGGTGGTAGGGATTGTGTATATTTTTGTTGGGGTGTAAAACATAAAATGACAGAGGTGGGATGTATTTTGGTGGGGTGGAGTGTATTTGAGTGGAGAGCTACCTCAAAATTGCTTCCCCAATATCAGCACCCTATCTAAAAGACGCTTTTATTTTTCTTTCCCTTTCCAAGATCTAGTTACAGACTAACTATTGTTCTAATCTTTTTTCCTATAACATGTCTTACAAAATGGTTCGTGAATCCAGGACTTTTTTGTCGCGGGTAGTGATACAACTTCGTCGACAGTTGAATGGGCAATGGCCGAGTTACTCCGAAACTCATATACAATGACAAAGGCTCGACAAGAACTCACAGGCATTATCGGCAAAGATCGACCCATCAAAGAATCAGATATCATCCGACTCCCTTACTTACAAGCAATCGTCAAGGAAACTTTACGACTGCATCCACCAGTTCCACTTCTAGTTCCTCACAAAGCCGAAACGGACGTTAAAATCCACAATTTTATTGTCCCTAAAAATGCCCAAGTACTAGTCAATGTATGGGCCATTGGTCGAGATCGTACCATTTGGGCCAACCCAACTTGCTTTAACCTGGAAAGATTCTTGGAGTCAGAAATTGACTTTAAAGGTCAAGATTTTGAGTTGATTCCATTTGGGTCGGGTCGTCGGATCTGTCCAGGGTTACCATTAGCACATAGAATGGTACATTTGATGTTGGGTTCGCTTATAAACTTATTTGATTGGAAACTTGAAGATGGGTTGAAGCCAGAGGACCTTGACATGGAGGAAAAATTTGGCCTTACACTATCGAAGGCTGAGCCTCTCCGAGCTGTTCCTACCAAAGTATAAAGATTTTTTACCTTTGATTTGGGTTAGGTTTGTTCAGTAGGTGTGGTTTATGTTGTAATATTATGAGTAAATTATTTGCTACATTTTCTACGTGTATTGGGTTGTAAGAATCACGAGAATAATTTGCATTTGGAATTGAAATTTCTTAGAAAACTAAGGATAAATGAAAATGGTATTCGTCGTCGACTTAATATTTCATTAAGTATTTGATTTTCTAATGTGGATTGATAAAGTTGGGAGCAATGTGAAAAGGGTCAAGAGCCTGGGACGCAAAGTATCCCATCCATGAGTTGTGAACCATGGGACTGATTGCAATTAAAGGTCAGGATTTCTTGTAAGCGTACACCTTTTTCTAAAACTTGGTGCCCCGAGGATTACCGACCCATGTAAAAAGAACCTTGTAAATACTTTATCATTGACAACTAAAACTAGGTTGTTTCTAAATACATTTGGAATTCCATTAATCAGGTCCACCGCTACTACAAAAACAAAATTGAGCTTTAGCCACGGTGCAACGCTGTGGCTAAAAGTGCATAGCCATGGTTTACTGCAACCCAAATATCGTGGCTACGGTGCTCTCTCGCAGCAATTACCATGGCTGAAATGACAATCACCATGGCTAAAAGTAGGTTTGGCAACGTAAATTCACTTGTACTCACCTAATTAGCCACCGAGAACATCACCCACAACGGCTAATAGTAACTACTCGCCACTGGGCATTCGTCTCACGGTGGCTACTAGTGCTTATTCGCAGCGGTGACACCCATCACTGTGGCAAGTAAGCAATAGATAATTGTATTGTCAGCTTATTAGCCATGCCGTTAGGCGTTGGGACACCCAGCACCATGGCTAGGGGTATCAATTGGTACCCAAAAACTCGGAACCGAACCGGTACCGGAACCTTTTTTGCGGTTCCGGGACCTCACTTTGTGGATCCGATAAATTTCGGTTCCATTTCGGATCTACCCGTTTTGGATCCGAAATTTTATAGTTTAATTTACTATTATATAACAATTTTTTAATTTCTTTAACTTTTTTTTAATTAAAAAAAAAGAAACCAATGACTATTATTTAACAAATTTTATAATTGAATAGAATACAAAAATATAAAATACAAATAGGTTTTGTGTGAAAAAAATAAAAAAATAATAACTTAAAACGGGTATCGGGTACCCGCGGATCCTAGCGGTACAGGATCTGGAACCACCAATTGAGGTTCCAGAACCAGAACCGAAAGGATCCGGAACCGACCTGTTGACACCCCTAACCATGGCTGGATCAAACCAGTATCAATATACTTCTCAAAAAAGGGTTGGTCGAGATCTTCACTTCTTCTTTTGATGTTATTTGGTTTTGAAGCATGCAAATTCGAATTTTGATACAATCTAAATAAAAAAAAAATAACTCAATAGTATACGAGGAAAACTTCCTTATGTAGATGATTGAAGGGATCACATTCATGTGCTTAGAGCATCCTCACATAATATCAGCCCTTAGATCATATTCATATTCGCTGCACAAGCCATACACAAAAGTTATGTATAAATAACATGTATGCAGATCCCAACCCTATATTTCGGGGAGAACTAACTAGACCCCTGGATGCCTATAATATCCTTAGGGTGATCTTGTAGTTCCTTCGGGGTGAAGACGATGGGGTTGGTTATGGATTTTCCTGCCTTTTTGTTGCAGCTGATATACATGGTGAGAACATGATCCTTATAAAAAATCTGTTCTTGGATTATATTTTTATATCGGCCCTACTAAAGTTGTGTCAAAATTTCATCATGTAGAAGAGGGGGGTAGAAGTCTTAAAACGAAATGATTTTCGGTGGAAATGATCTAATGATTTGGAAGTCATCCTCAACAAAATCAGCCCTTAGATCATCTTCATGTGGGCCCCCTATAAGTAAATTTTTTCCAAAAATATCCATGTAGCATTACTCTTATTATAGTGAAGGATTAGGATCCGAGGTTTTGTAACCAATATTAGGACAAGATTTTTTAGGAGCCCATATGGAGATGATCTAAGGGTGTGAGGATGATCTCTTCATCACATGGATCATTCTCTTATAAAATCATTGACCCCGTCAAAAGCTGGTTCAAATTATCGATTTTTATTGACGGATCACAAATCTCTGAGATTTTAAAGGGAGTTGGAAGTTTTTTAATGATGTGACTTTTGGTGAGAATGATCTATTTGGTGAGAAAAACATCCTTGCCAGAAATCATTCTTTAGATCATCTCTATATGAGTACAACATAAAACCTTGTCTTAAAATTATCCATAAGACCTTGTTTGCCTGCACAACTTATCTATTTGTTGAGGCTTGTTAATGTAACTGAAGTTTATAAGCTAGACACCTTAGGGCATCCACAATGGTAATATTTTCTGGCTAAATCTCTAGAAAATGTTACCCAGTGGTCCTGTCTAAATTTGGAGAACAACTCTACAAGTATCTCACGTGAGCCAAATTTAGCTCTCTCCATAAAAATCTCTAAATTTTATAGCGAGACAGAGTGGGGTGGGGTGGAGGGGTCGTTTGATGTTGGGCGGAGTAGGGGAGGGTCATCCGAGTGTTAGGCGGTAGGGGTGGGTCATCCCACAAATTTTTATTTTTATTTTTAATTTAAAAAAGACACATGCGTCATTTTTTCTTAAAAATCTTTTTGAAAATACGATGCGGTGTTCTGGGGGCCGCTTGACATTTTCAAAATTGAACGTGCTTGGCGGCCTTTGAAAATGTTTTTTTATAAAAATCATAAACGTGTCTTTTTTAATTTTTTAATTATTTTTTTCACCAAATATGATTCGCACCACTGTGTTACGAGAAAATATAGGCCAAATTTGATAAGTTAAATTTAGCTTTTAGCATTGAACCGATCCCATTTGTTAGAGCATCTGCAGTCTTTACTGTGTAAAATGGTTGTGTGAATGCTAAAAATAAACAATATTAGATAAATACAAAATTGAATTCACAATGCATAATTTGTAGTGTTTGTGTATTTGTAAAAAATATTATTAAAAAATAACAAAAAGAAAAGTCAAAGAAAAAAAACTTTTTAATATTTGTGCTGGGACTCTCCGCCCAACACATTAATCAACTTTTTTAATATTTTTTAAAAAGTTTCTCTTTCAAGATGCCTTTCAAACCACGCTCCATTTCAAGTGGTCTTTCAAATTGCGCCCCATTTCAAGCGGGTTCTCAAACATCGCCTGATGATTAGCGGGCTTTCAAAATCAGCCTGTCTAAATTTGTAAATACCTTTACATATTGTGTATTATTACACAACTCTCTCTCCTGCTAGTGTATTTATACACTGTTAGACAACTGATTGTGGATTCATTTTTTACCAAAATTTCTATTTATACCCTACATTGTGGATGCTCTTAGGGCATTTCTAGTGGGAAATCTAAAAATAGATCCCTAAAAATAGAAAATCCATGATGAAAATGTGTTTTGCTCCAGTGGGGAATCCCTAAAAATGAGTGAAGAAATAAAAAAATAGAGAAAAAAGAAGAGAGAGAAAAAAATCAGTTGAGATATGTTGTGTTCCTTTATTTAAGGAGAAAAAAATAGAAAAAATGGGATAGAGAAATAGCTTTCCTAATATTTAAGAATTAAATATTAAGCGTGGAGTTAATGGTAGGGGTGGGGACTTGGGGGGATTGGGCGGGTTAGAAGCTTTGGACATGCCACGCCCGCACTATACCTCTGTGTGCCTAGAATGCCCATAGAACCCACCAAATCCGAAAAGAGTCTACCCACGCATGACTCGTGTAAGTTTCTCGGGTTCTTCGGGTTATTCGGGTTGCTCAAGTTTCAACAAATTTAGGTAATTTGATGAGCTTATTAATACAAAAAATAATAACAAATAGATAACAAATTTAATTAAACAAAATATCATTTATGGTTTTAAAAGATAAAACAAGCTAACAATCGATTTACTCACGTGATAAATAAATTAAAGATAATTTTAAAATCTTTTGAGTTTTATTTATTAACTGACAAATTTTTAATTTTTTTTTGAATTTACATAAAATGAGACACATAATTTTTTTTTTGTCTTAATTAGGGATGGGACTCGGGCGGGTTAGACGGTTTGGACATGCTACACTTACACTATACCTCTGTGTGCCCAGAATGCCCATAGAATCCACAAAATCTGGAAGGAGTTTACCAATGCATGGCTCGTGTAAGTTTCTCGGGTTCTTCGGATTGCCCAAGTTTCAATAAATTTAGGTGATTTGATAAGCTTATTAATACAAAAAGTAATAACAAATAGATAACAAATTTAATTAAATAAAATATTCTTTATGGTTTTAAGAGATAAACAAGCTAACAATCGATCTGCTCACGTGATAAATAAATTAAAGATGATTTTTAAAATATTTTGAGTTTTATTTATTAAGTGACAAATATTTTTTTTGAATTTACATAAAATGAGACACGAAATTTTTTTTTTTTTGGTCTTAATACCTCCACTCTATATTGCGTAATTCAATATATTTATCTATTTTTATCTTTCAAAATATTTTTCACATGTTAAAAATTAATTAAAATCTTTATATATTTATCTCTCTCTCTCTATATATATATAAATTTCTCGGGTTGGGCGGGTTGTCCGGATTGACAATTATTTCTGCCCACGCTTGCCCAAATTCAACTTTGGGTTGCCAAAATAATGCCTATAGTTGCCCAAATGCCCAACAACCATTGTCCATACTTGCCCAATACCGGGTCGGGTTAAGGTTGGTCGGGTTGACCCAACCCAAGTCCCACCCCTAGTTAATGGGATGAGCGTGGAGTTAATGGGATGAGCGTGCCGCTATAAGGATCCCTAAAACGGTGGATTGGGATTCATTTTTAGGGGTTAAGGGTTCCCACTAGAGCATCCCACTAGAAATGCCCATAACTTTTAAACTATTTTCTTACCCTTTTAAACCCTTTCCCGAACGAGAAAAACCAAAGTTTTTTTTTTTTTTTTTTTCACATCTCTTTAAATGCCGGAGATAAAAAGCTTGGTTCCGGGACTTCCGACTAGATTTCGGCGAGAAGAAGAAGGTGAGAAGAAGAACAAAAATAAGAAGGGTCTATTTTAGGGTTTTACAGAGCATGAAGGAGGAGGAGGTGGGAAGAGGAAGAAGAAGAAGAAAAACGAAAAGGGTTTTGGCAACAGTAGTAGATTTATTAGGGTTTTACAGAGTATAAAGAAGGAAGAGGAGGTGAGAAGAAGAAAACAGAGATTGAGGGTTTCGATTGTAAGGTATGCCTTATACGCTTCTCTCTCTCCCTTTCTCTCTTTGAATCCTCCTTCGTCAATGGGATTTAAAATCCCTTTGCATGAACTTAGTCTCATTTCAGCCTAAAAATTGACTCTGATTACAGTATTTCACACATTTTTTTTTTCTCCGACACGCATCTCTGATTTCTGTTCGTTTCACTCTTCCTTTTCTTCTTCTTGTTCATCTTTTTTGGGTGCGTATCGGATCAGTTTTTTTTTTTTTTTTTAAATTTAAAAAACAGGAAATAATAGGAACGTAACCAATGCCGTATCTGCTCGAGTCTGACACGCGTACCAGTATCGACACGGCAAAAAAGTTTTGATTGTTTAGGGCGTTTTGTGACTTTTTGTGCAGTAAAATGAGAAAAATCCATCCCGGCCGTTTCCATCGCTTAAACCAGCAAATAGCTGTTTTCCCCCAATCCCCTCAAACCGAGCCCGCCGAGACCTTAATTTCTTCCTCTTCCTCTGCTAAAAACAGGTATGCTCGAGGGCGACCTTCTCTCCTTTCCCTCTCCCTCTCCTTCGTCTTTTCTCTCTTTCAGTCTCTTTCAATCTCACTTTATCTCTTTCCTTCTTCATCATCTCTAGATATCTTGGTAGATTGCTTCATCTCTGCAACTTGGTTGAGATTTCTAGGGTAGAAGAAGAGAAAAAAATCTTGGTTGAGTATTGTATTTCTAGGGTTGAAGAAAAAATAATCTATCTGCAACTTGATACGGAGAAGAAGAAAAAATTTGTTCTTATTTTTCTGCAACTTGAACTCTGGAATTTTCTAGGGTTTTGAATTTGATAATTTTTGTTCTTAATTTTTATGTTCATATTTTTCTGCAACTATTTCTTTTTTACTACTTGATCCGTTCATTGAGTTCTTTTAATTTCAAGGAGAGGTGCTTTACTGTGAATCTTAATAGTAATTTGGGTTATTTTTCGGATATAGAAAGTGGGTAATTGAGAAAATTAAGTTCTAATTTCAGTTTAGGCTGAACCTTTCATGAAAAATAGGCAGTTAGGAAAGCAATTGAGTGTCTGAATCTTGAAATGAAATCATGGGTCAGATAGGTAATAAGAAAATGTGATTTTGTATCTAGTTTTTCTTTAAATTTTGATTCTTTTTGTTAATGGAGGTTTCTGCAGAAACCCACTTTGGAATTGACTTCAATAATGTTCATATCACTAAAACCCCTTAAGTAGAGACACAAAGATGCTTTAAATCTTGCAATCTACTTTCTTTATGTGGAACTGTTAGATTCTTTAACATGGGTCTTGCTTTATTGAACCCTACTTTTGTTTGGAAAAGAGGATTTTGATAACAGAGAGTGAAAGATTGATTGGGGAATTGAAGCATGAATATGTTAAGAGAAATAGTTTTGGAATTCATGGTTGTTATGTATCAAAATACTAAAAGTTTCAATATTTGTTAGCCATCTTGCCAAAGTTTTTGCTTAATCTGATTTCTTTTTTTTTTTTTTTTTTCTTTCTTCTAAATCAAGGTTGGCCCAAGTTGTGCTTCAAGTCATATTATTAATGGGTGCTCTTTGTTGGATAAAGATTATAAGAAGGCTTGATATTAGATGAAGTCATTTGCATATCAAGCTTTTATAATCCAATTGTCATTATTTAATTTGGACTTTTCCTTCCATGTTTGTAATTTTGGTGTCTATTTTTTTTCATTGGTCTACTGATTTGAACCAGGTTTGGTTAGGGTTGATATAAAAAAAATAGAAGATATACCTATATAATATATTCATATATGAGTATATGAAAAAATAGTCAATGAACTACTTTATTCTGAACCTGAATTGAATTTCTGTTCTGGAGTTCATTTATCTATGTTCTGAGTTATTGAAACTGACATTTGTTTTCTTTTGTTGAAGACTTTTACTTTGAGTTGCAGGATATTGTAGGCATGTGAAATTTTGTTTGATTTCTATAGAATTATTTTGATATAAATTGGGTTTGAGTTTTTTTTTATGGATTTTATTTTGATATGGCATTAGTTATATGGTTTATTTTAAAGTAGTTTATAACAGGGGTAAAAAGTTAACTGACGTCTAATTATTAGACATTGAAAAACAAACACATAACCACTAAATAGTGGAAAAACCAAACAGGTTTTATAAGCCAGTAAATAGTGCCACTAAATAGTGAAAAAACAAACACACCCTTAGTAAGGTAATAAGCAAAATTAAAACAAGAGAATTAAAGTGTCTACAAAATCAAGGGCAAATTTCCTAAAAAAAGAAAAAACTCTGCATTTTAACTTTTTTTTTTTTGATTGGGAACTCTGCATCTTAACTCATTCTCGTAAAACTCTTTAAGGCACCCCACGTTCAAAATGTTTGGGTCATCAACCATTTCAAGAATAAATCCAGAACTGCAGCATGGCTCTAATTCTGTTTAAGGTTTCCTTCGAACAACACCCAGACACTTCAACTACATACAATACAAGCTTGCTATTTTCTCTAGTCTTTCATTCGAAACCCCCATCACTCGAACCACCAATTGTTGAACAAACCGCGAAGAGGAGACCTCCGTCACCTACAAGGATTTCTGATATCGATTGTTAGGTTAGGATTGTTGTCTTTGTATGTTGTTGATGATATTTTTGTTGTCTACGTAGAGTTTAATATTGTTCTTTTGGTTTCCTTTTCTTCCTTTTTATTTTTTGATGATTTTGGATAGTGTGATGATGTTGTAGCTGTCGTTTAATTTATTTTCTGCCTTACTTAATTTAGTTTAATTTTTGTTTGATAATTTCTTTTTATTTTTGATATATTGTGAATCTGTGATGGTGTTGTTTGGATTTGTGATGATGTTGTTGCTGTTTTTTAATTTCTGTTTGTCCCTTAATTGGAAGCATTTTAGTCAGGTTTTAGTTCACCTTTCTGTATCAAACTCAACCTATAGTACACTCTTTATTGTGTTATTTTAATGTGTGCATTCTAGAGAAGGTTTTGTTTCTACACTTTTGACGCCTTGGGCAAAAGTGCAGTGTGCAGAAACAACAGCATTTGAACATTTGACTTATCCTCTCCCTCTCTAGTCTCTTCTCCTGTCTTTGAAACAAAAGGCCCAGGTTATCTGAAATTTCCAAATCATCTTTTTAGTTCATTTATAATTCTTGAGTCCAGGTTCAGTTACAAAAGCTTATAATCAAATTTACTGCTTTTGCTTTTGAAATTTGTTGTTTTGTCTCCTAAAGTTTATTCCTTTCGCAGATAGGGAGAGATGTCAGACAAATTCTCACCCACTCTACGGATCAGTGATCTCAATGATTTCATCGCACCATCGCAAGCTTGCATTGTTTCCCTTAAGGGGTTGAAGGCATCTATGCCGACAATAAAGCAGGATCGAGTAGAGGTGACGATTTCAATTATGTTGCTGAAGCTTTGATTAAATGGTTATTGAAAAGAATGTTGTTGTCATGGGCAATTTGAAGATTTGGAGAGTTAACATCAGATCCTGTGAGCAAATGAATGTGAAATATGTGGATAAGTTTTTGCTTTTTGGTTTCATTACTGTATGTAGAATTGAAGGTACAGTTAGCAGGAAGATTGCTGTAAAAAAAAAAAAAGAAGAAAGAAAAAAATTGCTAGAAAGATTATCATGAGGAAATGGGAATTAAAACTTGTTTAAGCACACGTAATCTCATGCAATGTAACAACTCTGTAAAATGAATTGTACAGAAGTCTGGAAGTAATTTCATTTGTGTTTGTGCATCCATTAATTATCTATTGGCATCTATTGTTGATTATGTTAGAAATATTAGATTGGATGGTGTTTCAACTGTTTTTGACTATCTTCTTTTTTTTTTCTCTGATTTGTTTTCACAGAACCAAGTGCAGGTTGCACCTCCATCCAAACCATTAGATACTGAACCAGTTAAAATTTCATTGAAGGACTGCTTAGCATGCAGGTGCAGTATTTACTTGTTTTTAGTGGAACATGATATCGTCCAGCATAGTTGCTGATATTAATGCAAAAATGTTATGCAGTTTGACTTTGTATAATGGCAAACATGTGGAGAAAACAGAGAGTTTATGTGCCCATTGTTAATTTGTTAGACCTGCATATTAATTCTGCAAGTACTCCGGTACACAAGGTTTAGGAAAAGAAATATTGAGGCTAGAAAGTAGAAGTAAGGCATGTATCTCAATTGGTCAGGCATATGGTAATTTTGCATCCGGTGTAACTTCGTATCCATAATAAGCAAAAGTTCTGTGACCAGTGGCGGATCCAGGAATTTCCTTCGGGGTGAGCGAGTCAATGTTGACCAGGTCAATTGAGTGAGTTGATCAGCATTAATATAATACATACACATATAATAAGAAAAATTAATGCACTTGACAAAAAGAAGCTAATCATCTGCTACAAAGAATAAAACTCAAATTTGAAGCTCAGAAGATAAACTAAATAGTAAACATCTTGATTTTGTTTTCCATGAAAGGGAACATCTAATTAGTTTTTATATGAAGAGCTCCAAAGCAAAAGTAGAGATAGAAAGAGACCAAGGAGAAACAAAAAAAATCAAAAACTTTTTCGTTTTTCTAATTTTTGTTTGTGTTGTTATTCTTTTATTTTAAGCAATTAAAACGCGGAGCGGGCCGGAGTAGGAACGAGAGCAGGAATAGAGGGAGCACCAGAGTGGATAATTAAAAAAATGTCTCAATTCTTTATTTTTGGAATACCTTCGAAATGGGTGTGCAAGGTTCTTTAGTGTCGTTTGGAGTGGGAGTGAGAAATTCCAACGCAAGAACATCACCATTTCACAATGTAGTTCTAATTACTAAACAATAGTATCCTTCTTGGAATAAATTTAGACATCGTCAACCATAACTCCAAAACATTGGATGTTTATGTATCAGCAATCTGAAATCTATAGAGGATGTTATACATTATCATACACTTCACTTTGCAGTAGAGGACTAGACTTGAAAAGGGTATACTGGCGATAGGTTACACTTTACTTTGCAACAGAGGACTAGACTTGAAAGGGAAGTACTTGTGTCACCAATACTCCGTTGATTATTAAGGGAAGCAATGGTTAGAAGCAAATCAATTAAGGTGGTCAAACTTTATCAAATTAAGGTGGTCAAAAATTACACCTTTCAATTAGTTTCTTAAAGGAGAGGGTGGTCAACTGACCACCCTTGCGTCAAGGTGGATCCGCCACTGTCTGTGACCCAAATGTTACCCACTTTTTCCCCTTGGAATTTTTTTTTATATTTTTTTTTTTGAGTACTGGGATGCCCGGGCCTCTTAGAGTACCTCATTCCATTGGATTGGGAATGAGGTGTTGTTCTATTTTTTGAAACAGTTCTCCAATTTGGTTATCTTTTTACTCGTTTGAACGTTTCAAACCTTTTTCATTTATCCATCAAAGCTTCATTTTTCAAGTAGTTTATTCCCTTATGCCTCTAAATTGTTTTTAAGGGATGGGCATTAAGTAGTTATGTTTTTGTTTTCAATTTTTTTGACTAATTAATGTTGTACATGCAGTGGCTGCATAACATCTGCAGAAACCGTAATGCTTGAGAAGCAAAGTTTGGAGGGGTTCCTTTCTAATATCAAAGATGGAAAGGCTGTTATTGTCTCCCTCTCCCCTCAGTCAAGGGCTTCCTTAGCTGCTCACTTTGGCCTTTCTCCATATCAGGTAACACATTCTAGTAATCTTCCCCACCCCATAAATATCACTAACTTTAAATCAACATTTGATGGGGCTAGAAGTCTTAGATTGGGATGATTTTATATGAGGATGATCTATGTAGTGAGGAGAACATCCTCACTCCTCAAATAATGTTTTTATGGGCTCCACAAAATTCTTTGCAACGTCTTGGCAAAATAAGCTTGGCAGCCGATCCTCTCATTCTTCCACCTCGTTTACAGACCCTCGTGGAGATGATCTAAGGGCTGATTTTTTGAGGATAATATCCTCACCATGTAGATCATCCTCATAAAAAATCAAATAGTTTTAAACAATCAAGTGCTCCATTAAAAGTTGGTTAAACATACCTCCATGTAGTCCTCTGAAAGGTGTAAATGGGGTGTACGAATAAGTGGAAATTAAAACTAAATCTAATATGTTTAAAATAGTTGATAATTTACTTTGTTGGGCTTGAAACTAATTGCCATAGAATGAAAGCAGCTACTTTTTTAAAAAATTTACAAAATTCAAATATGAAACCATTTTTGTGTTGGAACTTGAGCCAAATCTTTTGAACAGTGAAATATCAAGTAGATGTTTCACTGTTTGCCAAAAACATCAAATTGATGCTTTGGTGCTGGAGTAGAGACCATCCAGCACCAAAGCATCAGTTTGATGCTCCTTTACAGATGCTCTTAGAGAGTTAAGCGATTTTTTCTTTTTTAAATACCCAATGGTTGTTTTTTGATCGTTTAAGAAACATGATTGGCTAAATTGGTCGACATAAAGAGTCAAGGTCAATCTGTTGTCACATGGAATTAACCCAATTCACTGTAGAAAATGATTTGAATCAGTTGCTGATTTTGACTGAGTCGAAGACAGGGATGAAGGGAGGAAGGTTTTCTTAAAAAAATAATAGAAAGTTTGACTTTGAGAATCGAGAAAAAGGGGGAGGGGAGGGGGGTTGAGAGAGGGAGGTAGCTGATTCAGCTAGGAGTCGGTCACTTCTGATTCCCTGCTGTTAGAAATGGCAACTTTCACAAACACACAAGGTTAAATAAAAAACTTAAGAAAGAAAAAGAAGACCAAAAGGCGTGTTTCATAGTTTTGAGATGCGTCAAAGTCGAATTGTACAACTCACTGACATATTGGAACAGTTCGATACCTTAATGTGATAATTGTTCAATCTGTATTGAGCACTATGATTTGATTCGAATTATTTGAATCTAAATACACTGCTGTTTCCTTCATATATATATATATATTGTTATTCTTGCTCTACTTTATGTTTTTTGCTTCCGTACTTTGATAAATAATTAACATAACCTTGCAATTTTGTCTTGTATCATTCTGGTTGAGGCAAAATATGTTGTTCTTTTAGTTACACTTCTATTAGTCGCCTATTGTACATTAAATTTTCCATGATTTGTATAATAGATCTGTGGTACATCATAAAAATGATTTTTTGCTGATACAGCTTGTTTCCGAACTTACAGGTTTTTGGAAAACTTACAACTTTCTTCAAGTCCTTGGGGGTAAAGGCTATATTTGATACCAGCTGCAGTAGAGACTTATCACTCATCGAGTCTTGTAATGAATTTGTTGCTCGATATAACAAAAAACATTCAGCTAATGGTGACGCATTGCTTCCTATGATTTCATCAGCATGTCCAGGTATGGTACACCTTTTACCAAATGATTTTTTTGTCATTTAACTGTTGAAAAACCTGTTCTTGACTACAATTCTTTTCATTTTTAATATAAACTTCAATTATTAGCCAGACAAGTTTTTAAAAAAAGCATAGAGTCATTTATGTCATGCGGAACTTCCCAATCAGCTCCAGCTACTATGAGCAATATATATGCTTTGGAGGGCTTACAGAGTTTCTAAATCACCATATCCTGTTATACTGGGTTCTGATAGTAGGTTAGGTGCAATCTGAATCCCTTCATGATATGCTATTTAATAATCTTTTTGTGGCTTCAGGTTGGATATGCTATGCTGAGAAAACCCTAGGGTCTTACATTCTGCCTCACATTTCCTCTGTGAAGAGCCCCCAGCAAACAATTGGAGCTACCATCAAGCATCATGTTTGTCAAAAAATGGGTCTTACGTGAGTTCTTCAAAGCTTTATTCTGTTGGATCTCATGAAAAATCTTTTCTTATTGTGGGGTTTACTGTATGAACTGATTTTCAAGTCTGATTTGAAGTGCATTTTAGGCTTTAACTGTAAGATACTGCAATGTGCAAGCTACCAATAAAAATAAAAAAGAACAAATTTTCAGCAATGTGAAAGCTCTGATACTTGGCATTTATGTAGGAATGGCATTGTCTCATCCTTGTTTGACCTTAAGGAACAGCTAGTTAGGTAGGGAACAACTTCTAGTGTTACTGATAAAAAAAGAAAAAGAAAAGAAAGAAAATAAAGGAACGGAAAGAATAGTAAGGATATGGGTTTGGGAAGGCTAAAAGATAGAAGTACACCTTAAAGAAGTTGCTGTGTGAAGGGGATTATGAGTACAGTTCAGGACCTTCGGGTTCCATTGGCGTTGAATTTTATTGGATTAATAACGGACAAGCTAGTTGATTCTTTCCCAAAGGCATTGGGGTGCAGTAGTTCAGTATATTTCGAGGGGTTAAAAACTGTTTCAATGTGGGCCTTGAGACCGGTACTTGGATACCAAACTGTTACTGATAAAATTCATCAATAAGCAAATATAGTATGCTGGTAACTATGGATATTCACCTGAAACTTATGCTCCTCTAATCTCTTAGGAGAATTGAACCAACCATTTATCTGGTATGTGAATTCTTTATTTGTTAGTTCCTGGATTATATTTATGTTTTTGGATATCTTATTTTCGTGGTAGGTATGGATATTCTCCTGAATTTTTGACATAGTATGCACCTTTAATCTCTCTTAGGAGAATCGAATCAACCATTTAGCCGATTTGTACATTCTTGATTATCAGTTCTGGATTTTGCTATTTCTATTATTATTATTATTACTACTACTATTGCTATTGCTAGTGTTTTGATTGGGATTCTTTTATTTTATTTGAATTTTGGATATCTTATGTTGCTTCATTCCATCACTAATTTTTTTTCCTTAAAACTAAATTAATTCAATCATGTATATGGAGAAATCTTAGAATTGGATTGCTCTTTTTTCAATGCCTACTAGGTTTATCTTCAATAATTTGATTGTGAATATTGATAGGCCGGATAAAGTCTATCACGTGACAGTTATGCCATGTTATGATAAGAAGCTCGAAGCTGCAAGGGATGATTTTTTGTTTCCCTTCAACTCCATGGGAGAAACTGTCAATGAGTCTGAAGACCTAAGGACTGCCGAGGTAGATTCGGTCTTGACATCTGGAGAGGTCTTGGAATTGATACAGGTATCATTAGTGCCAAATATTTGGTCTGTAATGCAATGAGACAATGACAATTCTATAGCAAGTTACTTTTTCTTTTCTTTTCTTTTTTTTGATGAAAAGTTACCTTTTCTTTTCGTTTACTTTTTGTTTATTTTTTCGGTGGTCAAACTTTTGGCAAATAACTAAGGAATTTTTTATTATCTGATTGGTGCAGTTAAAATCTGTGGATTTGAAGGCCTTGGAAGAGTCTCCTTTGGATAGACTGTGAGTAACTCATTGTTTGAGGAGTCTTAGCATGTGTTCTTGACTAGTGTATCGTAGGCTATTTAACAAAAACTCACAATTTTCTGAAATTTTTCCATGTTAGATGCATGGCAATGCACTATAAAGTCTATGGTCATTTGAACTTTCTTTTGTGTGTTCATTACATATTTTTGTATGACATGTCTATGTTTGATTCTCTGAAGCATCTTTTCTATAATTTACACTCTAATATACATATACATGATATATTTTACACTTAATGTTAACCAAAGTATATTTCATCTATATCTTTCAACACACATAGATAAATTGGATGCAGGCTAACAAATGTTGATGAGGAAGGACGCCTCTATGGGGTCAGCGGAGGCTCAGGAGGCTACGCAGACACAATTTTCCGGCATGCTGCTAAGACACTATTTGGAAGAGAAATTGAAGGACCTCTTGATTTCAGAGTGATACGGAATTCAGATTTCCGTGAAGTGAATCTAGAAGTAAGTGGTGCACTTTTGTGTTTGTTCTCGTAGATCATGTAATCTAAAGGTACCAATATACCATCTAGAAACCCTAAAAAACTGCCTTCTAATTCTTATTGGTACATGCAATGAAAGATACTGGACTCGCTATTTGGTTAACATCTTCTGATCTCAAAACCCACCTTATTGGATTTGGATGATCTGAATCATGTACGTGTATACTTATTTCTTGACATCCATATATTTCCCAGCCCTCCAGGAAAATTTAATGTCTGCATATGATTCTTCAATGAGGTATAGACCTCTCTACTTGGGATCTAAACAATGAAGTCCTACACCCTCCTATGTGCACTTGTACCTCTGTGTGTAATTAGACAGTTAGTAGTTTGCAGATCTGGTGCCTCATTTACTATAGATTCATGGTAGTTGTAAGTGTTCAACTCAAATATAGTAGCTTAATTGCG
The DNA here is from genome assembly GCA_002174775.1 of Macleaya cordata. NCBI lineage: Eukaryota > Viridiplantae > Streptophyta > Magnoliopsida > Ranunculales > Papaveraceae > Macleaya > Macleaya cordata. The sequence goes on along the minus strand of MVGT01004437.1, from coordinate 204,991 downwards.
ATTTAGGAGCATATATTGTGCTGCTTAACGGTTATATCTAACTTCCCAGACTCGTCACTTCCAATGCAGGTGGAGGGAAAAGCAGTTCTGAAATTTGCTCTTTGTTATGGTTTCCGGAACCTGCAGAATATTGTGAGGAAAATTAAAATTGGGAAATGCGATTATCATTTTTTGGAAGTCATGGCCTGTCCTTCAGGTAATGTCAGACGATGCCGTAATTTATTAAACTGTGAGAACTAACGAGTCTTTTGATTTTGTTCAATGTAACGACGACACGACACATTGTGTTTCTTTGCTGTGTCGCACCGACACGTGGACACAAACAGCGGGTACTTGCACATAATAGTGTTAGATCTTCTACGTATATCTTGTGTAAAATTGTACAGAATGATATTTGAACATGATATATTGTTCTAGGTTAATATCTTTGTTTGTATTGTCTAACAATGTTAGATTTAAAAGTACAAATTATAACTGAAAACAGTGAAAGTAAAACACATAATAACTGAGACAAAATACATTTACATGTGTATGTCCTTGTTTGCATTTGGGTTTTTCCAAGTCACCGTGTCCGACCCCTCATACCAGTGTTTGACACTAACACACAGACCTGTATTATTGTTACATAGTTTTTGTTGAATCAGAAGCTTGGGTAAGGGTATATAACTTTCACCTGTTCCTTTATAGGTTGTTTGAATGGTGGAGGTCAAATCAAACCAAAGGAAGGGCAATCTGGAAAGGACTTGATTCAGTCATTGGAAACTGTTTACATGGAAGATGTAAGTCATCTGTTGGAGATTTCAAATCTTTCTCATCTACTTTGGTGTGTATAAGTTATCATTTTTGCCATTTTTCTTACAGTGGATCCTATTTCTTCCTTAAATGCTTCTGCCTTTATGTCTTAGCAGTTTTTGAAAAGATCTACTTTTGGTTATTTTTGTGTAAGAAAAGGTGATAATATATCTCATATATAACACTACGAAAATGAGGAAAATATATGACGGACAATTCTTTAATTTTCTTTGTGGGGCCCTGACGTAAGATCAAATCTACTCTTAGGTTTAAACAAGACCGATTAATAAAGAATTAGCACTAAACTCTCTTTCATTAACTTAGTTCATTATAACATAGGAACGCTTACAAGGATGGGGCGTCACCCTTAATTTTAAAGAGAAACTTAGGAGTCCTAATAGGAAACTAATTCCTAACCCAATCTGTGAGATGGCCCCAGATCAGCGATTATCCAATACCTGAAAAAATAAAATAGGAAACTGCATAAAATAATAAACTACCTAGTAATTAAAATAAATAAACTACTAATAAATAGTAACTAAAATTAAAAGATTGCTGCTGATCTTGTTGCTGATCACGTGGGGACCACCTATACTCACATCAGGCCTACACTCATATGGTCATCTAGCCTTCCAAGTTACTATATTGGTCATTCATTTGTTGTTCCACCCCTGGAGGCATCAGTCGAAATTTATACTGACTTTACAATTCTTAGTACTAATTTTCGCATTGTTTAACCATTTCATTTTCATGTTTTTGCACCACATTGGACATTTAATTCCTCTCTTCAACAGATTCTTGGGATTGTCTCCAACCAAAAGGTGGCTCACCAACTATTGCATTTAAGATACATGAGTTGGTTGGCCATGAGTACAATTTGGGTTAAGGATTCCTTTGGGATGCCTTGGTTCTTACAGATTCCCTCTGCATTGTACTAATAGTATCTTGTGTCCCTATTTCAACCTACTTGTTTTCCGCTAATGTCAACCATGTTTACTTTCGATTAACCGATGCTTCAGAAGTTCTCCCATTTAGATGCATGCCTGTTTATATGTTTTAGTTCCCAACCTGACCCAGGTTTTCTTATTTGCATCTTGGTTCTGAAGTGCCTTGCTTAAACATATTTAAATTTTATAACAATTCCATCCTCAAGGCTCCTTTAGGCATTAGGTTACAGAAGCAGAACAAGTATAATATGGTTTATCTGTTCGCTTCTTTTTGTGGTTGCTCTCTATCCAAACACTTGCATCTGCTGATACATGCATCTTATAGGATATAAGGTGTAACACATTCCATGCGTCGTATCAAATGTATTTACTCTTACCTATGCTTCTATAGCTTGTTTAGTCTCAGTACTTGTTCACAAGCTGGTTTCTGTAATGCTATCATGTACTAGTATCAAATGATAGATCTTAATCAGCGTTCTAGATGAGCAATGTCTGCTTTTGCTTTGCTGTTAGTGCACACATAGAAAAGATCCAAAGGCTTATTTTGATCAATGTGACGAGGAGATCATCCTCACAAAAAATCATCCCTTAGGGGATCATCCTCACCGAAAATCACCCCATTCTAAACTTCTAATCCCATCATCCATTGGTTGGAAGTCTATTTTATCATTTATTTCCAACCAACAGATGATGGGGTATCATCACCTAAAATCAGCCTAGATCATCTTCATGTGGGTTCAGGGAGCAGTGTAAACACAAAAGCAGTATGCCTATCCGTTCTCTCTCTCTCTCTCTCTCTCTCTCTCTCTCTCTCTCTCTCTCTCTCTCTTTATATATATATTTATATCTGAAATTTATATCCCCTCTTTTATATCTTCTTTCTAGGTATTCTTGATTTTCCTTGTTCTTTCATCCAACTAAGTACTAACAGCCTGCTGTGAGAATGGTTATCTTTTGAAATACTTTTTGTTAGGGTCCTTGATACAATGATACATCCTTTTTTATATATATTTTTAATGCCGTACTGGAGTGCTTGGCGCATTCAAGTTGTCTGTGTTTTTGAGATTATTTTGTCCCTTATTGTAAGATATATATTTCACACAGGTTTTGGTGGCTAACCCCTTCGAGAATCCATTAGTAAAGAGATTATATGATGAATGGCTGGGCAGACCTGGTTCAGAGAAAGCTAAGAAGCACATACACACGGAGTATCATCCTATGGTCAAAAGCATTACTGCCCAACTCCACAACTGGTGAGAGGTGCGATTGATACATAGAATGATAGATACATACATGTGTATGTACTCTCTTGGCTCTGCGTTCCTGTGTATCAATTCTTGTGCAGGACGTGCGCAAAAGGTGCTTCTTCAACACCTTCATCCCTATCTGTACTACAACAGAGGACTCTGAATATTTCCCTTAGTGGCCAGCCAATTCAATACAAGGCAGCTTTGTTCCTTAGCATCTGACTCACTGTAAATAATATCCTTTTGGTTTCCCATTACTAGATGGGGAATTACATACGAGACTCACTGAGTATTATGTATTTATTATTCTGATTTTGATCAAATTTTGAGGTAAATCAGGTCAGGCTGTTTTTTTTTTTTTTTTGTTTTGTTTTGTTTAAGCCATACTACGCGACACGAAGCAATGTGGGCTAAATAGTGTACGCAATTCACAAGGTAGAAAAATATAATGATGCCACTACCAAATTCAATAGCTTATCCATCAATTCAGTGTACACACTTTTCACCCCCACACTAGCTACGTACTACATGGACTGGTAACTTATTTTTCATGCTTATTAATTTCCTAAACATATATGAATCCACCCGAAATTCCTATCAAAATCAAAATCAAAGATGGATATAGAAGATTTGGAAGTTCAGGAGTCGCGAATCTGAATGATTAGAAATTTGATAAGAAATTTGATACGAATTTCGCGCCTTTATTTTTTTTTGGTACAAATAGCTTTATTATTATTTGGCTAAACCAAATTACACTGTGAGAGAATATCGTTATACTTTGATAGGAATAGCTTGGAGAGGCTCGGCTTTCTGTAATGTAATATCTAGTTTTCCCTGCATGTCCATATCCTCTGGTTTCAATCCGTCTACAAGTTTCCATTCAAATGAGTGTAGAAGCGAACCCAACATCAAATGTACCATTCTTTGTGCTAATGGTAATGCAGGACAGATCCGACGACCCGACCCAAATGGAATCAATTCAAAATCTTGACCTCTAAAGTCAATTTCCGAATTCAAAAACCTCTCCGGGTTAAAAGAAGTCGGGTTGGTCCATATGGTAGGATCTCGACCTATAGCCAATACATTGACTATCACTCGAGCATTTTTAGGGACGACGTAATCATGAATTTTGACGTCAGTTTCTGCTTTACGAGGAACCAAGAATGGAACTGTCGGATGTAGTCGTAACGTTTCTTTGACGATTGCTTGTAAATAAGGGAGTCGAACGATATCTGATTCTTCGACGGGTTGATCTTTACCAATGATTTCGTGGAGTTCTAGTCGAGCCTTTGCCATCATATGTGGGTTGTGGAGTAACTCGGCCATTGCCCATTCCACTGTGATCGCGCTTGTTTCACTTCCAGCAAATAAAAAGTCCTGATTCATGTACTCTTTTGTAAGATCAACATAACTAGCTCATATTCCAATAAATTTCAATCTGACGCGTACGTAATTTCAAGATATTAAAAGTTCGATATAATTTTTCTATTTTATATTACAAAAAATTTCAGTGGAGATATAATTTTTAATGACGAATGATATAATTTTTTAGTGACGACGATCGACGTACTAAGAAAATTATTCTAATAAAAAATGTTCCTCAAGAAAAATTAATTGAGAAGGTAAAAACAGATAAAAAAAGAAAAAGAAAAAAAAAGTACCTACCTTAATTAAAGCTTGGATTTCAGGACGTCCAACCTCAAACCCATTTTCTTGCAGGCTGATATCAAGAAGTGTATCAAGTAAGTCGTGAGAAGTACGTGTTTGTTTAGATTGTAATCTCTCATCCATCATCCGATCAAAAAACTCATTTGACGATGCAAAATAGCGCGTCATACGACGTCTTGCTCCTTGTGGATCAATCCATCTGAGAATCGGAAAGTAATCAGCAAGATTAGGATCACCTGCCTCTTTCATTACTGCTTTTACTAGTCGTTTGAATTCGCCAGCAGAAGATTCTGAGTATAGATCCGCCATATCCATCGAAAACATAGTGTTTGATATCAAATTAAGAACAGTTGTGAATATGATTTCTCCAATATCAATTGAACTTCCAGATAAGGATTTCTGATGAACAAAAGAAATAAGATCATTCAATTTTTGACGTCTTAGGGTTTGGTTGGAATCAAGTTTTTGAGTTGTAAACATAAGTGAATTGGTTATCTTTCGTAGGCTACGCCAACGATGAGAAACAGGTAACCACACCATTGAAGACTCATGGTGATTGAGTGCACTAACTGCATCTAGAACAGTTCGGTTAGAGAAGGATTGGTCGTGTTTCTGAAGAACTTCTTTGGCCATGGTTGATGAAGAGACGATTATAGTGGTTAAAGAACCAAGCTTTAAAGACATTAATGGTCCATAGATGTCGACGAGGTGAGTTAGTGATTCGTGAGGGTTTTTGCCGATGAATTTGAAGAGATTTCCGACGATTGGAAGAGGGACGGGGCCAGGTGGGAGATTGGTGGTCTGAGAAGATTTTCTTCTTGATAATCTTGCAGCTGAACTGATCATATGAAGGCAAATCCATGCAGGCAAAAGCCACAGAAAAAAAGTAGTCAAGTAATTCATCTCCCTAGCACTCAATTTGTGATGAACCCGAGCAATGGTTTTTCAGTGAAAACTTTCAATAGATATTCCCATCTGATTTATATTGTAAGAATCTATCTAACGATTTCAATCTGGAAGAGACAGGGTCGGCCTGGAGATTTTAGAGATCTCAACCAATAAATTCGAAAAAAATTAATATATCTTCACATGTGATCTGTTTTCTTGAATATTTAAATTTTTATTATTAATTTATAAGATTAAAGATTAAAATGTGAGCCCTCAAAATCGACCCTCAAATTAATTAATGCTTTGCTCGTGAAAAAGAATCTTATCAATAAAATAATTTTTAAAGGTGAAACTTGACAAATTTCAGAGAAAGAGAACTTTTAATTCTTGACTGGTTCACGATTAAACTATTTTTCATGTACTCTCGTTATTTGTATTCATCTCAAAATGAATGGTGTGCGTCCATCGTAGATTATATCTTTCGTAAAAAATTATGTAAGTTTTTCGGTAAGTTTAACATTAGGATTGTGAATACTAAATATTTGTATAACACGTGGCACAGGATCAAGAGTAGAGCAAGATTAGATTAATATTGTGAGATGTATTGAATTATTAACTTTATAATTAATGTAAGCATCGAACCCCCCTCATTATTTATAAATAGGGGTGGATCAATTGTAAAGGGGACACAATTCTTTTCATTAGTGAATAGAGAGTTACATCCGTGGATGTAGGCCAAACCACGTTACATGCTGTGTCTACTTCCTTTTTCTCTTTACTTTCTCTCCCCTCTCTATCTCCTCTTGTAGGATCATCACCATTGATGAAGATTGATTGTAGATGCAAGAAATTTGAATTTACAAGGATAATGCTAAACTTACAACAAAATCTTACATAATTTTCTACATAAAGCTAATTCGACGATGAAACTATATTTTTCACATGTCATCGTGATTTGTATCAATCTCAAAATAGTTTGCATCCATCACAAATTGTACCTTTGATAGGAAATTCTAGAAGCCTTTGGTAAGCTAGTATCACAAAAAAAAAAAAAAAAAAAAACTCTCCGAAAGGCAACTCATATCTAGCTAACTCATAGTCTCTCATACAAATCTAATTAAAATGTGATACGGTACATCGGATGTACCATATTGGACTCATCTTCTAACAACCCCTCAATCGCATGGGATGGAACATCGTCACACGATTGTCAAATTGATTTGGTGTGAATGATCATGGTGGTGAAGATGTCCGAATGCTATTTTTCTAAGTTGGTTAGGGGATTGATTTAGTTTTACAAGGGGAGTGGTTCTTTAGAAATGAGACTATATATTTCGACCCAACCCTAAAAAACACCTCAACCCTAAAGAAAACTCTAACACAATATGTGTCGGCTACCATCACCACCACTTCTTCTTCTTTCTTCTTTCTTCGATTTTTTTTTTAATTTTTAAAAATAAATTAAATTTGATTTTTTCTTCAAATAAAAAAATTATTTCAGATCTAAAAACACATGATTAACCGTGAATTTGCGAATATTCACGGTGTATAAAGGAGGGCCTGATTTTCTGAGTTTACGTAAGGTGGAGATAGACAATAAAGCTTTTTGGCCCGACCAAATGACCGACCAAATGCCAGATCCTTATGTGGCAGGGTGGGACCCACCACTTTCCCCCTCCTAAAAGTGTTATGAGGGGATTTCCAACTTATGTGGTAGTGGGACCCACCATGCCACATAGTTACCCAACGCACTTCCCGGCTACCCGAGGGTATTGTTTAGGAGAACCGATAGAGACGAGTTAGGGCATCAAAATTGCAGGGGAGAAACTCCGGCGCCATCACTCTCTTTAGGTGATTTTTTCCACCGGCCGGAAGAAGAAAGAGGAAACGATGGGCCTGAGAAAGCACTCAAAGATGGCCATAATGAGAAACATGGAAATCATAATAGCGGTGACGCCGACGAACCCAAAAGAAACAACATTAATTTACAGAGTTATCAAAATGTATCGAATGTTCTTCTCTCTGCACAAATAGTGGAGCTCCGTCCTGATGGTGCTGCTGCTGATTAATAAACTCCAGTACGTTATCATCCATATCTCTTCCCATTACTATTCTTGTCCAGTAATCGATAAATTTACCCTAACTTATTCCCTTTCATCAGTAAATTAAACTCTCTCAGACTTTTATTAGTTAAGCAAGCTTAATTCACTAGGCTTTGAGTTGTTAACAAGTTAGGGCTAAGGTGGCGTTTGTTTTTTTTTTTTTTTCGTCTGAAATCTGAATCTGAAATCTGAATCTGAGACTACCTGGGTCATCTGGATCTGAGATCATCTAGATCTGACTGGTTTGAATTTAAGTTTGTTTTTTCATCTGAATTCTTTTTATAAATGATATCTGACAAATTTTTTGACACTTTTACCCTTATTTAATTAAAATATATCCCTATTAGTTTAGAGTAAGTTATATTATGGTAGGCATCCCCTCCAAATTGGGGGAGATCGTAAATGGAGGATCTCATGTAATGTTAACCGTTAAAAAAAATAAGAAAAAAAAAGCTCAATTTTTAGAGGACCAAACAAGTTAAACTGTAAAAAGGGTGATTTTGTCATTATAATAAACATTAGAGGATAAAACTGTAAAAAAGACGAGTCAGCATATGTTATTTCTTTTCAGTACAATTTTTGTGCTGAAAAAAAACCTCCTTATTTCAGACATTTTGCTGAGTCAAAATTTGACTCAGACACTCTAAAAATAAAAAACAAACAATCTGAAATCTGACTCGGCCCAATTCAGACTCCGAGTCAGATTCAGACATGTATTTCAGAAAAAAATAAACAGCTTCTAAGACTTGGTTGAGTATTATTAATGTGCTAGTTTTGCCCAAACCTGAGCCTTGGCGAACACTAGGCTTGAAGTAATTAGCTCACCCTATCCCATTGCAATTGCTATTTTATTGGGGAAGTTCTATTGACACTATTAGATTGTTCTGGGCGGCCAAAAATGGGCGAGTGAGGTGTTGAGAAAAAGAGAATCTACTTTGCGCTGAACCCAAAAGAAGGGGAGGAGGGTTACATGTTCCTTTTCTCACTATACCGTGCTATACACCAATGTTTTAAAAATCGGATCGGAGATCGACCCGGACAAGGCATTGGGTTGGGTCAAACTGGTTCAACCAGTGAGTCAACCTGTGGGTTGATTGGGAACTTATATAGATTGTACATGTGTTTTCCTTAGTTTATTTACACGGGATATAATATAAAGCTTTGATTTAAAGCAAATTAAAATTTGTTGTTGAGATGGTAAATAAGTTAGCCGTCTACTCAACTAATCTGAGTTCAAATCCTACTAAAATATTTTATTATTCTTTGTTACCCACTATCATTATAATTATATCTTGTATATTTTAAGAGGAAACAAATACACAAATCCATTTGTGGTTCAGTTAGTTAGAGGTTGACACAAGGCTGAAATGATGCGAGTTTAAGTCCTTGCACTATCATTTTTATATTGAACAATACAAAATAACCCAGTTAAAAAATCGGTTGGTTCGGTAGGGTCGATGGTTCAACCGGCCGGGTCAAACGGTTCACACAAAAAAACGGTTTTGAAGAAAATTGTAGGTCGAAGTTGACCCAACCCAGATTTCATACTGGGTTACTGGTTTTCCGGTTGAACCGGCCGGTCCGGTCCGGTTTTCAAAACACTGCTATACACAGAAAACTGCACTGCGCAAAAGAGCATCAAATCATCGGGTACAATTTACGAAGGGGTGGGAATTGACACACCATCGTGGGATGGTCTTTACTGTATCAACCAATGTTATTTCAAACTGATTGACCCGGGTTCGATGGTTCCAACATCGGTTCCAATCAGACCGCCGGTTCTCAAATTCAAACTAGTTTGACTGAACCAAAAAACACACAAAATTCTAGTCGGAATAAGGTCGAACTACTGGTCCGGTCCAGTTTTGATAACATTCGTATCAACTGCTAGTTGGTGTAGGTTTAACAATATTCTTTCTTTCTCTTCAGTTGCACGTGCCTAATTTTCCAGTAATTTGGGGAGTCACCCTTTAACCAAACCCAGTTTTGGGGGACCTGCCCAAATCCAGGCCTCGCCAGAAAACAAAATGGGGGCGCCCCACTCGCACAACTCATTTTATAGCTCTCCATCCAAAAGAGGCACCCAGAAAAAGGCTGCTCAAGAAAAGAGATCAAATGACCACCAGACTGACGCTTCTTCTTCATCCTCTCTCTCCTTCCTGTCCCCTGCTTAGATTCTCATCAAACCATCTTTCTCTCTCATCATCTCCCACTCTGTCTCTGTTCCGTAGAAGAAGATTCTGCACTAAAATGGCGGCTTCCAAAGCTTCGGTGGCTCTCACCCATACTATCATCTTACCATCTGATCGAGGAGGAGGAGGAGGAGGAGTACCGGTTGAGATTGTAGCAGCTCCTGGCCTCTCCGATTCTGACTTCAGGCAAGTGATCGATCTTCTTTGATTTCCTTGATTTTCTTCCGAGTTTCATGAAATTTCTTTATTAAGATAAGAAAATCTATTACAGTTTTATTTTTAGTGAAAACAGAGTTAGAAAAAGTTAGGGTTTGTTCTTTGGGTTTTGGGTTTTGGGTTTATAGTTTTGTTTTTACTCCATTTAGGTCTGTTCTGATACGAATTTTATTGGAATGAATTATTGGCAAATTAGTCACTTAAACAATCGGCTTATAGCAAAAGAAAAAAAAGAATGGAAGGGAAAAATTCGACTGTAATTCGGGATTGTCATTTGAATTGGATTGGGGATTTTAAGTTGGGATTTGGGATCCGGGATTTGGTGAAAAACTAGTTAGAAATCATGTTATAAATCTAACTAGTTTTCCACCAAATTCCTGGTCCCCACAAAACCCCTACTTAAAATCCCCCATCCAAACAAACTATAATAGAATTAGGAAAAAAGTAAAATTAATCATAATTTATGAAAAATTCTATGATTAGGTGGCTTATTATTATGGTGACATTGCAAACAAACACTGTATCCGAGCTAATAGAGAAGACAAATACCTTATATAGTGCACTTTTTGGTGATGAGAGCCTTAGCACTCCTAGCATCCTATCCATAGCTTCCCAAAAAGAATCAATTAAAAGTTTAGACAGCATCATGTATTTTTCAAATTTAAAACAATACTTATGAGTCACAAATATTATATTTAAACGGCTTTTTCGACCAAAAACTGATTACTGGTAATTAATAAGAAAGACATAGTAGTGTTGGTTGTGCGTTATTACCATTGGTTACCATTTTGGATTGAGGGTCATTACAGATCTTACAAAATTTTGAAGGAGATGGCAAACCCAATTACAAGAAGAAATTGCAATTTCATAATTTCTACTCAATATATAATATAAATTAAGAAATTATACGACAGAAAAAAAGAGAGTAAAAAAACTGACTCACCTTCCCCATATAAAGCCGAAGACTCTTAGGTTAGCAGCAAGACCAGATGAATTAAGTAGCAACACTCTATGAAGTAATCAATCTCCAATTGTTAGAGATTGAAAAAATAATAAAGGAAATAAGATACACTAGTTAATAGATTGCAGTGAAAAGAGAGAGAGGTGTTTATCTAACTGATATTGTGAGATTTGGAAAGGAGGGAGAGAGAGTTGAATGCAATTGAAGATATGAAAAACAACAATTTGTCATTGCTCTAGCTTGTCTTGGAGAATGAGAGCTTCTTCTTCGTCTTTTAGGAAGAGGGTTTTTACCAAGAAAACTTCTTCGTCCATCACCTCTTTGTCTATATCTAAAAGTAACAAAGTAATATACACAGTTTAGGCATAATCTAGTCAACCGAATAAATAAGTAGGGAAAGTTTCATGTTTCTGTCTTAGCTATTCCTCCAAACCTTTGAAGTACATCACATCATGTTAGGAGTAGAAAACTCGATCGAGACAACACCAACTTAGTTAGACCTATTTATCTTAATATTGCCATTGATCTAACGGAAGAGTAGTTTCAGCCATCTCTTTCCACGCCTTCTACGTCTGTTAAAATATTGGACAATCTCAGTTGTGAACAAAAAATTCAGAATAAGGAAGTACTTCATAAAATGGAAACAAACACAGTATCCAAGTTAATAGGGGAGAAAAATACCTTATACAGTGCAGTTCTTGGTGATGAGAGCCTTAACACTTCTAGCAACCTATCCATAGCTTCTAAAAAAGAATCAATTAAAAGCTTGGACAGTACCACTTATTTTTCAAATTTAAAACATTACTTATAAGTTACAAATATTATATTTAAACGGCTTTTTCGACCAAAAATTGATTACTGGTAATTATTAAGAACGACATAATAGTGTTGGTTGTGCGCTATTACCATTGGTTACCGTTTTGCATTTAGGGTCATTACAGATTTCACAAAATTTAGAAAGAGAGGGCAAACCCAATTACAAGAAGAAATTGCAATTTCATAATTTCCACTCAATATATAATATAAATTAAGAAATTATACGAAAAAGAAAACGAGAGTGAAAAAACTGACTCATTTCCTCTTTTTAAAGCCGAAGACTCTTAGGTTAGCAACAAGACCAAATTAATTAAGTAGCAACACTCTATGTTTTCCCCCGATGATGTAATCAATCTCTAATTGTTAGAGAACTGAGAAGATAATAAAGAAAATTAAAAACACTAGTTATTAGATAGTTGTAATGTGTGTGTGTGTGTGTGTGAGAGAGAGAGAGAGAGAGAGAGAGAGAGAGAGAGAGAGAGATGTATTTATCTGACTGATGTTGTGCGATTGGGAGTGGAGAGAGAGGGAGTTGAATGCGTCTATTCAAAGATACGAGAAACAACAATTCGACATCGCTCTAGCTCATCTTGGAGAATGAGAGCTTCGTCTTCTTCTCTTAGGAACAAGGTTTTTACCAAAAAACATCTTTGTCCATCTCCTCTTCGTCCACATCTGAAAGGAACAAAATAATATACATAATTTAGGCATAATCTAGTCAACCAAATAAATAAACAGGGAAAAGTTTCAAGTTTCTGTCTTAGGTATTCTCCCAAATCTTTGAATTACATCACCTCACGTTAGGAGAAGAAAACTCGATCGAGACAACACCTAACTCAGTATGACCTATTTACCCCAATATTGCTATCGAGCTAACGGCAAAATTCAACCATCTCTTTCTACGCCTTCTTTGTCCGTTAAAATATTAGACAATCTCGATTGTGAACAAAAAATTCAAAATAAGGATATACTTCGTAAAGCAGAAACAAACAAACAAGCAAACAAACAAACATGGTATCCAAGTTAATAGGGGAGATAAATACCTTACACAGTGCATTTCTTGGTGATGAGAACCTTAACACTCCTAGCACCCTGTCCATAGCTTCCCAAAGAGAATCAATTAAAAGCTTGGACAGTATCATGTATGTTTCAAATTTAAAACATTACTTGTAAGTCACAACTATTATACTGAAACGGCTTTTCCGACCAAAAACTAAATATTGGTAATTATTAAAAAAAAACATAGTAGTGTTCGTTGTGCGCTATTTCCATTGGTCACCATTTTGCATTTATGGTCATTACAGATCTCACATAATTTAAAAAAGAGATGGCAAACCCAATTACAAGAAGAAATTGCAATTTCTTAATTCCACTCTATATAATGTAAATTAAGAAATTTTACGACAAAGAAAAAGAGAGAGTGAAAAACTGATTCACCAACCCCTTGTAAAGCCGAAGATTCTTGGGTTTGCAGGAAGACCAGATGAATTAAGTAGCAACACTCTATACCTTTTTCCGCTGAAGTAATCAATCTCCAATTGTTAGAGAACTGAAAAGTTAATAAAGAAAATTAAAAACACTAGTTATTATATTGCTGTGGAGAGAGAGAGAGAGAGAGAGAGAGAGAGAGAGAGAGAGAGAGAGGTGTTTATCTGACTGATGTTTTGAAATTTGGAGAGGAGCGAGAGAGAGTTGAATGCGTCTATTCGAAGATACGAAAAACAACAATTCAGCATCGCTCTAGCTTATTACCTCCAAAACGAGCTAAAGCGATGCCAAATTATTGTTTATCGTATCTTCGAATGCATTCAACTCTATCTCCCTCCTCTCCCAAGCTTACAACATCAGTCAGATAAACATATCTCACTCACTCTCTCTCTCTCTCCCCCCTCCTTCTTTCTCTTCACAACGATCTAATAACTAGTGTTTTTAATTTTCTTTATCTTTTCAGTTCTCTAACAATTGGAGATTGATTACTTCATCTGGGAAAGACATAGAGTGTTGCTACTTAATTCATTTGGTCTTGCTGCAAACCCAAGAATCCTCAGCTTTACAAAGGGTTGGTGATTCAGTTTTTTCACTCTTTCTTTTTCTCTGTCATAAAATTTCTTCTTGTAATTGGGTTTGCCATCTCTTTTTTAAATTATGTGAGATCTGTAATGACCATAAATGCAAAATGGTGACCAATGGAAATAGTGCACAACCAACACTATTTTGTCTTTCTTAATAATTACTAGTAATCAGTTTTTGGTCGAAAAAGCCCTTTAAATATAATATTTGTGACTGATAAGTAATGTTTTAAATTTGAGAAATACGTGGTATTATCCACACTTTTAATTGATTCTTTTTGGGAAGCTAGGAGTGCTAAGGCTCTCATCACCAAGAAGTGCACTGTATAAGGTACTTGTCTTCTCTATTAGCTTGGATACTGTGTTTATTAGTTTCTGTTTTACGAAGTGCATCCTTATTCTGAATTTTTTGTTCACAATCGAGATTGTCCAATATTTTAACGGACAAGAAGGCACATAAAGATATGGCTGAAGCTAAGCTGTTGTTAGATCGATAGCAATATTGGGATAAATATGTCTTTCTGAGTTATTGTTGTCTCGATCGAGTATTCTACTCCCAACGTGATGTGATGTAATTCAACTAAGACAGAAACTTAAAACTTTTCCCTGATTATTTATTCGGATGACTAGATTATGCCTAAATTGTGTATGTTATTTTGTTACGTTCAGATATGGACGAAGAGGTGTTGGAAGAAGATGTTTCTTGGTAAAAACCCTGTTCCTAAGAGAAAAAGGCGAATCTCTCATTCCCCAAGATGAGCTAGAGCGAAGCTGAATTCTTGTTTCTCGTATCTTCGAATAGACACATACAACTCTCTCTCCCTCCTCTCCCAATCTTACAACATCAGTCAGATAAGCGCTTCTGTCTCTGTCTCTGTCTCTGTCTGTCTCTCTCTTTGCAACAATCTAATAACTAGTGTTTTTAATTTTCTTTATTATCTTTTCAGTTATCTAACAATTAGAGATTGATTACTTCATCGGGGAAAAGCATAGAGTGTTGCTACTTAATTCATCTGGTCTTGTTGCAAACCCAAGAATCTTCGGCTTTACAAGGGGTTGGTGAATTAGTTTTTTCACTCTCTCTTTTTCTCTGTTGTAAAATTTCTTAATTTACATTATATATTGAGTTAAAATTAAGAAATTGCAATTTCTTCTTGTAATTGGGTTTGCCATCTCTTTTTTAAATTATGTGAGATCTGTAATGACCATAATGCAAAATGGTAACTAATGGTGATAGTGTACAACCAACACTGCTATGTCTTTCTTAATAATTACTAGTAATCAATTTTTGGTCGAAAAAGCCGTTTAAATATAATATTTGTAACTTATACGTAATGTTTTAAATTTGAAAAATGTGTTATTGTCCATGCTTTTAATTGATTCTCTTTGGGAAGCTATGGACAAGGTGCTAGGAGTGCTAAGACTCTCATCACCAAGAAATGCATTGTATAAGGTATTTGTCTTCTCTATTAGCTCGGATACTGTGTTTGTTTGTTTCTGTTTCACGAAGTGTATCCTTTTTCTGAATTCTTTGTTCACGACTGAGATTGTTTAATATTTTAACGGACGAAGAAGGTGTAGAAAGAGATGGTTGAAGCTAAGCTGTTGGTAGATCGATAACAATATTGGGATACATAGGTCATATTGAGTTAGTGTTGTCTCGATCGAGTTTTCTACTTCTAACATGAGGTGATGTAATTCAAATGTTTGGGGGAATAACTAAGACAGAAACTTAAAACTTTTCCCTGCTTATTTATTCAGTTGCTTATTTATTTAGTTGACTAGATTGTGTATAATATTTTGTTACTTTCATGTATGGACGAAAAAAAAAGTAGAAACTTTGGAAACTGAGGAGTTTAATTTGCGAACTTGCTAAGGCTAACAATGGCTCGACCCAAGGGGAGCTCTTTAGTATTCCATTTGGAGTTCTATTTTGTGAGTTTTTAATGTTTTTTAATGCAATGCATGTGAAAACATGAAATTTTTTTACAACATGCACTTTTATGATGCATTTTGTGCAAATTACCTAAATTAAGCAAATGTATACTAGTCTTGACTTTTATTACTCCCTATGTTGTTAAAGTCCTAGGCGGAGGCTGGGCGGCCAAGGGGCGCCTAGCGCCTAGGTCTTTCTAGGCGAGGCCTAGTCGGGATTAAGCTGGCATATATAAATTTAATTAATATAAATTCCAAAAAAATATATACATATGTATATCACAAAATTTCCATAAAATTAACATTAAACAATAATAATCCACATGCAACAACATCAAAACAAAATATTCATAGTCTAGTATGTTAAATAATAATGATCCACAACAACAAAGTAAAAACAAAAAAAGAAAGCAGTATGCAGGGAAAAAAAAAAGCAGAGAAAAAGAAGAGAGAAGAAGAAGAAGAAAAAGTGGGAGAAGAAGAAGCAGGTGAAGAAGGGGGCAGTAGGTCATGCTACCTGGATCGATGGGGAAAAAAACAGGAAAAAAAAGAGGGAGAAGAAGAAGAATCAGTGGGAGAAAAAAATAGAGAAAAAAAGAAAAGAGGAAGAAGGTGAGAAAAAAAGTAGGTCATGCTACCTGGATCGATGGGGAAAAAAACAGGAAAAAAAAGAGGGAGAAGAAGAAGAATCAGTGGGAGAAAAAAATAGAGAAAAAAAGAAAAGAGGAAGAAGGTGAGAAAAAAAGTAGGTCATGCTACCTGGACAAAAAAAACCCTCCCACTTCCCTTCTTTTCTTCTTTTTATTATAGTAGAGATGTATGATTTTTTTCATTAAAGGCCCTAAAAAAGTCTTTTATACCCAATAGACCTAAAACTATAAATGTTTTCAAAAAACCCCTTGAAACTTGAAATTTTTTTTTAATGAAGGGTCTAGTCGGCGCCTAGGGGCCTAGCCGCCTAGCCCTAATCGCCCGCCTAGGCCCGATTTTTTGGGCTTGGCGGCCTTGGACGCCTAGGGGCCTAGGGGTGGCGGTCAGAGGGCGCCTAGCTCCTAGGCAGCGATTAAATCCGCCTAGGCCCCGACTTTAATAACATAGATTACTCCATAGCTAATGTTTGTTTGATAAAAATTGTAGGCGATGTTTCTTATTTAGTACCATTGTACCACTGAGATGAGTCAAATAAGCGAATACGATAATTAGAGCTAAAGTTTCAGAAGCAATTTCTAACAACTCTATTTCTTACTGATACTGTTTAAGAAAGAATCTGTCATTTCTGAAACATATGGTGATAATTGGCGCTATGGAAAATCAGCAAGTTGAGGTTTCTTAGTTATATTTTTTATCTGAAAATTGAGGCTATTAATTTCTAATTGATGGGTGCAAGAAGATGACTTATTGAAGATGAAAATCATGATACAGGACAGCAATTGATTCGTCACTGTTCAAGCAATGGCTGGAGAATATGAGAAGCGAAACGGGCATTTTGGCTCATGGAGATATGTCCTTGAGACGAGTGCTTATTCAGGTGGTTTACTTGGCAGTTGGCATGTTATACTATATCACGCTTCTAAGTAGGTTAAGGCATTTCCCCAAAGATGTCTCTGTATCCAGCTCTCTTGTGACTCCGGAGTTTGCCTTAGCTTATGTACTAACTATTTACATTTGTCTCGCTGCTTTCAGAGTGATTACAGAAGGTTACAACTTCAATCATTTTATTTCCATCTTCTATAATACACTTAGCTGATTATATACTCTTTTTTTTTTGGCTGCTTTTGTGTAGTGATCTTATGATCTATCATGTTAACGTAGGAGCATGTAGTCTTTATACATAGTGGGGGCCCACTCTTATGTGCATTTAACGTCTGTATATTGTCTGTCATATGCTAAACTTAGCTTAGTTTTTCAGCTGTTGAAAGTGCAGAGGTATATTCAACTGATATATACTCCACATTATTAACTAGCATATTTCTTTTGAGTTTTAACTTTTACAAGTTCTATCTCGCTTCTGTATTTTGTAATAGGGGGTGGATATGTTTGGAACACGCATTGGTTTCCTAAAGTTCAAAGCAGATGTTCTTCACAATGAAACAGGAAACAAGGTATTTGATTATTATCTCCATTTTGTTGCTTCCAAATTCCTGTATCTCTTATTTTCGGGTAACATTTAAGATTTTCGCACCCCAGTTTACTTTCAAACCAAGTGCTATTGAAACTTTTAGAAAATAGTGTATGCTTATATTTTCCACTGGTTTAGGCTTATCTCAATTGTTAGAATGATTGCATAATGCGCCATCAATTATCAAAATTGAAAAAGAGTGGATCTTTACAAGCAGTAGATAATTTATAATCAGAAAGATTATTTATGTTTTGGCCACGGATATTTCCACAACTAATTACTATACCCCCTGGCAGAATTGTTTGTTGGTAACCCAGAACTGACAGTACAAATTTCATAAAATGAACTGTAGGCAACCTAGAACCGCCAAACCAATGCTGTGAGCCATACATAACCGACAAGTCATTTTGTATTGTTGGCTGTATGGAACCGACAGTACAAATTTGAGTTGTATGGATTTAGTAAAAAGTTGTGTGGAAATATCAGTGGCCTTATGTTTTAGTGCTGTCAATAGCCTAGTTGATGTGTCTTGTTTGCCTGTCAGAATTCGTATCAATGGAGCAATTTTGTGTTCTTTTATTGGTATCATTTTTAGAAGTATGTTACTCTATCTGATCTATTATGTGTATCTGTTCATAATGTCAATGTGTCATGCACATGAGTTGATTGAAGTTTAGGTTCCAGGTATTGTATTCTCACGAGGGCCAGCTGTTGCCGTGCTGATCCTTTTGGACTCTGGGGATGAAACCTATGTCGTTCTTACAGAGCAGGTAATATTGCATTTTGAGATGCGACGAATAATATTCTACTATTTGCTCGATGATCTATAACTCAAATGTGGTTATCTTATGTAAGGAATAAGATTGCTATGTCAGTTCATTTTAAAGATTTGAAAACTCTTCTATATATTTAAGGTTAGGGTTCCTGTTGGGAGGCTTATTTTAGAATTGCCAGCTGGAATGTTGGACGATGACAAGGGTGATGTAATCGGGACAGCAGTTCGTGAGGTCTCTTTTTCTCCCTCTCTTTATTTCCATGATAGTTTTGTTTATCTTGAACTTGCATTGTTTATCTCCCTGTCTCATTTTAGGTAAAAGTTCCTGTCTGGCTTCAGCCTCGTGTTAGTTTTTTTTTTTCTGTTGTTAAAAGTGAGAAGTCATTTGAGACTTTTGGTTTGATGAGCTTTTGGCTGCAAATGTCAATTGTTTCAAGTTTGTAGTACTAGCGAAAATTTATATATAAATACTCACTATGTAATTGTTACATATCCTTGATGTCTTGCTAATTTCTTTTTTGTTTCCGTTTTAATATTCTTGAGCATCATATGATTTCATTGAACTAGTACATCTTCTTTGAACACAAAAGGGCATGAAAATCGTCATCTTGGAGACGAGGTTCAGAGTCGTTTCATATTTACCAATGCATTATCTATTACATAGTCAAGGTATTCTGACAAGAGAACTTTGAAACAGAACTTTTTTGGTTCAATTTATAGATAATATGATCAAACGTGCTTAGATGGACCAAGCATCACAGTATCTCCAATGCTAAATTTCCATGGTCTAAGACTCTAAATGAGGCTTTAAGATCAAGTTCAGGATACAAAAAAAACGACGTCTTTAAACATCCAGCAACATTTTAAAGGTAATTTTTAGTACTAAGAAGTCTTTGCAATAATCGCATGATAACTTATTTAGGACTCGAGAAATTGATACAAAGTCTCTGATACATTGAGCACAGAAAGTCAAAAGCCAACACTTCCATATGGTTAGTCTGCATGTTGTTTTAAATACTTCTGTTCTTGAATTCATGCTAAGTGTGCAAATAGATGGAATATAATTAGATAGGCTGACATATAAATTAAAATGATGTACATGATTGCTGTATTTTTATTTGATAGGTTTAGATGCTTTTCAAAAGTTAGTTGGCAGGTGTCCGACATGACAAAAAATGGTATCCTTGTTAGATAGGAAGAACCGAAGAAGTCAACTGAAGTTGGAGTTCTTTCCTCTTAGATTCTAAGGATGCCTTGACTGTTCTAGAAGATTTTTGTGTTGCACTGGATCCATGGAAAATTTGTCTACGGGACACATCATCTACATACCACTATACCAGTTTCTATTAGAATGGATTACCCATTCCATTGGTAGATAGAAAGTTCAATGACTATAATACATCTACTATGTTATTTAGGTTCTACTAGACTGGCCAAGGCTGGATATGGGTCCTCATATTTCTGAGTCAATATTCAACTATTTGAACGTGATTTTTATGTTTTAAGTGTGTTTTTGAACTGTTAAGTATTTAACTTTCCTGGCAATTTTCAGTCATGTTACGTTTTAATTTAAGAACCCAGATTTGACCCGAGTTTTAGTAACTTCAGTTTTATAACAATCTAATGATATGGCAGGTTGAGGAGGAGACTGGTATAAAACTAAAAATGGCTGACATGGTTAACCTCACATCCTTCCTAGATCCATCAACCGGTGGCAAAGTATTTCCTTCGCCAGTAAGTGCACCATAACGTACTGTCTCAGTACTGCATATAACTTTCTTAACTTATTTGTTTGCTTCATGTTCTTTTTTATCTTTCAATTCTCAATTTTGCTTTGCCGATGTTTAGGGTGGATGTGATGAGGAACTGAGCCTATTTATGTACAAAGGGCATGTAGATAAGGAAGTTATAGCAACATTACATGGAAAAGAAACAGGTCTTCGAGATCACGGAGAGCTCATTAAGGTACGTGTTGTTCCCTATGATAAGCTCTGGCGCATAACAGCCGATGCGAAGGTTCTATCGGCAATCACTCTTTATGAGATGGCCAAGAGAGATGGGCTTCTGCCCTTTCAATGAAGCTCAGCTCCTGGTCACTTTTGCATTGTAGTGATTGAACTAAAACTAGCTTCATTTGGACTTCAGTGAATGGTATCTAGATAGGCACCCAGGATGGGGTGACTTGCTCATGAAAATATTCAATTGTAGAATTTTCTTTTGAACTCGTTTTAATAGATCAGATAACCCAGCTGGTTGTTTTCTGGACTTTTCTGTGTCTTTTTCAAAGATTTCGCTTTCTATTGGGATCTTTGACGTCCTGTGTGATTCCTTCTGTTCTTTGTTTTTCTAGCTTTCTCGTTTCTCTCTTAATAAATCTCCTTTTACCCATAAAAAAACAAGAAGGAAAAGGCAGAGGATCCCAACTGTTGAATCTCTTATGGGTCCAGTCCTGATCTTCTCATCCTACATAAATCAGATTGGCGTATTTGCAGTGTTGGAACCTGTATTTTATTTCATAGTATATTTTAGGAACACATGATTCTGTTGATTGATATATGGAGAGTATCTTCATTGAACTTGCAAGAAACAAATAAAACCAAATAAAAATTCTGACAGGTAGGCCAACCAAGATCAATGAAGATACTCTCCAATTTTTTTTTTTATTTCTCAATATATCAAACCAGCAAAAATAATTAGACCCAGAAGTTGTGTTTGTAATTTTGTGTCATCAAACATATGAATGTTAGGGATGGTAGGTAGGTGAGGGATCTAGCCGTTGATTCATTTTGATCTTGCTTTGGTTTCAGAATATCCTAACTGATTTGATAAAAGAATGATGAGTCTGTTCTTTTTGTTGCACTTGCTTTCATATTTGCATTACGATATCAGAATAATTATAATAAAAATGATTCTTATCCTAGAAGATGAATCTGGTGAAATAATAGAATGTATGGTTATTTTGTCATAATCTTACATTATTGCTATTCTATAAAAGACAAGAAAAAAACTATATTTTAATACACTGCACAGATTATATTACAGTTCTTTTTGTTGTAGCATACGTGCTACTCTTTTAAAAATCGCTTTTTTAGCATTTAACTATCTTATCATGAAATTTGCTCTATGGACAAATTTTGCTTTGTAACCCTACATTTGTTTCCTGAAATAAAAAAGAAATAGCTTTTGCAAAGAGAACAAGAGTGCTGCAGAACTGAAGTGGGTTGTGGGGGTGTGGGGTGGGGTGGGGGACCTTAGTTGCATAAAAGAGATGAAAACTCCAAAAATAAAACCAATAATGTAACCAACTTTTTCCTTCCCATAATTTGAAACTTTTGAATGAATGTTCTGAAGAAGATCAAGTTACATCAATTGAGAGAATAATGTAGCTAAATTCAGCTACCTTTTATTAAACTAGGGTTTTGTTTGAACTTCCTTTTGGATGCCAAAATGGATCAAAATGAAGACCAACGGACGAGATCAAAGGTGGTCCCCGAGATTCCTTGATTAGGATCCTCACTCTCCTGGCATGAACAACTCCCCCTTCAAGCCTGTGAAGCCTCTTGTAACCAATTGTAGTCCCTTTAACGAGCTGTTTCCCATCAATGTAAATCTCATGCTTTTTAATTCTCTGCCCGAGCCCAATCGCTTCTTGAATTCTTATGACATTGAATTCCAATCCTTTTTCATTCCCTGTAATTTCGATCCAGTGCCCGTCTTTTGAATCATCTTCTGGAGTCCAGTATGACCATAAATGATCGTCATCAAGAACGTTTTCTGGTCCAAATTCTGCTGTTTTCCTTCCTCCTCTTTGGCTGCTGGCTTTAATGGTATTTCCTTCAGCCAAATTGATGGAGAAAATTGTATCTATTGCTTTTCGAAATTCTCCTAATCGTCGATTATCGGTTTCTGATATTAGCCCAGTTGTATTAGGAGGTACATTTAGCAAGAGTACACAATTTCTTCCTACTGAATTGTAGTAGATATTAAGTAGTTGGCTTAAGGGCTTGGGTTTCTGAGATTTGTGCCAAAACCAACCTGGTCGGATCGATACATCGCATTCCGGGGGAACCCAGTCGGTTCCTTTTGGATCACCTGTATTCAGATAACTGCACCAAAAACATCAATCTCAACATCTTTTATCTGTTTACCATTGAACAATTAGCAGAATAACTACATGGGAGAACAGGTCAAGATCTGTTAACACCACTTACTTTTACACCATGGTTACACCGTTATGTGGGTATGATCTACACCATCCTTACAAAAATTAAATTCAGATCAATATAAAACTTTAAAAAATTGTTTGAAACTTGAAGTTAGAATGGATGATTCATCAAGATTTGACCAACTTTTTGATGGGGTTAAAAAATTTAGAAAGATTTTTGTGAGGATGGTGTACAATGAGCTCTTCTTTGATCATCTCCATCTAGGACGCATAGGGCTGTGTAACCATAGCGTAGATTAAAATTGTCGTAAGAGGATCCAAACCCTAGGAGAATTATGGTATGTTTGATGTTATTTTACCTGACAATGCTGCCCTCGCCGATCCTCAGAGAAGTTCGATTGATTGTCGACCAGCATGTACTCCCGGCATATCCATTTTCATCTCCAACCCATCTAACATCAGGACCAGCATCAGAAAATATATTAATTGAACCTTGCAATTCTTTGACAATGGAAAACCAGTCTTGGAAGTAGTATGACATGCTTGGGGCGTTCGATCCTTTAGCCCCATCGAACCAAATCTCTTGAACACTCCCATATCTAATCAAGAAAAGAAAACCAACGAAAATGAAGTTAATAATCAAATTCAGTAAGGAAATCATCAATTCTGTTCTATATTTTTAAGTTCATCATTATCACCTTGTCAGCAATTCCTGCAGCTGTGCTAAGTAGTACTCGTTATATTCTACTTCATGTCCATATCTTTTGTCATGTCGATCCCACGGTGAGAGATATAAACCAATATCAATTCCTCGAATCTTTGCAGCATCGACGAATTCCTGAACGACGTCTCCATTGCCATCTTTCCATGGGCTACATGTAACAGAATGATCTGTATACTTAGAAGGCCATAGGCAGAATCCATCATGGTGTTTTGCAGTGAGGATCACTAAAGAAAATCCCGAATTAGCCGCAACATCCATCCATTGATGGGCATTAAGACCAGTTGGATTGAAGATTGAGGGGTCTTCTTGACCAGTTCCCCACTCTGAGTCAGTGAAAGTGTTAACTCCAAAGTGTAAGAACATTATGAGTTCTCTTTGTTGCCATTTCAGTTGAGTTGCAGAAGGGAGTGGAAGGATTGGCAACGGTGGCGTCGTCGTCGTCGATACCCATCTTGGTACCGCAAATTCAACCAGTTGAAGAAATACAAATGCAGATATTGAAAACCAATAAACTTTAGCCATAACTCTCTCTCTCTCTCTCTCTCTCTCTCTCTCTCTCTCTCTCTCTCTCTCTCTCTCTCTCTTATTCTTCTTCTTCTTCTTCTGATGATCTTCTTAATTGTTCTACTACTTGGGTTTTAAAGCTGCTAGTATTGTTCTGCTTTTTCTTGTTTGGATTTTAGCTTCACATGAACCTTCTGCATGTTAAATAAAAAGGAGGTAGGATTGTAGAATCTTTGAGTGGACCCAAGCCAAAAAAGAAGAAAAAGGTAGTATGGGAACTTTTATAACTTGGACTTTGATTGATTCTAACTATTATTGTTGTTAGTACTCGTGTGGTTGTTACTTTTTGTTCACGGGTAGTTTCGTTTTGATTGCACTGTTTCAATATGACAAGCTTGGTTTTCAGTAGTTTGATATATATATATATATACATATATATATATATATATATATGTATATAGAGGGAGGTTATTGCACCTCCTCTTAGAACGCCCCTTTATAATGCCCCCACCTGTAGAGCTTACATGTGATGCATCTAAGGGCTGATTTTTTTAGAGGATGTTCTTTTCACTATGTATATTATCATATTAAAAAATCAGTTCGTTCTAAAACTTTTAACCCCCTCAAATTACTTCGTAAAAATTAGTAACTATTTGACCCTCAAATAGTTACCAAATAGTTACTAATTTTTAAAGGTTAATTTAAAGGGGTTAGAAGTTTTAGAACAAAGTGATTTTTTAATATGCTGATATACATACTAAGAAGAACATCCTGTAAAAAAATCAACTCCTAGATGTATCGCATGTGAGCTTCACATGAGGGGGTGTTCTAAAAGGGGGTGCAATAACCTCCTTTATATATATATAGAGAGAGAGAGAGAAAAGGGAGATCAATCCCTATTGGGATAGCATTTCTTCTAACCATTTGATATTGACATGGAAATAGACAGTTTAAAAAAGGGTTTGATAAATTATGTTGTTTGAAAATTAATTGCTAACATTTTTCATTATTGTTTTTAAATTATTTTCGAATTTAAAATCACACCATGTACATAATAAATTAAGATGTTGAACGAATGAATCATAAGGCTGGCATTGATTTATTAATAAGAAAAAAATAATAATAATAATAGTTAGAGATCCCATCACGTTTTTTCGTATCTTTAAGTTTCTTTAATAAAAAATATTGGAAGTTGAATTCAATTTAAAAAAAAAAAAAGGCAAGATCGATCGTTGACGATATCTCGTACTTCCCATCACCAAAGAAAGTTGAAGTCATGTATTGAATTTCAATTTCACTGAATACTAAATTCAGGAGATTCTGTAGATGACATTGAGTTTAGCTTTCTTTAATCAAGATCGTGCAATGTGGGATTATTATTTATTTTTTTATTTTTATTTTTTGATCGATTATTTATTTTTATTTTTCACAGCCGTATTTTCTCTATAATTTAGTAAAAGAATTCTGAATCGTGAGATAAAAAAAAAAATCAGATTTTTATAACTAGGGTTTCGAAGATATAGATGATGGAGCGGTCGTGAAGATGATGATACAATGGTGTGTTCTTGTCACAGAGAAATATTCAAAGAAGAGAGAGTGTACGAATACACAAAGGCTCGAAAGGGAGAAAATGGAAAGACATGAGAAAAGTTGGCAAATAAGATTTCAATGATATTATGTACAATAAAACTTTTTGCCCGACCATTTCATAAAATCGGTGTGGGATTCAGTATTTTTCTCTTTCTAAAAGTGTTACGATGAGTTTTCAACTGCGGATTATTTTAAGAAATTCTTACGAGTATTTAAAATAAAAAAATCCTTTGTTTTATTTAATTATAAACGTGCAAATGCACGAATACGTCACCGAAAGTAGCCAGTTTAGAAAAAATAATTAAAATTAAACACGTGACGTGTGTTAAAATCGAGTTTAGCATAACTTTTAAAAGTTTAATTAACTGCGAGCTCAAAAATAATTTCTCTATCACGTGGTATACTTTATTGTCCACTCATGTTTCAAAAGGATCCCATTTTTCGAAGAAAAAACCCTGAGGCCCGAAATAAATACATATAAAATGTCTAAACAAACTTTCAAATATATATATTTTACCTGTTAAAATAATCTTCAAAAATCTCTATATGATCTTTAATTGGACTAGTCAATTGCTACATCCCTCTTCTTCAATTGCTAGAAGTCTGATATGTTGTTAATTAGGATAAGCAAGCAGATTGAGATCTCGCTAAGTACATGCTGAATATAAAAATTTGAATTTTAAATTTATTAAATTCAACTCTTCCATTTTACTGGGGTATTTTTATCTTTTAAAAATATAAGGGCAAACTTGTCATATTGGAAATTCTAACGGTCTTGTGACGGCTGAATCAGAGTCCATCCATGTGATGTTTGAACTATATTTGCAGAGGGATTGACACGCACCTGGAAATTTTCTAGATCATAAAGATGTTTTTTTTACCAAATAGATCATCATGATATACAAAAATCTGAGATTCGCCCGATTGCAGTTAGTGGCCAAGTCACTTCCCACTGATACCGAATCTACTGGTTTGTCTAGATCATCCGATCCGATGCGAGTTCAATTCTTACAAAAAGGGACTTGGGAGGGGAGATGAATGAGAAGTTAGCTAGTAGGAGAAAAAAAAAACAAGTGTAGATAGAGGTTTTTTCAGAATGAAAATAATCAAAACTAATTTGAAAGACGATATGGTATTTTTACGACTTTAGAATCTCATGTTAATTTTATGGGAATAAGCTTAACATATAATGATTAAAATAGTAAAATAGAATTCACACCTATAGCAACGGTTTATGGGAATAAACCGTCGCCATACAATATCTAAGATTCACAACTGCACATAGGGAAATGGTTAGGACTTAGATCATCCACATCCGTGATATTTTCTGGCTAAATCTCTAGAAAATATTTCGCACTGGTCAATGCTAAATTTGCATAATACCCTAGGAGGGTTTGAGATAGGCCAAATTTGGCACTCTCCGTAGAAATCTGCAGAATTTTTAGCTAGACTGGGTGGGTTGGGGATCGTTTGACATTGGAAAAATTATAAAAAAACTGTTAAGGGACATGCGTTATTTAAAAAAAAAAAAAAATTGAGCCGCTTGGCATTTTCAGAGTAGCAGTCTGTTCATTTATGTGTATATAGTTTTGTAAACTAATGTAAAAAATATTTATGCATACAGTTTTTAGTAACAGATTTTGACGAAATTCATATATTTATAAATTACTCGTCGAGATCTTCACCTTTTCTTTTGCTATTGCCTGATTTTGAAGCATGAAAATTAGAATTTTAATCCAATTTAAATTAAAAACACAGTTTTATGCTATACAATTTTTTTTTTTACAAAAAAGTATTGTTGTATGGTCTCATTTCGAGCTCTTGACGAATGCTTTCTAAATATATAAATTTTTCTAAAAATTAATTTGTATTTTTAAAGTAATGATATTTTTTGTGTGAAAAAAAAAAGTTGGTGCTAACGTGCATGGCGAGTTAAGTATGTATTTGAGTTAATTAAAAGATATTTGTATAAGTTTTGGATCAAAATATTATTAAAAATGTGTTTTTGATCACTCACTCATTTTTTAATCTGCGGTATTATTTGGGGTACCCCGTGGTCTTGCCCATCTTGGACTTCGATTGGTTCTAACTATTATTGATGCTACTATGTATGTAGCTCATACTTGATAAATTTTGCAACGGCTCTTTCTTAGGAGATATGGTCAAACTATATAAAACCTTCCAAACTTATCACATGGGTAACATAGGAGGTTTAACCTAACACACGAACGTATGGATCCTCACATTCTCATCTCCTTAGGGTTACCATTTGTAATGACACCCCCTTCCTAACATGCTGAGGCCATTAGAAAAATTTCGCACCGTGTGTTTATTGTAGTTGAAGTGGAAAAATATCAATGTATTAAAAGAGGAGTCGTTACAGAAGTCTCCTATGTTTGTAAAAAATAACAAATAAAAAAAAATTATCCAAACCAAGATCATACAACTTCAAATTAATGATATAATACATATAAAGAGCATCTAGTGGGCAAAGTATTTTATAAGTGATTGGAGTAAAAAGATGGTTTACATGGAGGAAAGAGATGGTGTACGGAGGGCGGAGATAAAAGTTTGTGTAGTTTTAGGGTTTATGTGGTTGGTTCAAAAACTCGTTTTCAAAAACTAATTTACACCTAAATTAATCTATCTTGTATTCTATACATTCAAAATTATTTTTTGACTTTGCTATAAAATTCAATATAATTTAATTGAAAATATTGGAAACAACAATTTTTTTACTTCATAAAATCCTATATAATTTTATTGTAAAATCCTAAATCAATTTTGAATGTGGATTTTGCTATATATTTGAACACCAAGATCTGGTGTGGCCCACATGATTACACTAAGAGCTCAAATTTGGTGAGGTTGTTCTCCCCACCATGCACATCATCCTCACAAAAAATCATCTCATTCTAAAACTTCTAACTCCATCAAAAGTTTGACTTTTTTCCTCACCATTAATTTTCAATCAACTTGCGATCAACTTTTGATGGAGTTAGGAGTTTTAAAAATGTAAAACTAGTAAGAAAAATATTTAATTGAAAGTAACAAATAATAAAAGTTAAAATGAAATATTTAATAAAATGTGCTGGGGCTTATATTTAGGTTGACACATGGATTGTAACTTATAAAATTAAACATTATTGTGGGGCCACAGAGATGATCCACGCCATGATGTTTGGATATTTATATAAGAGTTAAAGATATTCATACAAGCTTATTCATATAATGTAATTTTGTGGGATCTAGATAGAGATGATCCAATGGTACGAGGATGATCTTCTTACTATGTAGATCATCTTCATACCCAGTTCTAAAACTAATCCTTTCAAAAATTGGTTTAAAATTGTGATAAATAAGAAAAATAGTACATCATCCTCGCTGAAAATCAACATTTAGATTATCTCTATGTTAGCCCCACAAAAATTTTGTACTGCCCCGACTAAAACCTGAGTTCAAATCCTTCGTCTCCATTTTGTCTTTCCCCCCTTTTTTTTTGTGGGAATGTTCTCTTTGCCATATAGACAAAAAAGCACCCCATTCAAAAGCTTTTTTTTTTAGAGACTATTTCTCAAGTTACAACAAGGCTTAGATACACCATAAGAGGTATGTAAGAAGGACATAAACTGCGTGAAACTTAATCTTCTAAAGAGGTTGTCATCAATGGATTGACACATCAGAGGACACCATCGATAGGTGTAGGAAAGGGCACCATCAACGGGTACAACAACTTTTATTTAGAAGTACCTACATACATACATAATAAGTTACATGGGTCTATACTCAATGGTAATACCACAGCCAAAGAGTTTCGAAACCATGACCTCCAAGTTCAAAGGAGGGATGCCAACCACCTGAGCAGGTGGTTATTGGCTTCTAAAGCTTTTAAAAGCATAAAAAAAATATCTATTTTATTATTAAAAGAGAAGCAACCCTAGAAGCAGTTATAAGGCTAGAAATTGTGATTTTCTATCTTACCCTTACTAAATAAAAAAGAGAATAGTAGAAAAACTTACAACTAGGGCTTTTATTGGTATGTACCATGTTGGAAAATTTGGGTTCGGTTTCTTGAAAATATGATTAACACAAAATCAAAAGTTAAATTGAAAATGAAAACTTATCTGAAAGTGATCGAGGCTTGTGTTATACACAATGTCCTTAAGACAAATTCGTCCCCGCAACGGTGCCGACGGTTCTATGGACATTTGTCTCCCAGGATATAACGATCGCGTCGTACAGAAGCAGCACTTCAAATCTGTACGCCCTAGCGAACTAACGACTACTTGTGCTCTCACACACGACTCACAAAACACTCTAAAAAACTTGTGCAAAACTTATCTTCAAAAGTGAAGAAGGAGTGGGTTTATATAGAGTCTAAGGTGACTCTCCATAAACCACAAGGTGTCCCTCCAAAGAGACACATGTCTCTTGGTCCATAAAAGGTACCTCCAACAGACACAACTCAAGAAATAAAACTAAAAGTATTTTTCACTCAAAAAAGAATTATTAAATAACCTAAATAATTCTAACAATCCCCCACATGAGTGAAAAAGACAGACTAAACGGACAGACATATGAGAGCACAATAGGAAATGGTATGCATCGGTAAAGGTAGCTTTTGGCTTTGAACCTCTCCTAGTGATAACCTATCGGATTTACTTGGCTAATCAGTGAACGTAACGTCTTGAACTGTCAGCCGTTGATGTAAACCAAGACAATAGATTACACACACAACATCTCCTTATAATCATCGAAGTTCTACGGTTGTGTTCATTTTGGCCCTGAACAATTCCCGGTATTCATGAAGCGCTTTAGAGAACTCAGCCTTTTTAAAGTTCTCAAAGAAGCGGCCCACTTCACACTTCATATAGGTGATTGCCTATTTTAAGAGTATCCTGCAATACTCTACTTGGTATTTCCAAGACTTAGGAATCATTAAAAACAAATAGCTTATCCTATCTACGATGCAGGCAGCACTGTGTCATCCTAGGAATGGGTAGAAGCATATCTCTATTCATGCTCCTCAGTGCTACAGGTGAATCACTCTTAATTTTTGTTGTCCCTTTGAACCTAGATCTTGGGATCTCCAGTTAACTAGGTTGGGTTTCTTTTAATGTGATTCGTAGATTAAGGCTTTAATAAAGCCCATTCCCCTCGATGATCTATACACTTGTTCTCTAGACATACCTTTAAAAATTGGATCCGCTAGGTTGTCCTTTGACTCGAGAACAAATGTTTTAACGGTATTGTTTCTTCGACATGTATGTTGAGACTTACCGTTAGAGATAACACTCTGCATTTTTACAATTGCAGATAAGCACTATTTTTTAATTTTCTTGTTCTCTGCAACAAGAAATTTTAGCACCCCCACATTTCTATAATTTTCAAAATTAATGGAAAAGAGTTGCAAAGTTTTTGCTGGCCCCTATAAGACGTTGGGTAAAACTTATTCAACATAGGATTTTTCACTTCATTTTTGTAGTGCTTAAACATGTCTGAAAAGACTATTGATTGCTTGAAGATTATTTAACGCTTGCTCACTAGATGTTAGGTCGACCGCCCTACCACCCAGTATGTTACATATTTTTAGTCAACTTATTTTCTCACTTCATAGTTTATTGACATGTCTTCTACGTATTCCGGTCCAAATAGGATCGACTGCATTTCCAAGTGATTCTTTATAATCTTATACTACTATACTTGCTCACTTTGATATTCAGTTTGAAATTGTCATCTATTCATGATTCTCTCTTCAAACACTTGGAATTTTGGGGCAACAATTATAATACCATTAATTCGCCCCTCACCCATAATTCATGACTATCAAATAATAGGTCATGAAACCACAATTACATAAGATTATGTGTGTTACATCATCTGCACGATAACCACATAAAATGTTCGTCTTGAACTTTCTCGTTCTTTACAACAAAGAACACTAACTCCCTCACAATTTAGAGTATATACAATATAGAGACATAATGTTGTCATCTACTATCCCCACAATTTGAGGATATATCAATTACTTACATTAATCCCCCACATTTCATGATTATATTTAATAATTCTTTTTTGAGTGAAAAAATTGTTAGAATTATTAAATAATTTAGTTTATTTAATAATTCTTTTTTGAGTGAAAAATACTTTTAGTTTTATTTCTTGAGTTGTGTCTGTCGGAGGTACCTTTTATGGGCCAAGAGACATGTGTCTCTTTGGAGGGACACCTTGTGGTTTATGTAGAGTCACCTTAGACTCTATATAAACTCACTCCTTCTTCACTTTTGTATATAAGTTTTGCACAAGTTTTTTAGAGTGTTTTGTGAGTCTTGTGTGAGAGCACAAGTAGTCGTTAGTTCGCTAGGGCGTATAGATTTGAAGTGCTGCTTCTGTACGACGCGATCATTATATCCTGGGAAACAAATGTCCATAGAACCGTCGGCACCATTGCGGGGACGAATTTGTCTTAATGACATTGTGTATAACACAAGCCTCGATCACTTTCAGATAAGTTTTCATTTTCAATTTAACTTTTGATTTTGTGTTAATCATATTTTCAAGAAACCGAACCCAAATTTTCCAACAATCTTAAGACAAATTCGAGCCGTGTTTAAGTTTGGTTTCTTGAAAATATTTAATGTACTTTGTTTGTGCAAGAAATTTAGTTTGACAAATACTGGTTTTTGGTTCTTTGTGAAGCGTGCATAACATTTCTGGTTCCCAACTCTAAAGGGACCGTTTCATGTTTGTTTACTGTACATTTCAAAAGGTATAAAATCAGGTACGCTTTGTCAATTTTGGTGAAATTTTTTTTTTTTTCGACGAAGTTTAGATTGCTTTAAATGTATGCACTGTATGAGTATTCATGCATATCTTATGATTTTCGATCAAGGTACCCCTTAATTAACTAGAAATCTATTTATTTGTTAATTTAGATTTTGAGGATGATGCATCATAATATTCATCAATAGAGTTTTAGTACTTTAATCGATATAAACCAAAGGAGGTGGTAGGATGAATATAACCATTTGGCGTCATCTATTAATTTCTAATTGAATTTGTTTCTTTGTCGGTTAGACCAGTCTACTATTTTTATTGCTCCATGATATTGATGATGTACTTTCAATAGATTATAATATGTGTATAACCACTATACATGCATGACATCGGAACTATGTACCATTATAATCCTTCATGTTTGAAACAATTTAGTTTGTTTGGACTTTGCACCATTTCGTTGCCATTAGTTGGTATGCTTAATTAAGTATGCATGTACCTCCTGCTTTAGTTTTAAGGTACTTATATATATAGTATTTGTGTTAGCACCGTTCCATTGGTAGGGAAAATGCAAGCATATAATTTTGTTGTTTCTGGTTTTCAAAATTTTACAACTGGTATGGATTTTAGTGATCTGACATTTATGGTCCGCATGCAAAAATACTTTGAATATATCATCAACTTGATGTGATGATTTGGAATCAAATTTATGGTTGTTATGTACCCTTGTTGTATGATATTCAACTTAATGAGTTTTAAATGATTAATATCATGTATGTGTAAGTATGGTTGTAACAGATGCATGGTTACTAATGAAGGCCAGATGTGGATTAAGATAATGTTTAATCTTATAAGATTATCATCAGAATTTTGATAACAACGGTCACAACAGTTTAACATGTGTTGTTGTCATAATTGTTCATCTAATTAATTTTTGCAAATATCCGTGAGGACATTGCATGCATTTCAGAGATCTTATTTTGCCTACCAATGGCTTATTGGTGACGATAAGTGTATCATAGATTATGAGATTATTGAGACTCAAATTTTGTGAATCCCAGGTTGAGACTTACCCTTTGTTGGGGGTTTAACCATGGGAAGGAACGGTTAATTTCTAATGAAGAATTTTGCCAACAAAACATAAAAATAATATTTATATATATATTTTTGTTTGATCATTGGGTAGAATAAATGATGGACCCAAACAGAATAACCAATCTAATGGCTTTTAGTTTGTGTTGTTGTGCTCATATTCTAACCATTAGTGATAATGAGTTGATGGTTATTCAATCAAAAGTTATGGTAACATGAACGATTATAATCAATTTGACATGCAATTTTAACTTTCGTTGCAATTATGTTAAACCGGGAGCAAAGGTGGGCGTCGAATGGTTGCTCGCCTTTTATAATTACCACCAATTTCAATTCGGTTCATGGCCATTTATCTGTGCAGATAGGTTTTGGTCAAACAATTTGTTCATGCTGCATGAGAAAGTTTAATTGATGGGTCCCATCTTTAAGCACATTATACACATTGTAGCATGGTGTAACAATGTTTCTTTTGGCGTCTCTTGTAATCTGGACTCTTATAAGAGTCATATGTAGAGGCTCGGACCCATTCTTGGTTGGATCCCTCGTGACAATTTGAACCACTTAAGTGTGGTTTCAAGACAATTTAATTATAATCATATTTTCAAGAAACCGAACTCAGATTTTCCAACATACCATACATAAGGTAGTTACTAAAGATAAGTTAGTTTTTTGAACTACTTTTTTGCTAATTCACACGCGCCTAGGTGAGGTCTATTATTATTGGTATGTACCATACATAAGGTAGTTACTAAAGATTGGTAAATGAACCTAGGTATAGCTGAAGGGACCATGTTTACCTTGTAGGTCCATCTCACCTGTCATCTCCTTACTTTCCAAAACTCAAAACCCTAACTCTGTTTACTCCAGAGATTCCTCTAGGTCACAAGCCCGTCGACCTGCAAGGTAAACATTTAAATTTAGTGTCATTCAATTTTATTTGTTGTTTGGTTTTTAGGGTTTTTAAAATTTGAAAACCATGTTGAAATCAAAATAGGGTTGAAAACCATGTTAGTTTCGAGGAAACAACACAAATTTCATTATTTGTTTATATTTTCAATTTCACAGAATTGGGAGCCTACTCACTTACAAGCATGACTAATAATTAGTTTTTCAATGTAATTCTATGGGATAGGCTTCCTTGGCTCCCTAAGGAATATAATTCCAGCAGAACTGGTGGAAATGAACATATTTCCATGAAACACACTTCTTTGCTATCAAACATAGCCTAATAGACATCGTTTGAATCATGAAATTTCTTCTTTTTATATGGATCTAATTAAACTTTTTTATATGGATCCGTACACAAGTACACAAGTGTAAGTAGAGTATATAAATAAGACCGGTGAAAATTAAATTTGGTTGGTAAGATAGAAGAAAGGAAACCGAAAAATAATAATAATGGTACGCACGGACGCGTAACATTACACGTGCGTGTGAGTCACAAATCCCCCTAACATGCACATGTGTGGGATCTCGTGGAACAACATTATTATAGCTCGACACTATAGCAACAGCCCACCCTTAAAAAAACGTATGTCCCTTGAGCCGTACTGTATATAGTAAGATAAAGGGACATTAGGTTTGAGGATTTTGTTAGGAGATGGGTGAAATTTATTAATTCTGATGTACTTGTTGCTTCTTTTTCTCTTTCTTTTTTTCCTTTTTTTTTTTTTTGTGCTGACTCCGTATACTTGGTCGAATTAATACAAAGAAAATATAAAACAATAATATGAGGTACGTAGATGAGCAGATAAATGGGTCAGTCCCAATAGCAGCTCTCTAACTACAAACACAACATTATTTGAAGCATTCATACTACTTATTTAGTGTAACCAGATACACAAAAGAAGGTAAATTAAAGAAAAATTATACATCCCTTGGATGATATTTTATTCAAATGGTATCCTACAAACCAAATGTAAACAGACATGGTGTAAGAATAAGTCATGTAAGTAAATATGTAATTAAGAAGAAAAAGTGGGGGGTGCAAGTAAAAATTTCCCTAAGCAGTACTAGTGACCGGGTACCTGGTGATGCAGTCAGACCAAGGTCCATTCTTTGACTCATTGACTATAGGCCTCAAACATTCCCATATTACAGAGTTGCATTTGAATCCACTCCCTATCCCAACCTGCCATACTTTATCACCCTTCTTCACTCTCTCTTTAGCTTCCATGTAAGCCAGTACGTACCACAGAGAAGAAGCCGACTGGTTACCGAACCTCTTCAATGTCATCAACGTCGCCTCCATCTCTCTCTCACTAAGCTTCAAAACCTTACCAATCTCCATTACCACCATCTTTCCAGATGTCGGTATACAAAAATGTTGTATCACCGACGTGAAATCCGGCACATAGAGCACCTTATTATTATTATCATCTCCGGTGGTGGTGGTGGTGGTGGTGGTTTCAGTACTTAAAAATAAAAATCTCTTCTTAATTAACAGCAACATGAAAAAACAGTAACGTATTTTCTCTTTAAATGGTAAGATTAATGAACCGAGAACTTCGACGTTCGATTTAAGAGTCTCACGGAAAGCTTGAAACGAGTTACGGTAAACTGAGAACCCAGTAATACCTCTTGAATCCTCTTCACGTAGTGCGGCGAAGTAACATTTGTCGTCGAACGCTCTCTGCGTTGTGACTAGTCGAAACAGTTTATACTTTGATGTGTTCTTGGCTTCTTTTTTATTGGTAAGTAAGACCGCTGAACAACCCATTCTGAACATAGAATTTAAAACCATCTTGGATTTATCATTACCGGCATACCAGTTGTTAGAGAGAATTTCTGAGCTGACAACGAGTGCGTAGTAGTTTTTATAGATCTTTAACAGGTTCTGAGCAATATTAATACCAATTACACCAGCACTGCACCCCATTCCTGAGATGTTGAAGCTCTTAATATCAGTTTTCATGGAGTATTTGTTTATGATAATTGAAGAAAGAGAAGGGGAAGGGGAGAAACTACTACAGTTGAGAACGAGGACGTCGATTTGGAGAGGTGAGATTTTGGTTTTAGAGAGAAGGTCGTCTATGACAGGGAAGAAAACCATTTGAGCTTCATTAATGGCATCTTGATGAGAAGCTCTTGGTGGGATGTAGTGTAAAGGTGGTGGGAGGTAGGTTTCTTCTCCTTGGCCTGAAGACCTAATGAGTTTCTCCATGAAAGAGATGCTGTCTTGGTTGAAGATTTTGGTCATGGTGGTATGTTCTATAAAGGTTGCTAAAGGAACTCTATAGGATCTTGGTGGCTTGAGGCATGAAAAGTCTACTAAGTAGATGGGTGGAAAGTTTGATGCTGAGAATATGAAGTATCTGATGGTGAAGAATAAAAACAGAAAGATTAATGATGAGATTTGGAATAGATGAGAAATGGGTAATCTCCATTTGAATATAAGATAGAATTCTATGGAGATTACAGTTAAGAGAGTCAAAAATCTTAGGAGATGAAGAAGAGTTTGAAGAAGAGTTTGAAGAAGATGGTCTTTCAGGGGGTTATTTGATGGACGAGTTTCCATCATAATTGGCAATATTAGAGAGAGACAGGTGGTGGTGGTGGTGGGTTTATTAAGGATTGAGGTGGTGCATGCTGCGGACCTGCATTTCTAGCTAGAGCAGGTGTTGAAATGTTTTAAAGGCGGGCAGTTGGGGGGGAATTAGGGGAATGGGACGACGTAAGTGGGTGTTGTGAAAAATGCATGTTTTTATGTTAATTTCATTTTGACGTAGCAAGTACTGCTGGACCATGTATTGCTGCCTAATCATAATTTTTACATAACCACGAAAGGAAATTTCCTATGTGGGTGCATACAGGTCATGTTAATTGGGTTCAACTTATATTGAGCTCAAACTAAAGTTTTGGAATTTCTCACCTACTATGGCCCTACTTGGTATGCAGGAATAATTTGCAGAATGTAAATTACCACAGCTGTGGTAATGGTAGTTTGCATGGACAAACAGGACCATAAGTATCCTAACTAGCAGAGGAATACCATACCAAGTAGTTGATTTATCAATTTGACCCGGAATAACTGCATATACGAATTTCCCTGCATACCAAGTAGGGCCTATAACACCAAAAGTTGCAGGCTTATTTAAAGCATCATTGATGGTATCTCCTGTATTCACCTAACAAATCAGGTCAAACAGTTAGGGCAATAACAATGATACGAAAAAATTGCATCAACTTATGCTCATAGATCTTTTCCAATTTATTTTGATGTGGAATTCAGAAGATGATAACAATGATTCTTTGTTTAATGGAATGACCATGATATTATGTAGTGTTTGTTGTGTTTTTTTTTTTTTTTTGTTTTTTTTTATCCTTTTGGCTTTTGCAATTGATTTCCAATTCTTTTCATCTATCCATTAAATCTTTTTTAATTTTTCTTCTTGCTCTGTGACTAGTGGAATTTGTTGAGTACAAAAGAGACCCCTTTTTTATTTTCTTCTTTGCAGACATATATATTGTAGTTACCTATATAATTTTTTTTAATAGTTTTTGACACCATTATGGCTTGAATCTTTTATTCTATCTAGATGTGGGTTCACGTCCAGATCTGTATAAATATAATATTAATAATTTATATCTCTACAAGTTCAAGTTTTACTATAAAGTAGTAATTCAACATTGTATTTGAGTGAACGATCCAAAGAGGTCTAGATCTTAGTAACCGAAAACGCTGAAAGGTAGGGGCGTCTTCGATTCAGTTTGGGAGTGGGAGTGTCTTCGATATGTGGTTTGTAAATTTATGGAGCAAGGTTCGTAAATTTTCGGAGCACGGTTCAAGATTTTTGGAGTACCTGATCAACAAAATATTTTCAAATGTCTAATTTTTTGCCAATAACAATGATAGATTTCAGTTTATTCCAAAGCATGGATTATTGATGTAGTCGTTGTCTTTTTTTAGGGAAGGTCAATGATTGTTTTGTTAATAATAACTATTTAATGTTGTAAATAGTATGTGAAAATTATATGGTTATCTTTTACTTACTGTAGTTAGTAAAAATTTATTTCTTCCGTAGTAAAATTTAATTAATGTGGAAAACAATAAATTTTAGTTATTATAAATTTTAGTTATTATAAATTTAAATTATTATAAATATAGTATACCTTAAATAACATTAATATAGTTAACAATAAAAAATATAAAAAATAATATTTTTTAAAAAATAATATTACTACAAAAAAATATTTAATAAATTATTTTACTAACTATTCAATGATTTGGTTAATAAAATTTATTTGATAATCTAGTTAATCATAATCTAATTAATGTAGTCAAGTTAGGGATCAACAGACAGTTAAAACTTCACTAAACATCCGACCCTTAAGCATTTTTAAATTTGGCACTCGTGCTCAGCTAGGTTTAGATTGCATCCCTACCAGGAAGAGATAAAATTAAAAAGTCTACGGTAATGCTAAAGGGGAGTGTAAGGATCGACAGTTATCCTATTCATATCCGCATAAATATTTTCTCTCTCTAGTAGTTGGAGCATTTAAAGAAGTTGTTCAATTCAGCATGCTCTTGAGAGAGACAATTGGAGAAGAAAGAGGGTTTTGCTGTTTAGGGGATTTTAAGATCTATCCACTCTCACGTGTCACCATTAAATTGGAAAAGATGACGGATACTTTGCCTAGTTAATAATAATGCGGACCGTTAGATCGAGCAGAATTAAGGGCCTGGATCTTAGATGATGTGGGAACAGTAGTTACTTGTCTGCAGTATAAAATCAGCATTAATATTGCTGCAAATCGGTATTTATTTCATAGTACCAATCGCATTATTGGCTGGTGTTTTTTGTTTTTTTTGGTCGGTATTGGCTGGTGTTTTTTATATGTTGTATTTTTGTGGTGGCTTCTTTGTCCCCCCGTTCGGGTAAGGCTGGAAGTGTTACACATTTTTTTTTTTTGCCTCTTGCATTGTCTAGTTGCATACTCGAATTAGGCATGGGGAGGTTCTAGTTAGAGGTGTCAATTGGGCCGTGCTGGGCCGGCCCAGCACGACTGGCCAATGGGCCGTGCCAGCACGGCCCGAAGCATGGCCGGCACGACTGGGTTTCGTGCTGGGCCGTGCCGTGCCGAGTCTCCATTTTGGTCAGCCCAGCACGGCCCAGTGGCCCAGCACGTTAACACTCGTGCTGGGCCGTGCCAGCCCATCGTGCTAGTGGGCCGCCCACTAAGTTGTAAATTTTTTTGTAAAAAATGTTGCCAAGGAAGTTTGAACCTTGGTTGTGTATGAAAGTAGAATGAACCCTTACCAACTAGGCTACTAGTTTTTATTGCTTCAAGCTTACGTTTTTTTTACAGTTATACTTAAAAGAGTCGGGATCCTACATTGTTATTTTTACATCGTTATTCTTACATTAGTTGTGGGGCCCACATGGTGAGGAAACAAGAGCTGATTTTTTGTGAGAATGATCTACAAGATGAGTAGAACATCCCTACCAAAAATCATTTCATTCTAAACTTTATAGCCCCATAAAAAAATGATTAGAAGTTGATTAAGAATTAACGGTAAACAATGAACGGTGAGAAAAAGAGTCAATTTATGGGGCTACCAGTTTTAGAATGGGATAATTTTTTGTGAGGATGATCTACAAGGTGAAAAGAACATTCAAAAAAATATCAGCACTTAAATTAACCTCATGTGGGCTCCATATGTCAATGTACATGTAAAATGTACAAATAAGACTGTATGCTGATCCATTTTCATACTTAAATTTGGTAAATGGTAATTCATCACGATGGGGCAGTCACGTAATATGGATCGTAATAATGATGGATGATGATGACGAAAGCTAATCATGATGGATGATGATGATGAAGGCCAATCATGATGGATGATGATGATAGTGATGGTAATTATGGGTGATGTTGATGATGGGAGTTGATGATGATGGGATGTTCATAATGGTGGTAGAGATGATGATAATGACACATGATGATTATGGATAATGATGCGACGATTACACTTACTCAATTATAATAAAGGTTTCCTTTCTAATATGACCCTAAACCTAAACCTACCTAAGTTCGCTCCAAGGATAAAACTCCATAACCTGAAATGATAAAATATACCATATAGTAGTAGAACCATCATTATCACCCGTCATCATCACTATTATCATCCATTATGACAATCACATATACATCATGATGCATGATCATCATCACACATCATCCTCATAACCATCAATTAAGATAAATTACTATAATGTATTAATAAAAATTAAAAACTTCAAATTAATGTCAAAACAAGCTTATAAGTTAGTTGGTCAAAGAGTCATAAGTCATCCCCTAAGACCAAGGTTCAAAACTTAGTAATAGATTTTTATTAAAAAAATTTTAAAAACCTTGTTATGGGTCGTGCTTGGGCCGTGCTTTGGCCCATTGTGCCGTGCTTTGTGTCGTGCTTCGTGCCGGCCCATCGTGCTGGGCCGTGCCGTGCTGGGCTCGTGCTGGTTCCGTGCCGTGCTGGGCCGTGTGCCGTGCTTGGGCTGGGCTGGGCCAAAATCGTGCCCGTGCCGTGCTCGTGCTGCTGGGCTCAAGAGGCCTGCCCAGCACGGCCCAGCCAATGGGCCGTGCCAGCCCAGGCACGAAATGGGATGGGCTGGGCTGGGCTGGGCTGCCACGTGGCCGTGCTGGGCCGTGCCGTGCCTGGGCCGCCCAGCCCAATTGACACCTCTAGTTCTAGTTTTTGTCCCTCTCCTACTAGAGTTTTTTTTATTGATTAATAAATTTTCTTTGGCTCTGTCGTGGTTCTACATGCAGATTATTTTTTTTTACAGTATGGACCAACCAGCTCGATGTTTATGTGTCATGGTCGGTTCCACTTCTATGTAAGTTAGAAACTTTTTCAAAACATTTTTAAGAGGAGAAAAGTAGTGGGTCCCACCCTACCACATAAGTGTCTCCAAAAAAGTATTATTGTTTTATTTCATTTTTTATATTTGATCCTTTCCTTTTTCAAAATGGGTTTTTGTACACAAGTGATATGTTCGTAGAATAAATAGTATTTCACAACTGCCGCTCTGGTTCGGCATTCTCCGCTCCGTAGGCACCGTAGGCATTTTTCAAATTTGAATATTTTTTTAACTGAGCGCTA
This sequence comes from Macleaya cordata, assembly GCA_002174775.1. NCBI lineage: Eukaryota > Viridiplantae > Streptophyta > Magnoliopsida > Ranunculales > Papaveraceae > Macleaya > Macleaya cordata. The sequence continues at coordinate 163,305 of MVGT01004437.1, read as the reverse complement.
AAATGTTCTCGCTCTCGTTCCCACTCTATACTATGGATATTTAGATTAAGCCATTAGACAAGTTAAGCGAGTCAAAGTTAAGGGTGACTTCATGTGTTGGACCAGGTTTTGTCAGAATATTTTAACCCAACTCTTATCCTCTGTTTATACCCCACCTCGGAGATTAGCATGAAAATAATTCGAGGGCTATTCTTCTACTCTCGTAAATTATTCTAAAAATTTTAACCCTATTAAAAGATTATAAAATATTTTTAAAGTAATTAATAAAAAATTAATACAGTTAATCTTCAACCACTTTGGATGAAGTTAAGAGTTAGAGAAAAGATTGAAAAAAAAAAAAACGTTTGTAAGAAGATATAGCGTGCCCAGGCACAATTGTACCCGAGTGCTTAATTAGCCGTCAGTTACCATCAATGAATTGAGGGTTTTACCATCCGATGGCTAACTTGGGACATTAGATATCACGGGAGTCAGAGTGACCCTGGGCGTGTTATATCGATTGGTGTTATTAGGGCTCCTAAAATGGACAACCCGTCCTCTCATTTGTGATTTTTGCAAGGGATTCTCCTATCCAAAACAATTAAATATACCTCATCATTACCACAACAAAAAAAAAAACAACTACACTTCACCCCGCCATTGCTACCGCCACCACCACCACCACTGCCACCATCACCATCACCACCTCACCACCGCCACATCTCTTTTCTCTCTCAATCTATTCTCTCTCTCTCCTCTCTCTGAGCTCCGCTCGATCTCTCTTCTCTCTCCTCTCTCCCTGATCTCCCTCTCGATATATTCTCTCTTTATATCGATCTCTCTCTAGATCTCTTATGTTGTGGTGATGGCAGAGGTGGACGCTATGTGACGTGGTGGTGGTAGTAGTACTAGTTGTGGTGGAGTGTAGTTGTTTTTAGTGGGGTGTAAAAGAAAAAAAATCACCTCCCTCCCTCGAGAGTAAAATCACTTTTCCCCCTTAACCATTTTTTAAATTTAGAGAGCCCTTAATTGGGCGAACCCCCATCCAAGAGTGAGATCCTCAATAACATAGGTCTCTTAAATCGAGTTAAATTTACTTTTAGTTTTCCTTTTTCAACCAAATTTGGATGAAATTAAAAGTTTTATTGAACGTTTGGATCGTTTATAAGGTGATGAGGAGTTTTTTATTTAACGACTCAGATGGAGTCTCCCGTTTTACACCTTGGGGGTAACCAACAAATATTAATCCACCGTAATCACCTAGGACAAGACTTGAACACCAGAGTCATGAGAGGTGATTACAAAGTCCGCAACTACTTTTTAATGAAGGGGTGTAAGTAGAGTGTAAAATAAGCTGGGTATAGTCGTGTAGACGTGTAGCAAATAAAGAGTATCCCCGGCCTGCTTCGTCGAACGTTTACCGCGGTCCCACCTCAGTAAGGTAAAAGTGCTGCGAACGTTTGCAGCCCTCAGACGTTTCTCTCTTGAATCTCTTCTCCTTCGACTGCAACCCTCATTCAAACATTTCTTCCCCTCCCTTAGATCGCATCTCTTTCTACCACCAGTACTGTAAATCTCCATCTCTCTCTAAATCGAGGTAAAACGCTACTTCTGTTTCTTTTAGGGTTTTATTTGTTTGGTTTCACGGTGAGTTTCTGGTTTGTGAAGATTTTATAAGGGTTCTTCCAGAATTTTGAAGTTGAATTTTTTATTTTTTTCCTTCGAAAAATATCCTATTTATAAACAATCTTAGTCTTAGAAAGAAATGCATTTTTCACTTCTCCAGATGGGGTTTCTTATTGATCGTTTCTTGATAAATTTTTTATTTTGAAGTCTCTGTAATTTTGAGTTTTAGGTGATTTTCTGCTAATTTTCTGGTTCTTGATTGTATTTTAGCTTATGCTCTTGGTTAATCCTTCGGAAAATGAGAGAAATTTTTTTCTTGATCTTAGATTTTTCTCTCGTTTTCCGGAGCAACTGGTTCTTGAAGATTGTTTATAGTGATGGGTTGTGTTTATTTGATCAGTCATTTTGTTTATTTTCTTTTATCCTTCATATCTTCCTATGTTTCTTTGTTTTGATTTTATGAATTTGGATGAATTTTGGAGGGAAAAGTACCTGTATTTGTTCTTGATAACACAATTGATTTGAAGGTACTTACATTGATTATAATCTCAAACTCAGACTACATAGTTCCAAGATACACTTTTGTTGACTTCCCTCAGTATAATTAAAAAAAAAAAAAAAAAAAAAACCCAAATGTTACATGTGCTTTTAAAAGTCTACTGAACTCAACATTATATTTCTGTCATTTGTGTGTTTAGCTTTTCAAAAAAAATATCATTTGGGTATGATTGTTGGAGGAGTGCTTATATACATTGGATTATACCTTGATGATACTTATTTAGTGGCCTAGCTTATAAATGAAAGCTTAATCATTTAGGATTGGCACTTCTTATAAAGAAGTCTTACTACCAAAACAATGACGTGTGTTTTTTATGTTTTGGGAGTGCTTATATACATCACATTATCACATTGATGATTGATGTTTGTTATTTAGCGACCGGTTAAATTTTAATCATTTAGGGTTGCTTACTTCTTATTAATGGTTGGCCAAATAGGCTGGTTGTCTCATTCAAATCAGAATCGGTCATGGCTGACTTATGGATTTAAGGTGAATCGACCATCACATTAAATCGACCTGATCCACGTGTAACTTAGCTGAATTATATCAAATTATAGTGATACAGTTAGTTTCATGTTCGGCACAGTTCCTGCATTTTTATGTTATAATGCTTGGTGGCTGAACCTTAATTAGACACTAGACCATAAAAATGTGATGGGTTGGTTACCTGCATTTTTATGTTACTCATGTTGATCGTTTTTCCTATACATTACTCCCACCAAATAGCCAATAATCTCATTCACCGAGGCCAGGTGAAGGCCCATGTTTCAAGCATGATATAGTATTGCGTCTAGAATTACAGGAACCTGACTTGTCAACGTCCCACATGTACACTTTCTCTTGTTGCTTTTTTGTACCTATGATTAGTAGGCTTCATACTTAATTCCTTCATCACAGCTTGTAAGATGGATTTTTTTTTTGTTGGGTAAGGGAAGGGAGATAATCACCTTTGGGAGCACAAAATTCTTTCTGTTTTCATCTCTAAGTTTTCAAAACATTTTGTCTAAACATTTTTACTAGTATTGTAGAATATTTTATCTCATTAGTAAAGTAGAATGAAGCATTTGTAGAGTACTCACATCAGAAGGTAAACCAATAAGAACCTATCATTTCTTATTCTGATTGAATTTGGCTTACACCAAAATCACCTGCTTTGTTTTAAAAAGATCGTTTAGATTGTAATATGATGCAATCTAATTGTTCTACTCATTGGATATATAGCATGGTCAATTATTTGGAAAAATGCGATGAGCATTCTAGAAACTATTATTATCAAGTCATGTCTGCGTAGGATATCTCTTCTCTCGCAAATACCAATTGTTGGTTTATGTATAAGTGCATCTGTAACAAGCACAAGTCTTATGCACGAAAAGTTGCCTCTTCTAGTTGTCAAGCCCTGACATGAGTTAGTTATCTTAGAATTTTATTTGGTCAAATTGATTGTTGTGCCCATGACTGTTATGTGCCTCGGGTTCTCCCACATCAGCCAAATATGAGAGTGGGGATTGTTATATGAGCTCTTGGGCGCCCTTGCCTTGTAAGCTGGTTTTTAGGGGCAAGTTATATCCTTCAGTTTATAGCAATTGGTATCAGAGTCAAGACCACAGCATCATTGGTCCAGGTGGAAGGGACGACCTATAAGATGCGTTGATATTATGTATGGGCATAAACACATAGTCTCATCGCATTGAATATTGGTAGGTGACTGGAGCTGCATGGAAAGGGCTACTGTCGATCAAATATTGATAGCGTTGGCCACCGTAGACGTTGGCCTCAAAAGCATGGTGGAATGTTATATGCCTTTGGTTATTGCACATTAGCCAAGTATGGGACTGGTAGTGGGTATATGAGCTCTTGAGCACCCTTCCCTTGTGAGCCAGTTTTCAGGGGCAAGTTCTACCCCTTACGTTCATATCAGTGTCCTGCTTCTCTGAAGAAACTTTTTATATTTAGAAATGTAACATACAAATGTGATGCTTTTGGTAGTGTGAAACTCACTCTTGAAGAAGAAAAAAAAAACTCACTCTCGTTTAGCTTTTAATGATATTTGTCATGTATTTTCTATCTCATGCGATTCTTTTATTTGGCTAGCAGAGATGGTTATCCCTCCACCTGTCAGGTCACCAAGAATTACAAAGTTTCTCAAGCCATATGTCTTGAAGATGCACTTCACTAACAAATACGTGAGCGCCCAAGTGGTGCACTCGCCAACTGCTACAGTAGCCTCCTCTGCGAGCTCGCAGGAGAAGGTGTTAAGGGCCAGCATGGAAAATACTAGGGACGTTGCAGCAGCTGCAAAGATTGGGAAGATACTTGGGGAGCGCCTGCTGCTCAAGGACATCCCTGCTGTTTCTGTGTTCTTAAAGAGAGAACAGAAGTATCATGGCAAGGTTAGAGCCGTGATTGATTCATTAAGGGAAGCAGGTGTGAAACTGCTTTGATTGAGCTGACTACACTTTCAGATTTTGCTTAGGCACAAGTAGTAGATACAGGAGACTCGGACGCTTTAATACCGATCAACAAAAAGTTGCTTTATCTTGTTGTTCTAAGAAAAAGGAATTTGGCTGTGTTTTATTTCTAGACCCACGATTCTGTTGGTGATCAAAGAATCTTCGTTTGGGCCTTCAAGCATGAATTAAGGGATTGTTGGTTGGGTTTGTCCATCGATCAGGACTGGGTCTGGCTACATTAATCTTCAATGAAATATTCATTACTGCCTGGTCGATCGACCATGAACATTTTTGAGGCTCGACTTATGACTTAGTTGGATTGGTTTGGTTTGGTTATCCTGCAATTTAATCCTCTCTGAAGCTGAACTGAAGTATCTTACCTAGTAGACGACAATGCTATCATGTAATGCCTTGTAACAATTTTTTTTATATAGTTCAACACTTCAATTGTTTTATGAAAACAAGAACAGAAAAGAAACAGAAATATTCAGACCATTGGGTAGTGATCATATTGTCATGAAACAAATCGTCGCTATTCGTCAATTTATTGTGCTGTGACCGACAATAGATTAATACTTAAAGAGGCAGGACCTATATGACCCAATGTTCACCACTCAATCTGGACTGTTTATTTTGAATGTCGTGTACAGTTGAAATGTTGTTGACGTGGCAAGTCTCTAACTCACTATTTTAATCAGCTAAAGAAAACTTGGCTTGGCTTGGCTAAAGTTGTCTAACTGGTGTTGTCAACATCAACCTCTATAAACCTTTCCTCTTCTTCCATATTTTTTCTTTCTTTTTCCAAAACAAGAGAAATCAGATCTAACCTATCTAACTTCCGTGTGAAGAACCGAAAAATCAGATTTCAACCGTGAAGAATGAAGAATACGAACGGAGAATACGATCGGGAGGTTGCCGGAGATTTGGAGAAGAACGAAAAAATCAGATTTCTTCTGCTCTATTCAGCTGAAAACCCTCCAATGTATTCTCAATGTATCAATCTACTTGGCAAAATTATGTCCTTACTCCTTAGAAGATGGTCGTCTAACAAGAAATACGATGAAAAATTAGACATGGATGAGCAGATTATTTACCTATTTTTGTATCATGCTTTATTTTACCTTAACATATCAAAATGGATGCCGTAGGTTTTGTCACTATGGTACACAAGAAATGTAACATATGGAAAATTAAGCGTCGTTTTTTCACAGGAAACATGTTGAATCCATTTTTGGATTTTTATGATTTAGTTGAAAAGAAACTAGAAAAGAGAAAATGCCATGGATTTTTATGATTTAGTTGAACCTATTGGAAAAGGTTAAGAATCAAGACCCAACAATGATCTTTGATTGTTAAAAACAAAGAAAAGAAGTCTGAACTCTTTATAGTTTTTCTAGATTCATTGCATTGTCTCAAAAAATAAAACTCTAAGATCTGAAAAATCAGGGTTTAAGGAGATCGCCGGAGTTTTCTGGATCGCGCGGAGTTGTCTGGCTATTCAAATCGATCCCGGAAACCTACTTCTTCCTCTTCAGACAATGTATTCCTCTTTCTCTTTCCTTTCCTTTTTCTTTTTCTTTTTTTTTTTCTGTTTATTTCTTTGTAGCCCTAGGGAAACCTACTTCTTCTTCAAATCGAGACCTATCGAGAAGTACCAATCGATTTTGAAGCTCCAGTGTCAACTAGCAGTTTCGGCGAACAACGACCACTCCGGCGAACTATACTCTCCGTTCTAGCTAGAACTCTTCTCCTGGTTTGAGTTTTGGAGGAACAGAAAAAAAAAAATCCTAAAGAAGATGAGGAGCTACGATGGAGTTTTTGAGTGTTAGAGAAGCAAAGTGATTTGACATGTATCAGAGTCGAGAGTTTTCTTAGCCAAGCCAAAAATTTTAGTCGGCTCAAAATTTCAAAAAAGTTTGACACGTCAGCACAATCTCAACCGTACAACACATTTAAATTAAAGGTTCAGATTGAGTGGTCAATATTGGGCTATACAGGAGGGGCCATATATCCATCCTCATACTTAAAAGTGCTTAACAAAAATTTTAAAAAAATAATGAATAATGGTAAAAGTATTTCCAGAATGACTCCCAAGGTTACGTGGTAAGATCTGCTTCAAACTTGAAAAAGTAAAAGAATAATACTAGAAGTACTCCCAGGATGACTCTCAGGATAAGATGGCAAAATCTATTTGTGTCAAGTTATTTTTTTACTTAGATAATGCTAGAAGTACTCCCAAGATTACTCCAGGATGAGGTGGCAAGATCTGCTTCAAACTTGAAAAAGTAATCCTTGAAGTACTTTTAGCATTTGCCTTGTCAAATTTTACACAAATAGATCTTGTCACCTCATCGTGAGTGAGAGTATTTCTAGCATTATTCAAAAATAATTAGAGGTTGAAGGTTTTTTTTATTTTTTATCAGAAGGTTGAAAGCCGAGTTAACCCAGCGTTTCCACCGTCTCTGGAACTCCATAAGACGGGGTTTACTCTAACCTGGTTCACTAACAATACCCAGAGCTAGAAGAAGTCTGGAACCAATAAATGCAACAGTTCCGGATTTCATAATCACAAATTTTCATTCTAGACTTTGGATTACATATCAAAAACTTAAAGACACAGCGGTGTACCCTGGTCAAACATCATTGAGTTACAGGAAAAATTGATCATAATCATGTGGACTATAGGTGTACCGTCAGAATTTTAAAGAAAACGGGGAGTAATCTAAGAAAAAGCTGCAACAATATTTAAGAAGGAAGCCAACTTGCCAAGTCCAGAGTCCGGACTGGAGTGTCATGACTCTGATTCCTTGCCCATTGCCCATTGCCCTCTTTAAAGATAACACGAATTCAAAGTGGCAATGGGTTTTGAATGCTTTTTCTGGTTTTAGAGAGAGAGAGAGAGAGAGAGAGAGAGAGAGAGAGAGAGAGAGAGAAGGGGTTTGATGGGTTCAGCTAACTCTTTAAGACTTAAAACTCAACAAACCCACATGTGAAGTGGGATCCATCCACTAGTCCTTTTTGACGGTGTGTAAAATTTTACCCTTTTAATAATCGTCAAAAGTTTGATAGATTTCCCCATTAAATGCCATAACAATAATATTAGGCCACCCATTGATGATGGTGGTCCATAAAGGGTTTGCTATACCCCTTATTATTAGTCTCTGGTTAAGTTGGTGTGCTAAATTGGGTGCCAAAGCTTATTTTGCCATTGATTTTCTAGGGCCCACACGAAAATGATCTTCCCATCATTCTTTATAAAAAATTACATTATTCTAAAACTTTAACTCCTTTAAAAATAAGGTCATTTATGAGCTATTCATTAAGAGAAGAAATCGAAAAACCTTAGGTCTCCTGACCCAGAGTTACGTGAGCTTGTGGGGCCTATATGAAATGAGCCAAAAATCAACTCATTCTAAAACTTATAACCCTATCATCTAGCGATTAAAAAGAGACGGTATAAAAGACGTCTAAAATTTATTTATTCATATTTAAGGGCCGATTTGAGGGAGTTAGAAGTCTTAGGAGGAGACTGAATTTTTAGTATGATGATTTGCATGGTAAAAAAATATCCTCACAAAAAATCAGATCTTAAATCACATTTTCTCATTGTATGGATCACACTAGGGTGAAATTTTGTGCTCCTACTCCGAACCATGCTCCAACACTCCTACTCCAAAAATATTTTGGAAAGTGGGACCTTTTTTATTGGCTGCTCAAAGACTGTTTCGCACTCTGGTTACTTAAGGATGTTATATTTAATGAAGAGAACATCTTTCATTTTTCAGATCATGTTCTTACGAGCTCTCGCCCGAAACCAAGCCAGAACCGATCCATTAACGCCCCTATTAACCTATCCAACGAACCACCAATATTAACATTGTAAGGAGTCAGGACTTCTATTTATTTGTATTCATCAACTCCTTTTTTCGAATTGGACTTAATTGATTAATAAATGATCTTTTTTCCCTACAAAAAATTAGACTTAATTTAAAAATAAATCTCTGGAATTCAAGTAGATAATCATATCCCGAAAAAAAAAAATAGACAATCATATTTCCAATTACTCTGACAAATGATCTTTTCACGTATCATATTCTCTCAAATATCCAAGGTTTGGGATATTTATTATAATATTAACTCTTATGGTCTTTATAGCTCCCAAGGACAACATTAAGACAGTAGGTGGTGATGGTTGTTTTCTTCTCAAATTATTTGGATCCAGTTGTTTTCACATCAAAAATTGTTTTACAAATAAAGATACAACAATTTAAGGACCATTAAATTTCAGTAGCCCTGTCCCCAACAAGCCACCTGAGACCTGAGAGGGCTCACTTATACCAAATGATAACAAAAATCTAGTGGTTAAAAATGACACATCTAACTAAGAAAGTGTTTAGATCCTTAAAGGTGGTGTGCAGTAAAATTCAAAGAACCTGGCAACATGACATCAGTGGTGTTTTCAGGATTCAACTTTATACACAAAAAAGAAGAAACAAAAGTTTAGAAATCCAATTTGAATCTATCCGTACAGTTATAAGAAAAATTAGAATGGAGACAAGTAGTCTCTCTACTAAGAAAAAATCTCATAACACACCTAATTTATCAGTTAGCGGTGTCAATGGGTCGGATTCCAATCAAATCCGGGTTGATACAAAACCGATCCAATAACATTCAGATCAAATCCAGAATCGAATTGATGTCGGTTCCTTATTTGATATCAATATGAAACTCCAAACCCGATATCCAATTTACATCAACAGGAGCAATTATATCAATTAGTGTGATCAATCACGTCCAAAACCTAATTTATCAGATAAGGCTGTCACTGGGTCAGATTCTGATTGAATCCGGGTTGATCCCAAACCAGTCCAATAACATTCGGATCGAATCCAGACCCGAATAAATGTTGGTTCCTTGTTGGATATCAATATCTAGCTACTAGCTCCCAACCCAAGATCCAATAAACACCAACAGGAGTAATGGTATCAGTGTCCATGATCAATAACTCCTTCAACTGCAGACACAGGCCATGACTTAATTGCTCTGACTCATAAAAACAACCACCTCCACCTCCACCACTATTATTTCTACCAAAGAAGACAGGTCTTTTACTGAAACTCATTAGTTGCTTTCTTCTTTCTCTCTCTATATAGCAACTTAGGAAACTAGTACCTACTGTTCTTCTTCTTCTTCTTCCTTCAATTCAATCCCTCATTTGCATCCCTCTCTAAAAAAAATGAGAGGAAATCCAATTAAATGGTTATTATTATTACTATGTCTCACAGCATTTTATCTGACCTTCACCATTGCTATCTCTGCAACAACTTCATCTCCCAAGAAGAAAACATATATTGTTCATATGGACAAGACTGAACTACCTGAATCCTTAATTGATGATCATCTCCAATGGTATTCAATTCTTGTAAATTCAGTAGCTGATGATAAACTCGAAACAACAGATGAAGCAACTGAAGATGAAACAGAGAGGATAATTTATACTTACCAAACTGCTCTTCATGGTTTCGCAGCTAGACTTAGTGAAGATGAAGCGAAGAAACTTGAGGGAAAACATGGTGTGGTGGCTGTTCATCCAGAGACTGTTTATCAACTTCATACCACAAGGAGCCCGGAGTTCCTTGGGCTTCAACCTGAAGATAGCACAAGTGTATGGTCTGAAAGCCTCTCTGATCATGATGTTGTGGTTGGTGTTTTAGATACTGGGATTTGGCCGGAGAGCCAGAGCTTCAATGACACAGGATTGACTCCAGTTCCAGCACATTGGAAGGGAGCCTGTGAAACTGGTCGAGGATTCACTAAAAGTAACTGTAACAGAAAAATTGTCGGTGCCCGGGTCTTTTACCGGGGATATGAAGCTGCTACCGGGAGGATCAATGAGCAAGATGAGTATAAATCGCCGAGGGATCAAGATGGGCATGGAACTCATACTGCAGCAACAGTTGCTGGCGTCCCTGTAAGAGGTGCAAACCTTCTTGGATATGCTTCTGGAACTGCCAGAGGAATGGCACCTGGAGCTAGAGTTGCAGCTTATAAAGTTTGTTGGGCTGGTGGATGTTTCAGTTCAGATATTCTGTCTGCAGTTGATCAAGCTGTAGCTGATGGAGTTAATGTGTTGTCGATCTCACTTGGTGGTGGAATTTCTTCTTATTATCGTGATAGTTTATCGATAGCAGCTTTTGGAGCAATGGAGAGTGGTGTTTTTGTTTCCTGTTCGGCGGGAAATGGAGGGCCGGATCCGGTAAGTCTCACAAATGTATCTCCATGGATCACCACAGTTGGAGCTAGCACCATGGATAGGGATTTTCCGGCGACTGTAAAGCTAGGAACTGGCAAGATTCATTCTGGAGTGTCACTCTACAGAGGAAGGATGAACCTGTCAACAAGAAAGCAGTACCCATTAATTTATATGGGTAGTAACTCAAGTAGCCCTGACCCAAGTTCTTTGTGTCTTGAGGGAACTCTAGATCGACATACCGTTGCTGGGAAGATCGTAATTTGTGATCGTGGGATCAGCCCTAGAGTGCAGAAAGGTCAGGTAGTGAAAGATGCGGGCGGAGTTGGGATGATTTTAGCTAACACTGCTGCAAGCGGAGAGGAGCTCGTTGCTGATTGTCATCTTCTTCCAGCAGTTGCAGTGGGAGAAATGGCTGGAAAAACAATTAAAAGCTATGCTCTCACAAATTCAAAACCAACTGCAACTCTAGCCTTCCTTGGAACCAAATTGGGTGTCCGACCTTCTCCCGTTGTGGCAGCATTTTCATCGAGAGGACCGAACTTCCTGACACTGGAAATTCTGAAGCCGGATGTGGTTGCACCTGGAGTAAACATCCTTGCTGCATGGACAGGGAAAGCAGGCCCTTCAAGTTTGCCAACTGATCACCGGAGGGTGAGGTTCAACATCTTGTCTGGGACCTCTATGTCGTGCCCGCACGTCAGTGGAGTTGCAGCTTTGCTCAAGGCCAGACACCCAGAATGGAGTCCAGCTGCTATCAAATCGGCCCTCATGACCACAGCTTATGTTCACGATAACACCCATAGCCCTTTGAAAGATGACTCGGATGATGCACCTTCAACCCCCTTCGACTATGGAGCTGGCCACATAAATCCATCAAGAGCTCTCGACCCTGGCCTAGTTTATGATTTGGGTCCCCAAGATTACTTTGAATTTCTCTGCACGCAAATGCTAACCCCACCACAGCTGAAAGCTTTCTCCAAATCCTCAAATCAATCCTGCCGACATGTTCTTGCTAACCCAGGGGATCTAAACTACCCCGCCATCTCTGCTGTTTTCCCAGAACAACCTTCTATCTCTGTATTGACACTGCACAGGACTGTCACCAATGTTGGTCCTCCCACTTCGACGTATATTTCCAGAGTTTCCCCGTTCAAAGGTGTTTCTGTCACAGTTGAGCCCAAAACCCTGCACTTCACAAGCAAACACCAGAAGCTATCCTACAAGATCACCTTTAGCGCAAAATCCCGGCAGCCATTGCCAGAGTTTGGAGGTTTGGTATGGAGTGATGGAGTACACAGAGTTAGAAGTCCAATTGTAATCACATGGTTAGCACCAATTTAAGTCATATCACAAGTACTTTGAATGATGAGGATGTAGCAGGTTCTGAACACCAAATTTTCAACCACAATAAGCAGTTGTTTCCTGAAGAGTTTTTGGACTCAATTCGCTTTATTACATAGACTGTTATTTCTTGTGTGTCTTATAATTAATCTTGCACTGTTCAAGAAAGGATAAAAATACAGATTGAAAGTCAAAATAAAACTCCATATCCATAGGAATGTGTGGACTAAGAAAATTCAATGTATCTGGTTTACATATAATCATCAGACCTTGCTCGGAGCAAAACTAGTGTTATTTGCTTCCCATATGGTAGTGCCATCACAAGTGCAGATCTTTTTGTAGTTCTCACCAACTCCCGCACTTCTAGCAATCACTGCAGCAGCAATGCCTGAGTCTGATTTATCTTCAGTTTCATACACCACAATGGATCGGCCAATAAGATCAGCAACTCTCAGCATTGGCTTACCACCCGAGAAGAAGGCTTCACCATTCTCAAGAGCATCTAATGTTCCCAGGTCGCCCAGTGGCTAATCAAAATAAACAAAATCCACTTAAGAAACGATTCTATAATACCATGAAAAGAAAACCAGGATAGCGTAAGATAGATTTTAGTTGCAGGGGCATTGTACTTTATAACACCAGGCAAAATTCACAATTTTGTTTTTCCTTTTTCCAGAAAATTAGTGAAGCCCTGCCTGACCATCAAGGCACAGGATGCAAATGCATTATAAAACACTGTTTATTCCAAGATTATACTAGTTATTTTCTTTCGGATAGAAGTTTGTATCTGTGAATTTTCTGAGAAAATTACCGAGTCAAGAATCTTGACAAAATGTCTTGAGGGATGAACCAATATCTTACCTACATTTCTGATTACCTTTTGTTAATTAGAGAGCACTTTAATTCAAAATATTGTATGTCATCTCAACAATTATGGCAACTCTTTCTGTAAGAAACCAGCTCTAAGCATGATAAAGCTACACTATTTCTACAAGGTAACGATCTAAAAAGAGAATAAACAAATTATAATTTCATAGGTAGGAAATACAAAATCCAAGAGAGAACAAAAAGCATGGGCAAACCTGTTCAGTGACTTTTGTTGGATTGAACACTTTTCCTGTGCTTGCTGCTCCTCTTGTTAGATCCCCAAACTCGTTTATAGACCAACCATGTTTTCCAGGTGACAATCCACTGAAGGTTGCTTCTACTCTTGCCAATTCCATACTCACTTGAGCCACACGAACGACACCAAAAATATCTGGACCTTTAAACTCAGCAACAGCAGCTGAAACTAAAAAATCTGCAAACAAAAAGCAAATTGCAGACACAGTGAAAAGGCATTCAAGGTAACAATTTAAGGATGGTGCTGCAGACCTGTTTAAGTGAAATCAAGTGCAAACTGAAACCACAAAGGATATTCTATGAAATATTAAAATGCAAGTTCCAATGCTGTCTTCATTTTTGCAATAGTGACTTAATCCATAATCAGTAGACATATTAACACTACAAGTCAAGTCAAGAGAGTTGAAGTAGATATTCCAAAGAACCCTTTATGCTTTGGTAAGGGAGATCGGAAATCAAACAAGTTTCATACCATTATCTACCTGGAAATGAATCACGTGGTTCGGGAATTGCTGAATCATTCAAACCAAGCGATTGGGACTTGTTTTACAAATAAATAGCACAATGAAATTGACATACTTGAGTAGGATACTGACGATTAACAGAACAGAACCTAAAGTATCCATATTTTTTAACCGGTACTTCAAAATGGTTGCTTCTTTTTCGTATCCATATTGGATACTTCAATTTTAAGAACAAATTCTATATCCACACACTCTCGATCTTGTATTCTTCCATCATATGGGTATCGCAGGTTCTATGTACACCTCCCCTTTCAGATGCCCGTGAAGGCAGGCATTGTAACTTCTGACTTACATCAGAATTTTCTTAGTAGTAAGTTGAAGGAAATGCCAGTAGTTCTGCTTTGGCAACTGCATAAAGGTGCCTTCGTCAATTCCATGCAACTGCCTATAACCTTTTGTAGTGAATAAGGATTTGTTATACTGCACAGAGCTAGTACAAAGATACTTCATTTTCAGCCACTAAGACCCAATCTCATTCACATTTAATTTTCTAAGTAAACGACGAACAGCAAGGAGACTAGCATGGATAGATGATAAAGAAAGTAAATGTCTTCGTTCGAAAGATAATGAGTTACATGTATGAGCGAGATCAACTTGGTTGTGTTTGCTCCGATCTAGTGTTCATTGGTTAGTTGTAGCAGCTAGACTTTCTAGATACTCTTGGATAACTCATTATACATGGAATGCTTTTACATCTGGAGAAGCTATATGAGAGTCAGGGATAAGATTGGGTAGGGTAGACATTCGTAAGTAGTCTTATCTGATCACTGGTTGAGTTTCAGGATTAAGTCTGAATCTTGGGAAATTGGTATTGCCAACTTACTAACTACTCAATTTGTCTCAATGATTGAATACCTCGGACATTTGCACTAAGCCCTAAGAGGAGAATTTTGATATGATATGCTAAATGCTTTCTTTTCTTTTCTGGGTAACACAAATGTTCTCTTTTCATATCTAATCTCGAGCTAACATAATCTCTAAATTCCACTATCAACTGCTTTTCGTCAGTTTAACTTCCAGGCTGGAGACTACTAGTTCAAAGCAATGGTTAGTGCAGTTGAAATTCCTTCCCATGCTTGCCAACCGTTGAACTTTGGGAGACAATACCATGAGATTTTAAGCTTTCTCAAATTGGATATAATTAGCAGAAATCGAATTGTCCAATAAGTATAAAACCTAGACCTATACAATTTCAACAATGTTTCTTGATGAAGTGAGTTTGTAACTTGCATGTGATAATAGCAAATGCAAGAGATAAAAACAATGGAAAGAACTAAATTTAAAAGTAAGAAGAGTCAACCTTCAGGGACCCCTTGGCCAATTAACCGAGCTTTCCTGCCCGACTGTTCCAAAGCATCAGCCATGATCTTCACAGGAGAAGAACCAAGAACCCGCACAACTTGATTACTCAAATCCACCTCAACACTTTTAACTCCTGAAAACACAAATTTGCTCCATCATTACAGAAATTAATCCAAAATCTGAAGTCAAATTAATTCGATAACATTACTTACCATCAACTGTCAATAACTTATTCTCAACGGCATTAACGCAACCATCGCATTTCATATCCACCATGAACTCTGTCTGAAAACAAACTAAAATCATAACTTCAGAGCACCTAAATTAACAACATAACCTAATAATGTTCCACCAATTCCATCATCCAACAATCACAAACTCCAACAATTTCTCACACTAAGGCAAAATTAAGCTCATCTGACCCAAGATCGGATCATTAACAAAACAAAACAGCCAATCAAATTCAAATCAAAGCTGAATTTAGAAATATAAACTAATCCAACTCACCAGAAGTTCCGGTAAAACTACATCTTTCTGCAAAATCGAATCAGAAAAATTCATTATTTCTACTGTTGAATTCGATTCAGATAAATTAAAACACCGAAACAGAAGCTAATAGAGAGAGAGTAGTGTGCTAACCTGCGCGGTGGTTGAAAGAGAATCCATTTGAAGGGTGGATGATGGCGGAGGAAAGTAGGTACTGGAGAGGGCAAAACGGTTGGGTTTGAAAAAGGAAGTAGAGAGGAAGGGAAGGTTTAGGGTTTTAGATAGAGAAATTTTGTGAGAGGGAGAATTAGAAGAGGAGGAAGAGAGAGAGGCAACTGCGAAAGCTGCAGGTAGAACAGCAATGGAGGAGGAAGCTGTTATTGAGGTTAAAGTTCTGAGAAAAACCATCTCTGAAAATTTATGTGATTGCTGTACTTTCTCTCTCTACCGAGTCTACTCGATAACAACTCACCATACAAAAACATTTTCCTTCACTTCTAGAATCTGGGTAGACGCTCGCTCGATGCTTCGATTATCGACGTGTTCATATTGTACAAAATCGGACGATACTTAGTTAACTCGGTCTGGCTTAAAGTCAAATTTCTGCAGTTAGATTTGAACGAGTGAACTCAGCAATGAAACTGAATCATCTGACTCCAAATTTCGGTGGTTCGATTTGAACGAGACATTAGGAAAATCTGATCCTCATGAATACCATTTTTACATGTTTATGGATGTCAAAGGTACCTTTGAAGATGATTCAACCTCGCACTGTGAAGATAATTCTCACAAAAAAAAAAAAATTAACTCATTTTAAGACGGCAAACGCCTTTAAAATTCAATACATTTTTAGATAATTTTTTTTTACCGTTTATTTTTAATTAAATTTTAATAGGGCTAAAAGTATCCCTTAACGTGTCCCCATACAACACCTGTTCTGGGTACGTTGATATCCAATACAAACCAACCACACTATAATTATGACCCAGTTCTTTGTACTTTGGGTGGTTTTATTATTATATTTAACATTTTTATATATGTGAAAATAAATTAATATTAAGAATTACGAGAACAGAAAAGAACCAGATAGAACTAGCTAGTTTAATATGTTCCAATTTCGGATAGTTCCGTGTAGTTCAAGAACCGAACCAGAACAATGTATTAAAAGCACGTACTTTAAATTAATATTGTGCTTACCTAGAAAAAAAATTAATAGTATAGTACAGATTTAGCCCCAACATGAACAACGACACTATAATTAATCCTTCAAAAGGCAAAAGGGATCCCTCAATTTTTGTGCGGCCGTCTAAAATCGAATTCATAATTCCAATCCTGTCCATATCCATGCAAGAGGTATCTCCAAAACCAAATAAGCCGCAACTCTAGCCGTCCTTGCCTCGATACCTCGAATCATCTCTCTCTCTCTCTCTCTCTCTCTCTCTCTCTCTACATTTTCATATTGAAGTCCGCCGGCCAACGTTAGAACCCATGAAACCACCAAGACTCACGCTTTCACCATACCAACACTATATATATAGTTGTAGCACAACAACTCGACCATAGACAGAAACACACTAACACAACGTGCACCATCCAAAAATGGTGCCAAACATGGCTACCTGCTTCTTCATCATTTTGAACCTCATTTTCTTGTTCAGTTTTCCTCTCACAATCGCCCACCGATTCTCGCCGTTATTAGGCAGCTCAAGCAGTAAGAGCGGTTTACGGACATACATTGTTCATGTAGCACAACCCGAAGTTACAGCTTTTGCTGCCCGTTCGGATCGAGAAGATTGGTATAAATCATTCTTGCCAACTACTATTGCAAGTTCGACATCCGAATCACAACGTATGGTTTATTCGTACCATAATGTTATAAGTGGATTCGCAGCTAGACTTACTGAGGAAGAAGTGAAAGCTATGGCAAAAAAAGATGGATTTATATCGGCACAACCGGATCGAATTTCGCGACTACATACAACTCATACACCTAATTTTTTGGGCTTGCACCAAAATTTCGGTGTATGGAAGGAGTCGAATTTCGGTAAGGGAGTCATCATTGGTGTCTTGGACACAGGAGTGTTTCCTAGTCATCCTTCGTTTAACGATGAAGGTATTCCTCCTCCGCCGGCTAAATGGAAAGGAAAGTGTCAATTTGGTGCATCCGAATGTAACAACAAGTTGATCGGTGCAAAATCGTTCAATAACGGAGCCAAGGCTGTGCCACCACTCGATGATGATGGGCATGGTACACATACCGCTAGCACGGCCGCAGGAAGATTTGTGCAGAATGTCAATGTACTAGGAAATGCTAACGGGACAGCTGCTGGGATGGCACCTTATGCTCATTTAGCAATCTACAAAGTGTGTTTTGGAGAGGATTGTGCCAACTCCGATATACTAGCTGGACTTGATAGCGCTGTTGAGGATGGAGTTGATGTGCTTTCGCTATCACTTGGAAGTGATAGTGTACCTTTCCATATGGACAACATCGCGGTCGGTTCATTTGGTGCGATTCAAAAGGGAATTTTCGTTAGCTGCTCGGCGGGGAATTCAGGTCCATTGGATAGTACACTTTCTAATGAAGCTCCATGGATTTTAACTGTCGGCGCAAGCACGATTGATAGAACCATAGTAGCTACTGCAAAGCTTGGAAACGGGGAGGAACTTGATGGAGAGTCTCTATTTCAGCCTGCTGACTTCTCATCATATACATTTTTGCCTCTCATATATGCTGGTGCAGATGGGAAGCCAGATTCAAAATTTTGTGGTGAGGGAGCGTTAAATGGAACCGACGTTAAAGGAAAGGTCGTGCTATGTGAGCGTGGTAACGGTGTAGGCCGGATAGCTAAAGGTGAAGAAGTGAAGAACGCCGGTGGTGCCGCAATGATTCTTATGAACCAAGAAACAGATGGTTTTAGTACAGAAGCTGATGCTCATGTACTACCTGCAACACACTTGAGCTTCGCCAGTGGGTTGAAGATAAAAAATTATATAAACTCGACATCCTCTCCCGTTGCAACAATCATATTTAAGGGGACGTTCATCAGTAAGTCCTCCGCCCCAGCGGTCAGTTCCTTTTCTTCGCGAGGGCCTAGTAGAGCGAGCCCCGGCATCCTGAAGCCAGACATTATAGGCCCTGGTGTGAGCATTCTTGCTGCATGGCCCTTCCCTCTTGACAACAATACTAACTCTGACTTAACATTCAACATTATTTCTGGTACGTCCATGTCTTGCCCTCATCTTAGTGGCATTGCTGCATTGCTCAAGAGCTCGCACCCTGATTGGTCACCCGCCGCCATCAAATCCGCTATCATGACGACCGCTGACGATTTAAACCTCGAAGGGAAACTAATTGTTGATCAAAATCTTAACATTGCTAACCTATTTGCTACTGGTTCAGGTCATGTTAACCCATCAAAAGCGAATGACCCAGGTTTAGTTTACGATATTCAACCCGACGATTACATACCCTACTTGTGCGGTTTGGGGTACACCGACAATCAGGTTGGAATTATCGCTCATCGGGCGATAAAATGTTCAGATTATACAAGCATCACTGAAGGGGAACTAAATTATCCTTCATTTTCCGTTACATTAGGGCAATCTCAAACATTTACTAGGACAGTGACCAATGTAGGTGAGGCTTATTCATCTTACGGGGTCGAGATTGTCAAACCCGACGGGGTTAGTGTGAGTGTCAATCCTGATATGCTATACTTCACAAAGGTGAACCAAAAATTGACATATTCAGTGACGTTTAGCCGGGATCAATACGCAAATGATGCGTCGTTCAGTGAAGGATTTATTCAATGGGTGTCTTCTAAGTACCTTGTTAGGAGTCCCATCTCTGTTGTGTTCCAGTGATAATTGGTAAAACCTAGCTAGCTAATAACTATCTCCATGAATGTTGTGTATCTTTTTTTTTTTTGTCGAAATGAATTAGTTTTTAATAAAATGTAGTAAGAAGAAAAGGCATTTATCTGCATGTGTGATGCCTATTGTATTTGAATAGCTAATACTTGATATTTATATTTTACATTTCTAAATTTTATATATATTATTGTGATTTCTCGTGGTTACATTTGAATATATTTTTTTTTTTTCAAAAGGAAGGAAAGATAGACATACGCATCAACTGAGATCGACATTAATTAATGATCGAGTTATATATTTACTTAAATTTCTTTTCGTGTATATATATAGGAACTAAAAAAGTGAGAAAGAAGAGTAACGATGTGTATAACAAAAGTTCTTGCATACATGGAACAACAAATGAACACACATCAATCAACAATTAAGAATAAGGGACCAATTTGCATATAGTGCTTAATTTATTTGTTCAATAGTTGTACATCTCTCTAATAAAAATTATTAGTTATTGGAGGTCTTGGAATCAAAAAAAATTTAGTGTTCTTATTAGTAAGACTTACATCGTTAATGCAGTGACTAAATTTTCATCCGTTTGGCGGTGACTTCTTTTCACCCAATAGCGAAGATGTTTATAGCTGTTTATTTGCTCTTTTCACACATCCATTGTCGTGTATCTAAGCATTTACTTGTTGATGTAACATTCGCAACAATCCCATCTACCAAAAAAATAAAAAATAAATTAAATACCAACTTGATTAAAAAAAATTATGTTTTTTTTCTTTCATCTAACTTTCACTAATCTGTCACTATTAAGTGTTAATCTACCCGTCCTAGTTAAGCCTTTTCCTCTCTCTATCTCCACCAAACTTATTTTTTTTAATTGCTACTTTATGTAGTAATAATAAACAAGTCCTTATAAACATATTTAATTTTGTACACCAACTAATTGCCTAGCAAAACAAAAACCAAAATTAGACCTAGACAGTTTTCTAAGTCAACTTAACAGTTAACATAGATGTTGTTCAAACTTCAGTTTCAGTTCTCATACTTTAGTTTCAATATTTAAAATGGTGTGGGGAAGATAATTTATTAGAGCATCCACAGTGGTATGGTAAAATACCTTTTTACCTTATTTGAGTTGAGTAGTGGGTAGGGGAAAATAAGAATTTCCCCTACGAGAGTCCCAGATAGGCTAAAATTAGCTTTTTGGAAATGAGTCTGGAGAAAGATTTACGGGGCGTGGAGCAGAAACTACGTCCCATGGAGCGTAGAGGTAAGACCACGTCTCATTGTTTTTTTTTTTTTTTTTAAAAAAAATTTGCATGGGGCGTGGGGCTATCTCCACGCCCCATGCAGGCGTGGTGGTAGCACCACGCCCAATACTGGGCGTGGTGCAAACCCCACGCCCCATAATTTTTTTTTTTTTTGTTTTTTTTGTTTTTTGTTTTTTTTGTTTTTTTTAAATCAGTTTCAATCCCAACCATCATTCTTTCTCACATACAATCTTGACCGTCCATTCACTCCAACGGATATTTTTTACCGTATTTTATAAAAAAAAATTAAAAACCGCCAGGCGTGGTCCCTGGACCACGCCTGGCATCAGACGTAGTGCTTCCACTACGTCTGGTGTTTTTAATTTTTATTTTTTTTTAAAAAATGACGGTTATATCCTTTTAACCAGTTTTTAAATAATTTCTCAAACTTTTTTAAAAACCTATCACTGTGTAACTCGGTCTTGTAGGCTAAATAAGAGAAAGCTAAAACACCTTTTTAGCCTATCACTGTGTAACTCGGTCTTGTAGGCTAAATAAGAGAAAGCTAAAACACCTTTTTAGCTTATATGACTGTGGATGCTCTTACAGTGATTAGAAAAATAGTTGTCCAATTACAAAACGATTCATCTTTAAATTAATTTCAATTCAAATATTTAGAATGGTGTTAGTAAAATTTAATAAACTTCAACACTTTTGAGCACGGATTTAATATTTTCAGTGACAAATGTTGAATAATCAAATAGTTTTGTAAAATCACTCAACTAATGAATTTTCACTTGAAATAAGCAAGTAATTGGTATAATAAAAAATAAAAAAAATTAGTGATTCACTTAACTTTGAGACTTAAAAGATGTGGCCTATAAGGATTAATAATTAAAATTTCAAACAATTTAAGTTTCATGTTATGCTGCATTGCAAGATTGTGAACAATCTATGTGGAGATATAATTCAAGGGCTGATTTTCAATGAGAATGGTTCACTCACAATTTAGATTATCTCACCAAACCCTAACTCCATCTAATTTTAAGTGATTTATAAGTAGTTTAATATTTTTTGTTAATTCGAAACTAAGTTTTGATAGGGTTACAAGTTTTAAAACGTGGTGATTTTTATATGACTAAAAATAACCTGTGTCTTCATTTGGAACGATTACGTTGTAAGTTTTATCATCTAAAATCTTCTCTAGTATATATTTGTCTCTGTTTTTTGCATTTAGCATATATGTCTACAATCTTCATGCTTTCGGCATGCAAACCATTTATCTTCTGCACCTACTTAATATCCAAAATACTTTTTATTTTTTTATTAAATTTTAGTAGTGATGATTGCCTTATTTTGAAGATCTTCGTAAATACTTTTAATAAAGAGGGAGGTTATTGCACCCCCTCTTAGAACGCCCCTTTATAACGCCCCCTCCTATAGGGCCCACATACGATGCATCAAAGGGCTGATTTTTTTATGAGATGTTCTTCACAATATGTATATCATCATATTAAAAAAGCAGTCTGTTCTAAAACTTTTAACCCCCTTAAATTACTTATCAAAAATTGATAACTATTTAATCCCTCAAATAGTTACTAAATAGTTACTAATTTTCAAAGGTTAATTTGAAGGGGTTCGAAGTTTCAGAACGAACTAATTTTTTAATATAATGATATACATATTGAGAAGAACATCTCATTAAAAAATCAGCCCTTGGATGCATCGTATGTGGGCCCCATAGGAGGGACATTCTAAGAGGGGGTGCAATAACCTCCCTCTTTAATAAATACAAGTTTGTCAAAAACCAATTTATAGATAAAATGTACGATATTTTAATTAAAAAAATAAAAGAAAATAAATTTCTCTCTCCTCCACATGTACACTTTCTTACTCCGCATGTAAACTATATTTTTCATTTACAAACCATACTAATCATATACTCTTTAGATGCTCGTTATTTACCAAAAATGTCATTGATTAAGAAGTTATATGTGTTTATGTAAAAGACAAATAACAACTCAACTTTCTTAGAGGTCAAATCTAGGCCGTCCTTTTTCTTATAACTATTGTATGTTATATTATATAGATGATGTCTCATAAAAAAGAAAAAGAAAAAGAAAAAGAAAAAAGATGAAGGATATTTTTACACAGCTCTTATACGGCTTTTTGAGACCCACTATGGGGACGATCCAAAGGATAATTTTCGATGAGGAAGTTCTCCTCAAAATGCCGATCATCTCCACCGAAAATCAATCTATTTTAAAACTCCTAACCCCATTAAAAGGTAATTAAAAATCAATCTGAAAGTCTAATTTCACCCTACGGTTAATGAATTTAACCGTATGTCAATGTGACTATGGTGAAGGATCACACAATCACCTAATTAAAAATTACTAAGGTGATAAGAGTACAACAAAAATCTCTAA